>OY986064.1:15853241-16030344 GCA_963920205.1 Stenodema calcarata
TATCTCAGAAAACAGGAGTGGACTTATGTTCAATCGAGGAGCTTCCAAACTCATGGTAAGTGACCTTTTATTTTGATTACTGTTCTTGGACTTTCGAGTACCTACCTAAGCTTTTTCAATAGGTCGCATTCACGATGAATCTTGTCTGGTCATTTCGATAAATCCAGATAACGAAGACGCCCGAATGCACTTAATCGGCATTGTGTCAAATGTATTCATTGTCTCAACATCATGCAGGTGTATTCAAACCGGGAGTTAGCCGATATCATTTTTATGTATGGCTTTGCGAATGGCAACGCTAGACTTGCCGCCCGCGAGTATGCTATAAGGGCTCCCCGACCGAAGACATCCCAATCATAAAACGTTTCCTCTCGTATTCCAGAGGCTGATAGAAACAGGTTCCAGTTCGTACGCCGTTCGAGAGAGAAACCCAAGACCCAGCCAAAATGAAATCCGCATTTTGGACGCTGTGGACGACGATCCGAGAACAAGTACGCGGCGAGTAGCCCGACAGGTCCGAACTAATTGATTTTAGGCGCAAAGATAATGAATGACCTTATGCATGCATGTACCCAAATAAAACGTTTTTTTTTTTTGTCTCTCAGGTTGGTGTATCGCACCAGCGTGTTCACCAGGTTCTCCAGAGAAATGGTTTATACCCATACCATTTCACTCGGGTCCAAAGCCTCCTGGCAAGGGACTACGCGTCCAGAATGATGTTCTGCGAGTGGCTTCTGTCTCAAAGACCCGGATTTGAGGATAACATTATTTGGACAGACGAAGCTACCTTCACCAGAACGGGTGTCTTCAACACCCGAAATACGCACAGGTTGGTATTAGGACTTCATTAGCTTAGGCAGGTGTAACTGCAATGATACACGTCCTCGCAACTGATGACAAATAATATTCATCAACAGGTGGGCAGAGGAAAACCCTTTTGCGATCCATGAGAGCCACCAACAATATGAATTTCGGGTGAACGTTTGGGCTGGGCTGGTTGGCCAGCACCTTGTCGGCCCCTTCATACTTCCTGCAACTCTCAACGCACAGAGTAAGGACAGAAAACCGAGTTTAAGTGGCCATTTTTATAAATGAGTAAAATTTGAGTTCAAATAATATTTTTCATCAATGATTTCTTCTTCCAGACTTTGAGGCACTTCTCAATGAGGAATTTTTCAACTTCATAGAGGACATTCCGCTAAACCGGAGGGGTCAGCTATGGTTTCAGATGGACGGTTGCCCAGCCCATAACGCCCGAATCATCCGTGATTGGATGAACGTCCATTTTCCAGGGCAGTGGATCGGTCGTTATGGACCGGTAGCCTGGCCACCCAGGAGCCCTGATCTGACCCCCATGGACTTCTACGTATGGGGTACACTAAAGTCCTTAGTCTACGCAGAAGCGGCGGACACGAGGGAAGCCCTCATCATTAGGTAAGTAGATTCCACGCAATAAGACAATTTTCAAAATAACAAAAAACCTACCAAAATTTTTGCGGATACAATGACCTAACTCTGCTTCAACCTAAGTGATTACTCAAACTAATACTATCTGTTTTTTCCAGAGTACAGGAATGTGTCGGGTTAATGCGAAATGAGCACCAGTTACGGAATGTCTCGAGGAGCGTGCGTCGGAGATGCCGCCTTTGTGTTCAGCAAGGAGGGGGGCATTTTGAGAACCTACTGTAATCACTAAATTAAATTAAGATGAAAAAAAAACGAGTTTCTTCTTAATTGCGGAGGCAAAGAGTGTCACCATTCGATTCAGCGTCAAAAAATGCATAAATAGCGATATCGAACTCGTTTTCATGATGCACGTCGGCTTTTGGTGAGAAACGTTGATTTCAACTAAAAACTCACGTTTTTCAGGATTCAAACGTCATTTTCTCCGTCAAATTTCACTGTAAAATTTTTTTTCTTATACCATTCGAAAGCTGAGGTTTTGGGCAAGTTTTTCCCGAGGAGTGCCCACTGAAACACTTTCGTACTAATAGCGCAAAAAAAGAAAGAAAAATGGTGATTCTTAAAAAATGCTCACACTTTGGACTTTGACCATTTTTTCACCAATGAGGACTAATCGAAACAATTTGATTTTATAATCAAGGAGATAGGAAATTTAATGCTCTTTCCAACGGTATCCTCAACTTTTACTTTACATAGTTATTTAAGGGAGTTATGGCCGTTTAACTGAGTTAGGGTCGAAAACACGAAAAAAATCTTAAATCGTAAATAACTCCAAAATGAAGCCTCTAAAAAAAAAACTCTAAGAGGCACTTTTTGTTGCAAATTATCTGCAGAATCGATTCCCTGAGTTTGTCCCATCGAAACCCTAGACACCCTGTATAATATACAGGGTGTCTAGGGTTTCGATGGGACATTGTAGTTGGGTGTTAGAGGTGTTTTCGAGTTCATTTTGAAAGTAAACCTTAATTCACAGGATAAAGACATAAAATGCCCCAATGTGTTGCAGACTCGTATGCAAGCGTTTAATGGAGTTTGGGAAGGTTTGAAATTCAATTCACAGATTCATTTTGTGTAATTAAAACTTATTTAAATTGTGATATTAACAAGAACCTTCGTTAATGAAGAAGCAATAGAAGGGCAGTTGAGCAGTGAGTTCGTTGGGGAATTTTATCATAAATTGGGGGTACCATAAATTGAACCGATAAAAAGTGTACCTATATTAAAAAAAAAAAAAAAAAATAGTGTTGGATGTGTAGGGACATCTTGTAAAAATGAAAGTTTTGAGAGGAACCCTTCAGTTCAGTACAACGGTACCTAGGGTTCAGAAAACATAATTTTTCAAATCCCATTGTTAACAACTTTCATTTGAAACGGTAGATTATAATCGTAAAATCTACACCCCTCCCTTCCAACCACAGCGGTAAGGGGGTACCCAGGTGGTGAAGATCAATCGTCGTTGTTATCGTTACTACCTCCATGAACAACAATAAGTGACGATCATTTGTCTAAATAAGCATGGAAGAAGGAGGTATCCTTTGTTCATGCAGGTTTGTCTTAATTTTCTAGTCTTCTTACCAATGTTTATTTCATACTTCTATTTTAAAATGTTATGACATTTTCTTGCTTCTATTTTAAAATGATATGACACATTTTATTCTTGTGTGCGCAAAAGCACCATTTGTTTGCATTTCCTGTAATTTTAATGCATTTGATTCATTTTATCATATATTTTATTTAAGCGTACAGCGCTCTCTTCTTAAATGTAGGCGCTGCAAGTGCCGTTAACACCAACCTATACAAGTAAAAACATTATTATCTTCTCAACTGTGTTTTATTTTCACGCTCATAAAATATTTCAATCGCGGTTGTCTTCTAAAAGTAATTTATACCGTCATATTCGATATATCTATTTTTGCTTTTTTAAATTAATATGGGTGTTTTTAGGACTTAAGGGAGAAAACGGGAATTTTCGGCTAAAAGCGGGAAAATTGGCAGCGCCGGGTGGGAGAAACGGTCAGACGGATCTGGCAGCACTGGTCCCTTCCATTTCCTTTTCCAACCCAGTTGTTCCATGTTGTTCTCCAAGTTCGCTGGAGTGGTTCCCAAAATTGTAATTTTACAAGGCGGATGAATGAATGCTCTTCTTCTTCTTCCGCTTGTTACCTTGATTTCTTCCTCCGGATCAAGGAGTCTATAATACCTATCTAGGAGTCTATTAAGGAGTCTATAATACCTATCTATAATAGGAGTCTATAATAGGTATTATAGACTCCTTGCTCCGGATGCTCGATTTTTATTGCCAAGGGTGTCCGTGATAGGATACGATCTACAGTGTTGCCAGAGGACCAGAACCTTCAGGTTCAGCAGAAAAATTTCCAAAACTATCAGTCAAAGGGAAGGTCAAGGATAGAAGCCTTGTTGGCTACTCATTGGACAAGAAACTTGTTGGCTACTCATTGGACATTAAACGCAATATAATATAATAATATTTATACATTTATGCCAATATAATATATTTTTTATTATATATAATAAAATATAATAATAATATAATAATAATGCAAATATTATAATATAATATAATATAATATATTATTGCGATGTATTATAATATTATCGGACCAGATAGTGCCAGTTTGATATCGATATTCCGATATGTCGGCACTAAACATCGATAGATCGCAAGAACAATATCGGCTATTTCGATATATCGATATTTTTTATACATCCCTAGTCAGATGAGAAGGTTTCGACTCGACGCCATTACACTTTTCTTTCAATCAGAGTTGGATGTTTATATTTTTATTAACGAGTAGAAGACACTTTTTTTCTTTGAAAATTCCACTTCTTGATTTTGGATTCAGTTGAAAATCATGAGTGGTAATCACAATTCGGGTTTGCTCGAACTTTCGCTGGGGGAAATCATCGAAAGGAACAAGAGCGCTTTCAAAATCAAAGGCAAAATGTGAGTTCCGATTTATCTACATTATAAAATATCCATTGCATTTTATACCGTAGCTGTTGGGTGTGTATCTTTTTAGGTACTTATTGTGTGCTTGTGCGTATAATTTGATTGGTAAGTGTGTACGATTTGAAACTTGCCAATTAAGAGAAGTTGGCACTTGAGATCTAGATTAGGAAGTGTGTACGATCTCACATATGCCGTCCTTCACATGTTGATATACCCATTGGTGAGTAAAATATTTAAGAAACTGCTTTTATGGCGAGTTGGAATCAGTGAAGTTGACTTCTGTGACATAGGTTTGTAGATTAGGTACTTATCTACGTATAGGTACCTAGCAGACAACTCGCCGCAATAGAAACTGGTGTGGCATGATCTCAAAGACGAACGACTGCCTAAAATACTACTTATGGCTTATAAAACAACAAAAAAAGTATCATTCTACTCACATCAGTAAACGTGAGTTAGGGAGTAAATCGATGAGCTCCAATCCTAGAGTATTTTTCTTTGAGAGTAAATTACTTTTCAATATAACTGGAGAGTAGGTACATTTTATCTTTACTTCAAGAAGTATTTTTTACTCGAGTGTACCAAAAAACGCTAAATTTGCGCAGGTTTCTCGGTTTTTTCGTGTATAACTCGAAAAGTACGCATCCAACAGAAAAAGTCGCTCGATTTTTTTTTAAAGAACATTTATTTTCAAACTTTCAAATCGGTTCAGCCTTTGCCGCAATCGTCCGACAAAAATGGGCGATTTTAACCAGGTTTGCTAAAAAGTTGACAACCCTCAACGTCTAACGCCTGTAGATCGAGAATGACTGCTTGAATTGAAAAATGCCATAGGACCAAAGTTGTAGGAAATTTGATTCTGTATCAATGCGTTTTGAAATTTGAAGTTCGCTTAATCCAGGATCGAGCCTCGTAAAAAAATCGGGGTGTGCCTAAGTTAACGAAAATGTGAGGGATTGTTTGGGGATGGTCGAGGGTATGTTTGCTGACCTCGAATTATTCTCGCGTAGTAATTTACTTCCAGAGTATATTATACTCCCATAGTCAGCTTACTGTAGGATTAAAATCAAGCTACTTGGTGCTCGCCACCCTTAGTATTTTTCCAATACTAAGCTCCCTGGTTTCTATACCAAAGTATTATGAAGCGATCGGTCTTCTTAAACTGAGTTGACTTCTTTCCACACATTACGAGTCCGAACTGGATGGAATTTCTTGATAATGTTTTCTGTTCTTGATGACAACAACTATAATATATTATGCTTCTTTTTTTCAGTCCAGGCAATGTTAAAAGAGGAGGGAAAGGGAACGGAGTTAAAGCAGGCGGAATCGGTGAGTATTGTCGATTTTCAATTAGTTGTATCCATAATGAGACCTGCTGGTATTTCAGGAGTAGTTGATGCACAAGCAAAGAATGCTGCCACCGATTCAGACCCACCACCAAACCACATTATTACTCCGAATACACAAAACAATTGACCCAAGAACAACACAGAGCAGGCGATGACAAGTTTGGCGAAAGGTTCACGGAATTATATCCCAAACTCAATAGAACTCTACGGTTCAGTAATACCTGTGGTCAAATCGAGGAAATTCTGTACGACGATAGGACTTTGTGGCCGACCATTGTGCACTTTGTGGAAGTATCTGTATCAGGCCGGCAAAGCTGACTCACGTCTGTGCCAATTTTGTCTAACAAACAAGAAAACACCCCCGCACCTAATGTTGGAATGTTCAAACTTCTTATCAGCCAGAGAACCAAATCAGGAGGCTCTAGCTATTAAGACTACCATCCCGTTCAACCTCAAATTTACTCAACCTCAACCTGGCTGTAGAAAGCGTTGACTTGCCTATTTATGAAATCATAACTCCAGCACATATTTCCTTTTGATTCATCTCAGTTTATAATTTTGATTCCAAGCCAATGAACAAAAACGAATCATCTTAATGGATTTTGTTAATTTTTTCAAGTTAAACCTATCGGGAAGGCGAACAAAATTGGGAAGCATGCCGGTAAAAAATCAACAGGAGCAGCTGTGGCTACTGCACCGATAGTCGACGCAAGAATGAAACTCATCCAGAAAACGAGATCGCAAATTGGTGACGCTCGTGAGCGTTTGAACCAGAGGCTGCGTCAGGGGGATGCCCGGAGCAGAATCACGCCCAAAGGCAAGAACAGTGCAGCAGTGAAGCGGCAGTTGATGGCAGGGATACCACGGAGAACACTACAGACAGCGCCACGGCAAGCTTTACACCCGGGACCTGACAGATGTAAGTATACATAATGCATTGCTACCGACCGAATTTGGCCTAAGTGGGTGGAATAAACGGTTTCCTCTGTGACCCCCGAAGTTAAGATACTTCGACTGTAGTTACTACTTAGATGTAAGTATGATGTGTGGTTTTAAGTCCTAATATTATCCATCCAGCTTGGACGAACCCCTCTCTGTTCAAGGGGGCCGTCCACAGGGCAATTTGATTTAAAGTTCATACCTGAAATACAAGTCTTTGGCCTTTAGAGAGTCTTCATAAATAAATATTGCTCCGAAGCTCCATCGACGTCGAATTTATGGACCGAGGAGTAGTAAGCAGAGCACCTTTTTCCTATCATTTTACTTCTAGCTGCTTCATTATATTGAATTCAATACTAATTCCAGATAGAAGTCCAGCTGTGTCGACGTCACTGGGCGGCGGGCTATCCCGTACAATCAGAAACGGCTCGAGCCGACCTCCTATCCTCAGGGGAAGCACGGCCTACATGGATCGAGAAAGGGAGCGGTCTCTTGAACCAGATTGGAACTCGAGGATGCAGGCTCTGCCTCGGCTGGAAATACACGTTCCGACGGTTCGTGAACGGGAACCTCTTCTCCGGGATAGGGAACCCTTACTGCACCGAACTCACATGGCAAGCTATGAATTCTACTCATTTTCATCCAGAATCCTTGTTGATTTAATATGACAAGACGGTACCTTCCTACATGTTTCAGCAGCCCTCAACATCTTTGTATTATTTTGTCAAATCCTGCAGAACGAGTTTGGTTTATTATTTTCAGTAATGTTCCACATGAAGTTGACAATGTTGACTCCTCAAAAAGGCAACTCTGCTATTATTGTATGCATTTTGTCTGCAACCTTCAAGTTAAGTGGAAGCTTGAGTGGCCACACCAGCTATCTCAGTTTTGACGATTCTTCAGGAGGGCCTAGAAACTAGTTTATACTCCCCTCCAAATATTTTCCGACCCATTTTTTTTATTCCCTAGTACATATTACCAGATGATTTCTGAGTTTTTCCAACCATTGCATTTTATCAAAAACCTCTGATTGCAAAAAAAATTGATGTTGCTTTTGTGAAACATGAGGTAGCTAGTGTTGGCACTTGAGTGATGAAAATCTTCACCAACCACACACAAAAAGCGAAAAATTTTCGCTTTTTGTGTGTGGTTGGTGAAGATTTTTCTTATTTAATATTGATTACCCAACTGTTTATTTTACTGTAAATTAGGGCCTGTTGATCAAATCTCCTGCTAAATCTAGAATTAACTAAATCGAGAATTAAATTTGTCGACGATTAGCAAATTTTCCGTGTTTATCAATCTCTAACTAGTGGCCGATTAGCTGATGAAACTTTAGTAGAGGGCAAACAGAGGTACCACCACAACAACGATAAATTCTCACATCCCGCCAGTGTAACAGTGCGGGGCTGATACAATATGGCGGTAGGTAGCGGCACTGCCTAATTTGATAGGTATATAGGAGGTAATGGCCAATTGCAATCTACCTCCAAACTAGTGGGACTTGTGTGGTGGATCGGCCATTACGACGTATTGATAAACAGCTCCTTCACTCGCTGATCGGACATTATCGACAATAGTAGTTTTAATAGCCATCAAATGCAGTTGATAAACCGGCCTTCAACCCACTAATATAGCTCTGAGACTAATTGATTTATTTTATTTTTTATTATATGAGGTCTGTTGGATTCAATATTAATTGTACTCCATGTTGCTATCAAGTGCATTTTGACAATCTTTAATTCTAAGTACGTTGTCAAATATCTTTGTTCATCAACTCTTCCGTAGTTTGTGACTCTTCATTACATAAATTCCAAACATTTCAGGACCTGGAAAGCAACAGCTGGAGTCGTCCTCTGAAACCCACTCCACAAGTCGTTTACAGGTACTACTCATTTAATATCAAATTTACATTATTGAAACCTCATAATGCCTCCAAAGTGAACAATATTCAGGTGTGTCGATCGGGAATCTAGTCAATATTTCATAATTGCATCATGATTTAGAGATACCAGATCCGATATTTTGGCCCCATATCAGATGAGTCATATTTTCAATTTATTAGTTTTTAGTCAAATTTTATATGTACTTTTGGTTGAAAAATCACATATCGACGGTAAAGACGAGAACCCTCGTATCTCAAAAATCCCAACTGTAATAGAATCGCCTCAAACTTAGGCTTTATTCAACTAAAATCTGCATCTCATCAACAGGAATAATTAATTGATATAAAAGGAATTCAGAGATAATGTTTGTCACAAGTTGTTAGGGAAACATATGATCCAAATACTGGAGTATCACACCACATTCTCCTCCCTCTAGAAATGGTCACATAGTCTTTCAGGTACGTAGGCGGACGGCGATCCCTCGACGGTCGATGAGAGGTGGTTGGATGTAGCGAAGGAGTTTGATTAGATGCTTGTTCGCTGATAGGGTTTGAGGTGTCTAGAGCAACTCCAGGCATTTGAAGTGATGGGCTTGTGGGTTGGACTGGAGGGGGGTTATCGGTGTCTGGGCAACCTGGAGGAGTGCTCGGACCACCGAGATTTGCGTCACCTCGAGGGGCCAGATGTTTTAGTGGCACGGTATCCTCTCTTCCAGAAGGATGACGGATAAAGGCATATTCGGGATTAGCTTCGAGAAGCTCAACTTCCTCTACCTGAGGATCGTATTTGGAAGCTTGGTTATGTTTCTTCAGGAGAACTATTCCCGGTTCACTCAACCAGTTTGGCAAAGCACAACCAAAGGTCGAGCGGCGATGGTGGTGGAACATCCTTTCGTGGGGAGTTGAATTCGTAGCTGTACACAACAATGATCTAACAGAGTGTAGAGCTTCCTGTAGGACCATTTCCCATTGGGTCGTTCTTAATCCTCGGCTTTTGAGGGTGTTTTGGCCGCTCGATAATACGAAAAGTGTATCCGTAGCTAAGATGTCATTTCTGTTTATTTATTTATATTTTTTTTGTCGCCGCCGATCGTCTCTCCAAGAGTCCTTCGCCCTGAAGACCTTCGCGCATCCCTTATCACATTATCACGGTGGATTCGTGTGAAAACGGGACAGTCAGTCCAAGCTCAGTCCTCTTGCCGGCCGGCTGTTTTTTACCCCCTGTTGTGAACAACGTGTGCGATTCGGTGTTGTGCGAATTTCCCAACATCCGGTCAAACCACTGTCGAGCTATTCCGCGGATTTCCCGAATAGCGACATTTTTCGCGCCTTCGCCAATCAAGTCCCAGGCAACTGGACATCCATTGACGACTGTTTCGTCCCTCCGACCATCGCCATATCCCTGGACCTTCACCACTAGGACATGGGTAAAATCGAACATTACTGTGATCACGTCAGAGATTGATTTTCATGCAAGTGCGAATTTTTTTATTTTATAGTGGAGCTCCACCAAACAAAATCGGTTAATTTATTGGATTTCATTTTCTTTAATATTTAAACCAAGGTATTTCGTTTATTACATTCATTTTATTCAGAAGGTTAAAGGTGATTTGTTCTTTCTTTTTTTCCCTTTATTTTACCTCAAATCCCAACCTAATGAAAAAACAGAGGGCCAGCGAGATTGCTCTCCAGACAATATCGTTGTACTTCTCAACTTGACCGTTGGCTTGCGGGTTGTATGGTGTGGAGTGACTTGTGGCGGTGCCTCGGGAATGGAGGAATGTGGCTACCTCACGAGACATAAATGCGGTACCACGGTCAGAATGAAAATAGGCCGGTAATCCAAATATGGTGAATAGCTCTACAAAGCATTTGATGACTGTTGATGAGCTGAGGTCTTTGCACGGGAATCCGAAAGGAAAACGGGAATATTCGTCAACAATTGTTAATAGATAAGGGCGTCCAGTTGCTGATGGTAGGGGCCCTTTGAAATCAACACTCAGCCGCTCAAAAGGTTTTGTTGCTTTTATCAGTATTCCAGGCTTCTTCCTGTAAAAGCGAGGCTCAATTTCGTCACAGATAGGGCAGGCGGCTGTCGTTTTTCGAATTTCTTCTATGCTGTAAGGGAGGTTACGACTTTTCACCCAGTGGGCCATTCTTGTCACACCAGGATGGCACAGTGCATCATGCATAGAATACAAGGATTCACTGCTTATAGCCCCACAGGTTCTTGATAGTGCATCTGCAACGACGTTTTTCTTTCCAGGTCGATACACTATGTCGAAGCTGAATGCAGAGAGATCCAAGCGCCAACGCAATATCTTGTCGTTTTTTATTTTGCTTGCGTGATTGAGGTTGAATATAAATGACAGGGCCTCCTGATCCGTCACAACAGTGAAATGCCTGCCCATGAGGAAATGTTTCCACTTCCTCAGGCACTCGACAATTGCACATGCCTCTTTCTCAATTGCAGAATGTTTTCTCTCGCAAGAGGAGAGTGTTCGGGAAAAAGAACGCCACTGGTCTATGGTTTTGAGAAAGAGTCGCTGCAATAGCAAAGTCGGAGGCATCTGTTTCTACTTGAAGAGGGACATCTTCTTCAAGAGTAGTGATGGCTGCATCAGCAATATCCCTTTTGAGCTGATTGAAGCGGCTCATGGCTTCGGTAGAAAGCGGAAAACATTTACACCCCGTTAAGGCACGAATTTTTTCAGAAAATTTTGGAATCCATTTCGAATAGTGGGCGAACATACCCAAAACGCGTTGTAGGGATTTGCTGTCGGCTGGGGGCGGAAATGATAAGAGCGATTTCATGCGTTCAGAATCAGGACGAATGGTATGGTTCGATATGAGATGGCCTAGTATTGTAACGGTATTTAATGAGTATTTGCATTTTTCCTTGTTGAGGGTTATCCCGTATTTACCTATAGCAGACAGGAACTTCTGCAGATTCACGTCATGATCTTCTTGAGTCTTACCGCACACTGTCACATCATCTACGTAAGCATAGACGCCAGTTAAGTTTTCCTCTTTGATTATTTTATTGATGAAACGTTGGAATCCGGCTACTCCGTTCGTCAGACCAAAAGCTATCACACGAAACTCGTATAATGATCCACCAGCTTCGAATGCGGTGTAGGCACGGTCATCTTTGTGAATGGGAACCTGATGATAAGCACTTTTCAGATCCAATGTGCTAAAAACTGAATTTTGGGCGATTTTTAATACCATTTCGTCAATGTTAGGAACTGGGTAGGTATAATTGAGGAAAGCCAATCTCCGTGGCGTGCCCAGGTGCTTGTCGTCGAGAACGAAAATCATAAACGAAGAATGGTTATAGATTATTCACAAACAAGCACCTGGGCACGCCACGGAGATTGGCTTTCCTCAATTATACTATCAGCGAGTAATGTTTCTACTTCCTTTTGTATGAATTTTGCGTCCCTTTCATTGTGACGTCTGGATTTCGTGGCGATCGGGTGGATATTATTTCTGAGGTTTGTAAATAGACGTACTGGTTCTATATTTGCTTGCGCTACACTGCAAATGGTCAAAGGAGGTTTTGATCCACCAAAAGACACAATAAGATCTGAATGTTCTCTAAAAATATCGTGACCTAAAAGGACGTCAGCGCATAGATTTTTCATCACTGAGAGTTTCAAGTTAGCATAGAAGTGATCATTTAACCTGAGATTCGTCACGATTATCTGGTAATTGTAGCAGAATATGCTGTTGAAGCCATTGAGACTGTGCTGCGTTCGGGTTTGATGGGTAGATTATGGGAGCAAACAAAGCTTTCATTGATATAGCTACTGGAACTCCCAGTATCTAGTAAACAGTTTGCTTCTATTCCGTTTTCGATTGTCACCTTAACCACAGTTTTACCTAGAAGGCCTGGACTTGCGGCAATTAGAGTGGCGGCAGTGTTGGTATTATTGGTAACAAAGGCGGAAGTGGAATTTCGTCTGGTTTTGGATTGACAAACTACTGCGAAATGCCCCTTTCTAAGACATGTTCTGCATACGGCCTCCCTAGCCGGACATTCCGTGCGAGGATGTCTCGTACCACCGCAGAACCAGCAGGATTCTTGCTTCTTATGTGGAGGTGGCTTGCGTAAGGCCATGACAACTTCCTGGCCTGGGGAGGTGTTCAGTTCTGAGCTTACAGAGGCAGTAGATAGTACAGAGGTGTTATAAAACTGGGCATGTCTGTTGCTTGACTCAATGGCCCGGGCTGTGTCGACTGCGTTCGTTAGTGGCAAGGTGACATTTTCCAAGAGTCGCTTGCGTATTTCAGGAGACAAGAGACCACCTATGAAGGCGTCCCGAATCATGTCATCACGGTTTGTTTCAGCAGAGACCTCTTCAAAGTTGCAATCCTTAATTAGTAGTTTAAGTGTTTCTATGTATTGGTCTATGGATTCGTTTGATTGCTGCTTTCGTGAGAGGAGTCGGAACCTAGCGAATACTTCATTTTTTGGTTTTATATAGATACCATTGAGCGTTCTGATAGCTGTAGCGTAATTCGGGCACTCGGAGATGTACTCAAATATTGAATAAGACAGAAAATTTACCAATACCTTCATCTTCTTTTCTTCTGCTGCTTCGGCCTCTTCCAGATAATTTTCAAAAGTCGCATGCCAGTGAGCCCATTCTTTACCGGCCGACGGACCATCCGGGAATGTCTCAAAACGACGTGGTTTAAGCGCGTTTTCCATTATGATTTTAGTTGAATAAATTGTAATAGAATCGCCTCAAACTTAGGCTTTATTCAACTAAAATCTGCATCTCATTAACAGGAATAATTAATTGATATAAAAGGAATTCAGAGATAATGTTTGTCACAAGTTGTTAGGGAAACATATATCCAAATACTGGAGTATCACACCACACCAACTTTTCAGGAGAGCAAAAAAACTGTTTTTGATCCCTATGACGCCTTGAAGAAGTAGGCAATTCTTCACTTGATTTTCACGCTTATAACTCACTTATCCACCGCTGCAAGCGCTAAAATCAGTGGCGCAGCTTAGATAGGTAGCAATAAAAAACTAATTTTCGCAAAATTTGGAGATACTAGGTTTCTCCTCTTCACCGCACGTTATGCGATCTCAAATTCTGGATCACACTAGAATACGTCCACTAATTTAATGAAACCGATCATATCGTTGCTACCAACATTTGTTCATTATTTTAGATCCTCTAGAGATTATGTCAAATCCCGATTGGAACCAGCGAGATTGCAGGAGGGCTACAGAATCGTCGTGTCTAACCTTCAGCCGTCAGTTACGCACGAAGACATCAAAGTGAGTGTCCACACTTGATAGTGCCATCTGTCAACTCTGGTGAATTCTTTTGATATTTGAAGGGAGGGTGTGGAGGGTTTTGTATGAATTCTACCATATTTCAACTCAACTTACGTCTGTGCATTCAAAAACTTGCTTTCTGTGTTAAATCATACAAGCAACAACATCGTGACAACTTATTTTCCAGAGCCATTATTAAATAATTATCATTATAAATTTTATTTGTTTAACTGTTTTCTCATCGTTGCTCATTAGTCTTGGTGTTTCGTTTCGCCATTTTTACTCTGACAAATATGTGTAGGGTATTGAGATTCAAGTACTTGTTTCAAATACTTTTCGAAAATTCGTTCTTACAACCATGCTACTTGACTGTGGATTTTTCTTTATGACATGGATTTCTTTGATTTCATCGTGAGTGATTTAGTTCGTAGGGAATACCATTGACAGTGAATGAGGGAGTTCTGGGTACAAATCCATCTCTCCTAGTCAGAAAGGCAGTACTTTTATTTCTTGTTTCGCGATATCATTGAATTTCGTGTCTGTAGGAGCTGTTCGAAGACGTGGGTGTCCTTATCGGCTCGCGAGTCGTGAGACCTGGAACGGCGGAAGTCGTTTACAAAAACCTCGAAGATGCCATCACAGCGGTTGACACCTACCACAACCGCCTGCTTGACGGGCAGCCAATGAAATGCCTCCTCGTCAAATCCAAGTGAGCACAACCGCTAAATCGTTTGCATGTTATTAGGTACCTATGTAAAATTGATGTGAAATTTAGAGGAAAATTAATGGTCGTCTATGGCAAAAAGCTGTCAAACTTTGTGATCAAACGAAAGAAAGAAAGAAGGATGGATTTTGCAGGTTTTTGAGAACGTACGTGACAATGTAGAGCGTAGCGGTTCATGGGTACCACTATGTTATAGTATATTATACATCGCTTATTACCTGAAAATGTGCTGCAGATGTTCGGTCCATTATCATTTCTGGTCAAGCGTCAACCCAAGATATTCAACTTCCATGTGGAGACTGAGCCCCTTGCGTTTTTGTTTATTCCGCGTCTTGGTGAAGGGAACGTAGGGGTGTGCGGTACAGCTTTTTAGCGAATTTTCGAAGAAGCAAAGTAGCTATTGTTCTCGGTCCAAAATTTTTAAAACTCGAATTTTCGAAAAATGTTCATACCAAAATCCGTTTCAGACCATCCAAAATCCACTGCCAAAAGACACCAAAAATTATATGTATATATATAATATATGATGGATTGGTGAAACTAAACACTCGCGTGAAATATGAACTTGAATGAACGAACAGGAGGATGAAAATTATAGAAAACACTTACTGAATTTGGAAAAAGTGGAAATTTTCGCTGTACAGCGTCGTCAGCCCGAGAAGAAAATCTTTTTTTCTTCTCGGGCTGACGACGCTGTACAGCGAAAATTTCCACTTTTTCAAAATTCAGTAAATGTTTTCTATAATTTTCATCCTCCTGTTCGTTCATTCAAGTTCATATATAATATATGTATATATATATTATATATTTTTGTATGTGTCATTCCAGACGATAACTCTCGATAGAATTGAGATAAAAAGTTCAAATTTGCACAAAAAATCGGCCTTAGCAATCGACAGGCTAAGTTCGTAGATGGGCAGGATAAAGCCACTCTAAGGGGAGGTTTTGGGGAGTTTTAAGGGGGGGGGGGGGGAATTCCTCATAAATTCTCAAAATGAAACATTCTGACAAGTGACACCTCATTTTGAAGATTTTTTAATGCTGAACCAGATGGAGTCAGACTAGCGACATCTCATTCCGTTTTCAAACTGGAGCACTTTGAAGATGAACAAACGTGGTTGTTACTAGATATGTTCTTTATTATAAATGGAAAAATTCACTTTTCGACTTTTTTCTCAAAATTATATTTTAAGTTCTCAACACGAACGAAACACATGAACTGAACTCCAAGACCAAAAAAGAACATGTGTGTTGCATGCGTCAACATCATGCAATGCACATGGAGTAGAATCCTACATTTCAATACTCCCCCTCAAGCTGAAGGGTTGTTTCCAGGGACAACTCCCAAGCTTGCTCTTAAAGAACAGTGTCGAGGCCCAGGTAGAGTTTTGGTCAGGATATCGGCCGTCATTTTCTCTGTAGGAAGATATTTGAGTTGGACCTTCTTCTCTTCCACTGCGCCTCTGACAAAATGGTGACGAATGTCAATGTGCTTGGTCCTGGGGTGATGACCTGGGTTCTTGGCAAGTTCCTGCGCACCTCGATTGTCGTTCATGAGTGTGACTGTTTCTCTGCTGCTGGAGAATTTGAGGTCGTTCAGAAGTCTAGCCATGTAAATTGCTTCTTTAGTGGCTTCTGTTGTGGCCATGTATTCCGCTTCGGTGCTTGATAGGGCGACAGTTCGTTGTTTTCGAGACTTCCAGCTTACCGCACCTCCAGCCAGGGTGAACGCGTACCCAGTGTACGATTTCCGATCTTCGACGCATGACCCCCAATCTGCATCCACGTAACCAGTCAGTTGATCTTCCCCTGACTTGGTGTACCGCAGCGAGAAATCCTGCGTCCCTTTCAGGTAGCGTAACACTCTTTTCGCCGACAGCCAATGTTCCTGAGCATAATTCGAGTTAAACTGACTCAACTTGCTAACAGCATGAGTGATATCTGGCCGTGTGCTCGTCGACAGATACATCAATGAGCCAATGAGATTCTGGTACGGGTACTTTCCCATCTCTCCTGTATCCGGCGTTTCGAGCTTCCTCAATTTTACACTCATGTCCAGCGGTGACTTCACAGGGTTCGAGTTTTCCATGCCAAATCTCTGGAGGATTTGCTTGATATATTTTCTTTGTGACATCTTCATCTCCCCCTCTGTTTGGGAGTAATCGATTTCAATTCCTAGGCAGTAATGGACCGCTCCTAGATCTTTCATCTCAAAATTTTCGCTTAACTTTTTCTTTAGTTCATTCATAATTTTCATGGATTTCACTGCCAGTATCAAATCGTCAACGTAGACTCCAATAATCACAAAAATTTTCTCGATTTCGCCCACGTAGACGCATGGGTCTGCAGATGATGGCTTCAATCCAATTTTAATGTTTCGTCCAGTTTCTTGTACCACATACGACCTGATTGCCGCAGACCGTACAACGCTTTCTTTATGTGGCATACTTGGTTCCCTTTCTTCAGCTTTGTTAGATGATCCTCAGCCAGTTTGTACATGTCACTTCCCTTCCGTTCATTTTTGCGTATTCTTTCTAGGATCGCTTCATATGAATCCGGGACTCTCATGACAATGTCTGCATCGATTTCGCCATTCGAATATGCTGTGGTAACGTCCATCTGATGAACGTGGAGCTGTTTCTTCGCAGATATGGCCATGATGGTTCGTATTGAGCTCATTCGGATAACAGGGTTGTATGTTTCATAGAAATCAATACCTGGTTGCTGCGTGAATCCTTTTGCGACTAATCGGGCTTTCCTTCTGTCAAGTGTTCCATCTTTCTTGAACTTATTGACCAAAATGAGCCGATTTCGAATTACATCGCGATCTGGGGGTTTCGGTACCAATTCCCAGACCCGATTTTTCAGGAGCGCGCGGTACTCCATCTCGATCGCAGCCTCCCATTCATCGGAATTTGGTCCAGAAAGAGCTTCTTTCACCTTCACTTCGCCCACTGCAAGCGCTTCTTGAGGATCTGTTTCTGTCGCACAGCAATCAAACACTTTCGGTTTGGGGACCCTTTGGGATCTTCGAGGAAGCTGTCTGATCTCTTGGTCATTCTGCGGGGTGGGAACCTTTTGGGATCTTCGAGGGGTCGGTTCCGTTTCTTGATAATTTTCGGTTTCATTATTTTCGAGTCCTCTCCCAGTTTCTGATTCCGTATTCATTTCCTCCTCACTAAGTTCTAGCTGACTGAGAGTATCCCATACGTTACTTTCTACGTTTTCGTTGTTTTGTAGATAATCAGGTACCATTTCAATTTCCTTGACCTCGGATTTGTTTGCGTTCAGTTGTAGGGTTATTTCTATAGTTTCTTTTCCTTGGTTACTGCTTGTTATATCTGGTTCGTAGAAGTCTTCATATTTTTGATTTTCCTTTTCAAATTCGTCGATGAATTTCACGTCTCGAGTCAGGCCTGTTCTGTGCAGATTGGGGTACCACACCTTAAATCCCTTAGTTTCGTCGGAGTAGCCGAGGAATACGCACTTGTTCGTCTTTGGATCGAATTTTCCTCTTCCTTGGCGTTTGTCTAGCGCAAACCCTACGCTTCCAAACGTCTTGAAGTATTTGACGTTCGTCTTCCTCCGTGTCCATAGTTCATAAGGAATTTTTCCCTCGACACCTCTTGATTTGCACCGATTTCGGATGTAATTAGCGGTGTTAATGGCTTCTGCCCAGAACGCTGGTGCCATATTTGCCTCTAGCATCATGCATCGTGCAGTTTCCACAAGGGTGCGGTTCTTTCTTTCACTTATTCCGTTCTGCTGAGGACTGTCGGGGACTGTCAGTCTACGTGTGATTCCCTCCTCTAGAAGATAGTTGTCAAACTCGTTGTTTCGATATTCCAGGCCATTATCGGATTGCAGACACTTTATCTTCTTGCCTGTCTGTTTCTCTACTCGATTCTTGAATTTCTTAAACAAGGTCAGTGCATCTGACTTCTTCTGCATGAATGCAACCTCGCACCACCTCGTTGCGTCATCAATGAACGTTATGAAGTACAAAGCCCCACCAATAGACTTTGTTCTCATCGGACCGCAAATGTCGGTGTGAATTAGTTCGAGTATTTCACTTTTTCTGGCAGATTTCTTAGGTAATGGTGTTTGGGCCATTTTCCCCTGGATACACGTCGTGCACGCTGACAATTTCGCATTTGACTTGACGTTTAAGCCAATTACTTTGTCCTTGGCCATTTGCTTCAAATCCTCTTCATTCAGATGACCTAGCCGTCGATGCCACAGTTCTATTCCAGGTGTCTTGTCTTCATATGCGGCTGTTGCGCTTTCACGTTCGTCCAAAACTTCTAGAAAGAATAAGTCTCCGTTTCGTTTTGCTTCGAACAGAACACTTCCATCATCTGCATACACGGTAGCCATTTTCTTGTCAAAAACTACGGTGAGCCCGCGGTCTACGATTTTACTGACAGATAGCAAGTTTGTTCGGAGCTCTGGAACAAGCAGTGTATCCTTCAGGCTCAATTCTCGTATTTTCCTGCCATTTTCGACCGTTATGAGTACCGTTCCTTTTCCTTCTACCGGTATTGAGGCACTACTGGCAAGTTTCACTCGAATCTGTTCTGCTTGCTTCACATTCGCAGAACTTTCCTCGTCCTTGCACATGTGCGACGAACATCCGCTGTCCAGGCACCACTTCATGCAGTCAGGTTCTCCTGTTATAAGTGCGGTCGCAGTTCCAGCCCCTTGATGGTTCGCGTCCCTATTTTTCTTCTCAGGGCATTCTGCAGCTTTATGTCCGGCATACTTTTTGCAGATGTGACACTTGAACTTGAATCGCTCTTTTGTTTGTTTCTCAAATTGCTCCTTTGTTCGTGTCTCTTTCATCCTATGCTTCGGAAACTTCCTAACAAGTAGAGCATCATTGGCTCGATCCTGTCCATGATTCTGCTTTCGAGCCTCAGACTCCTCTACAATTTTGATTCGTAGGGCTTCATGCTTCGGCAACTCATCCCTGGATTCTATCGCACATCGGAAATTTTCGTACGATTCAGGAAGGCTATAAAACAGCATGATCGTGAGTAGATCTTCATGGATCGGAACACTCATATCCTGGAGTTTCCCAACTGTGTCCGAGAAGCGTTCTAGATGTTCCCGAACGTCCTGCCCTTCTTTCATTCTGCACATAATCAACTGCTTAAGCAGTGTGGCTTTTCTCGCTGGTCCTGATGACTGATGGACTTCTTTCAGTTTCTTCCAAACTTCGTTCGCTGTCTTGCAGTGCTTCATGTGCTTCAGTTCTGATGGTGACAGTGTGAGGATCAAATCAGCCTTGGCATCCTGGTCTTCCTCTTCCCATTTGGGAATTTCTCCAGGTTCGGCAGGCTTCTCGATTTTTCCCCGCACGTAGTCCCACGTTCTATTTTTTCTGAGTAGTGCCTCTACTTGAATTTCCCAGGTTTCGTAGTTCTCTTTCCCGAGTGCTTCAATTTTCACCGTATTCATCTTCAGAGTTTTCTCAAATGTAGAAGCGTTTAGCTCATAACCTTTTATAAATGGAAAAATTCACTTTTCGACTTTTTTCTCAAAATTATATTTTAAGTTCTCAACACGAACGAAACACATGAACTGAACTCCAAGACCAAAAAAGAACATGTGTGTTGCATGCGTCAACATCATGCAATGCACATGGAGTAGAATCCTACATTCTTCATGGTTATTCCGCTCTTATCTGATGACGGAATGCGATATCGCAATTCTGACTTCACTGTCGTGTTTAGAGATGAAATATCGAAAAGCTAAGGGGGGGGTCACTCAAAAAATGAAAGTCTGACAAGTGACACCTCATTTTAAAGGATATTACACGCTGAATACGATAGTGAAGTCAGAATTGCGATACCTAATGTCGTTCGAAAACCTGAAGATGAAGAATACGTTCTTCGTGGCTAGTCTGCGCTAATCTGATGACGGAATGCGATATCGCAATTCTCACTTCACCGTCGTGTTCAGCGTTGTAATATCCAAAAGCTGAGGGGGTTTGGGGGGGGGGGGCACCCATAGATTCTAAAATTAAAACGGTCTGTCAAGTGACACCTCATTTGAGATGAAGAAACGTAGTTGTTACTTGAGATGTTCTTCATGGACATCATGTTCTTTAATGAAGACGTTTTACATAAAACCAATTATTTCTTCGAAAATTCGCTCTGATAGTCATGCTGCATGACTGGGGATTTTTCGATTCGAATCGATACATTTCGAGTCGAAGCAGTGCGGCGTGAATGGTTTTCACAATTTCACTGGATGGAGCCTTTTGGACTTGGGCTTTTAGTTCGTTCAGGCGCATCTTTGAAGAAAGGTGAAGATCGTGTTTTAAACCTACAAGCTTATGTTTAGGGTACGTTACATGCAAAGTGCTAGGCGCCTTTTTTAAAGCAGAGTTTACTAAAAGGATTACTAGCACTCTCAAAATACTCTGCTACCATCTGCGCGATTTATTATTCAAGGGTGTAGGACCTTGTGAAATCCACAATTTCCTCACACAATGAGGTTAAAGGGAAATAAGAAAACTGAAAAAATGGTTGAGGAAAAATATAATTATAAAGAAACAGATGAATTGCTCCGTCTGCGCCGCTCCCCCAGGTAGCATCAGAGAATCCGGTCAACTCTGCAGTGCCTGTCTTCTGAAACGACAGGACGAGTGATTTGGTGCCTTTCAAGGATCGCAAAATTTGTTTTGCCGCTGCCCAGTGTTCTTGTCGATAGCAAGTATTAAACTGGGACAAATAGCTAACGGCGCACATAATGTCTGGTCTTGTTGATGTTGCTAGGTACATTAGTGATCCAATCAAGCTTTGGTAGGGAACGTTGGGTAGCTCCCCCTTTTCTGGCTTTTGCAGATTGATGTTCACTTCCATGGGAGTGGCCGCTGCTCTAGCCTGTTCCAATCTAAAATTGTTTAGTAGTTTGTCTACGTATTTTTCTTGCCTCGTCATAATTTTTCTCCCCCCACCAGCCCTAACGATGAACTCAGTCAACGTCCCCAACAAACAGGTGACAAGGTACCTTGGGCTTCACCTTGACGCCAAGTTAACTTGGAACGACCACATCAGCGAGGTTACTGGTCGAGTACGTCACAGGCTGCGACAATTAAAATTTCTCCTAGGACCAAACTCTAGACTGTCTCTAAAACTTAAGAAGTTAATTTACACCACGGTCATACGCCCCATATGGCTTTATAGCTGCCAAATTTGGGGTTCAGCCTCCAATAGCCAAATAAAGAGGATCCAAACAATCCAAAACAGGGCTCTTCGAATGATTACGGGTGCACCCTGGTATATGCGCAACTCTGCCATCCACAAAGACCTGCACATCCCAGAGGTAACTGAGGTCCTACCCAGAATGTACTCGCAGCTACATTCAGCCATTCTTAATCACTCCAACAATCTCCTAGTAGAGCTAGCTCAACATCCACCCCCTCCACAGGATCGTCGCAGGCTCAAGCGCAAACGCCCTCCCGACTTCCTGTAATATTTACTTCAATGCCCAGGACCATCATCAATCCGCTACCACTCTCCTAGTGGTCAACGCTACGCGCAAGTGGCTCATCGAGGTCTGCACACTCCCTGACTACCAATCCAAAAACTGTTCAAACCAAAACTAATATATGCAGGAACTGTCAATGGATGGTGACCTGCTCATGTTCCACGAAGGATCCCCCTTCATTGTTGTTGTTTAATATTATGTGCATAACTGTGATGTAATTGTTTATTACAATAAAGTTAACTTTTGTTAAAAAAAAAAAAAAAAAAAATCATAATTTTACCGTCAGCGTCCGTCGAGAACTCTATCCCTAGACAATAAGACAGATCACCGATATCGCGCGCGTGGAACCGTGCTGGGCCCATAACCTATTTGAGAGTGTTAATGAGTGGAAGTTTTGTGAACCAATGAACACTTATATTTGTCTATAATATTTTATGACTTTTCTGTATGAAAATTAGAACGCAACTGAGGAATATGTAAATAAAGTGGGTAACTATGTTAGACAACATAATATTATTGGACAATGAATCCTCAGGTGTTGTCCACTGGAGTCAATCTCCAATAGAAAATCAACTTGTACCTTCTTGGTATAAAAAATCGTAATAAATCAGACAATAAAATATGAAATGGAAAATGAAAGGAATTAAAAAAACTCTGCAAATTCTTGACACAACGGTTTATCATCTTCCTTGTGCAGATCACCCTTCTGTCTATACCAGACTGTATTGCAAATCGGCACCATACCATATTCTCACCGTACTCATACCATACCATACGAATTTCTTTCCTATCATACCATACTGTATTATACCAAATCATACATACAATAATATACCATACCATACTCATACCATGTCATACAAACCGAGTGAATATTGAAATTGAAATATTGAAATCCATTTCTGACCTATATTTAAAATTTCAAGTATCTAGCTCATCATCAAAATTTAATTTGTTTAAACAAATAGGTATTATTTAAACAATTTTACAGACAAGAAACCGAGTGAATATTGCAATGTGGTCTATCCCCGACTCACGGTTAAAATTTCTAGACTGTAGTTTACCGGGAAGATGAAAAAAGGTAGTTTTATTCTGGGCGTCTGGGGGTTGGGTCACATAACGGCCGTTTTCGACGCGAAACTTTAGTGTTTTTCCTAAACCTTTGCGCGGTCACTGTGAACGAACGGCTGGTCGCACAAAAATCCAATTGGTCTTAAAAGATTCGTAATTTTTCAGGTCATTCAAAAGTGAACTAAAAATTACACCGTTTCATGAGAATTTTTAGAGATCTGACATTGTCGAAATTTCAAAGTTCGTTTTGAACCCCTTCCCCTTGACCTAGGGTTATGAAAAGTTTCGAGGATCATTGTGGGGCTGGTCCAAACCCAGAAACCAAATTTTGTAATTTTAGCTCAACGCTAACTGGGCAAAGTGCCATGGACGGGGGACGGCGTACGGGTGACGGACGGATTTTTTTTGATTCGATTTTCTGAATCTACGTATCTTGAAACGTAAACCAACAAATTTTGAGGGGGGGTAAAAAAATCTTTTTCTTTGGGCGATTCCAATGGTTCATTATCGAAGATAATAAACCAAAACTCTGCAAATTCTTGACACAACGGTTTATTATCTTCCTTGTGCAGATCACCCTTCTGTCTATACCAGACTGTGTTGCAAATCGGCACCATACCATAATATGAATATTATTCTCACCGTACTCATACCATACCATACGAATTTCTTTTCTACCATACCATACTGTACTAAATCATACATACAATAATATACCATACCATACTCATACCATGTCATACAAACCTACTGAATATTGAAATGTCATCCATTTCTGACCTATATTTAAAATTTCAAGTCCGTAGCTCATCATCAAAATTTAATTTGTTTAAACAAATAGGTATTATTTAAACAGTTTTACAGACGAGAAACCGAGTGAATATTGCATTGTGATCCAGTTCTGACCTATTTTTAAAATTTCAAGTCCATAGCTCATCATCAAAATTTAATTTGTATTATTACAAAAAGGTATTATTTAAACAATTTTACAGATGAGAAACCGAGTGAATATTGCAATGTGGTCTATCCCCGACTCACGGTTAAAATTTCTAGACTGTAGTTTACCGGGAAGATGTAAAAAGGTAGTTTTATTCTGGGCGTCTGGTGGTTGGGTCACATAACGGCCGTTTTCGACGCGAAAGTTTAGTGTTTTTCCTAAAACTTTGCGCGGTCACTGTGAACGAACGGCTGGTCGCACAAAAATCCAATTGGTCTTGAAAGATTCGTAATTTTTCAGGTCATTCGAAGGTGAACTAAAATTTACACGGTTCAGTTAAATATTTGGAGATAAGACATCGTCGAAATTCTAAATTTCGTTTTGAATCCCTTCCCCTTGACCTAGGGTTATGAAAAGTTTCGAGGATCATTGTGGGGCTGGTCCAAACCCAGAAACCAAATTTTGTAATTATAGCTCAACGCTAACTGGGCAAAAAGGCGTGGACGGCGGACGGCGTACGGAAAATTTTTTTTATGGGTTTCGACCAACCCCACAATGGTCCTCGAAACTTTTCATAACCCTAGGTCAAGGGGAAGGGGTTCAAAACGAATTTTGAAATTTTGAAAATTTCATATCTCGAAAAATTCATATAGAACGGTATGTTTTTTATTTCATATTTAGATAGAGTTTGTTCCGTAGAATTTTTTAAGACCATCCGCAGCTTTGTACGACCAGCCGTTCGTTCACAATGACGGCTCAAAGATTGTGCCTCACAACCCGATTGAGAATCAAACTGTTGAAATACAGGTCCATTTTCATACTAACAAGATCTTTGGAACATCATATGGCTTAAGTGATGTCGAGTTTGTTGTTCTGAGGTGCGTTTCGTGCTACGGAAATGAAGGTAATTTCGAATGTTTGTTAGTAGGTACTTCTTTTACAGAAAAATTATTACCGACGTAGTATTAAAAACCCCAGTATTATATCGTATTAATTAATCATAATTAATAATAATTATTATTAATAATAAATACAAATTATTAATACCTAACAATAAATTATAATAATTTTCACTAGGTACTTGATAAAATTGTTAATAATTAGTGATAATTGATAATAATAATTAATCTAACATTTAGGATCTGGACATTTAGACCTAGTGATCTAGACAGAAGGGTGATCTGTACAAAGAAGATAATGAACCGTTGTGTCAAGAATTTGCAGAGTTTTTTTTTATTCGATTTTCTGAATCTACGTATCTTGAAACGTAAACCAACAAATTTTGAGGGGGGGTTAAAAAAATTTTTTCTTTGGGCGATTTCAATGGTTCATTATCGAAGATAATAAACCAAAAATCCGTCCGTCCGCCGTACGCCGTCCGCGCTACTTTGCCCAGTTAGCGTTGAGTTAAAATTACGAAATTCGGTTTCTGGGTTTGGACCAGCCCCACAATGGTCCTCGAAACTGTTCATAACCCTAGGTCAAGGGGAAGGGGTTCAAAACGAAATTTAAAATTTCAACAATGTCATATCTCAAAATATTTAACTGAAACGTGTAATTTTCAGTTCACTTTTGAATGACCTGAAAAATTACGAATCTTTTAAGACCAATTGGATTTTTGTGCGACCAGCCGTTCGTTCACAGTGAGCGCGCAAAGGTTTAGGAAAAACACTAATCTTTCGCGTCGAAAACGGCCGTTATAATACCCAACCCTCAGACGCCCAGAATAAAACTACCTTTTGTCATCTTCCCGGTAAACTAGTCTCGAAATTTTAACCGTGAGTCGGGGATAGACCACATTGCAATATTTACTCGGTTTCTCATCTGTAAAATTGTTTAAATAATACCTTTTTGTAATAATACAAATTAAATTTTGATGATGAGCTATTGACTTGAAATTTTAAAAATAGGTCAGAACTGGATCACAGAACTGGATTCACTCGGTTTCTTGTCTGTAAAATTGTTTAAATAATACCTATTTGTTTAAACAAATTAAATTTTGATGATGAGCTAGATACTTGAAATTTCAAATATAGGTCAGAAATGGATGACATTTCAATATTCACTCGGTTTGTATGACATGGTATGAGTATGGTATGGTATATTATTGTATGTATGATTTGGTATAATACAGTATGGTATGATAGGAAAGAAATTCGTATGGTATGCTATGAGTACGCTGAGAATATGGTATGGTGCCGATTTGCAATACAGTCTGGTATTGACAGAAGGGTGATCTGCACAAGGAAGATAATAAACCGTTGTGTCAAGAATTTGCAGATTTTTTATTTGATTTTCTGAATCTACGTATCTTGAAACGTAAACCAACAAATTTTGAGGGGGGGTTAAAAAAAATTTTTCTTTGGGCGATTCCAATGGTTCATTATCGATGATAATAAACCAAAAAAAAGGAAATGAACTTCGCTGAAACGTTGCAAAAGAAAATATTAAAGATGGTAAATTATAAAAACCTGACACGTCGTCTTGAAATCCAAAATGGAGAAAAAACGCAGTAGATGGGGAATCCGAGTTTGAAGTTCACAGCCGACTGGTAAGGAGAAGGAAGGGATTGGTCGGGAGTGATTGGCTGCCGATTATGGTAGAGGGACACGGATACAGTCAGTTTCCGTATCAAACAGTTTTTTTTTTTTAAATAATTTTTTATTGGCCCAAGATACACTTTTACGCCATATTGGGTATTACATTTTCCATTAATACATATTATTATTTAACTGAAAATACTAAATATTTTTATAGGTATCAAACAGTTGAAATTGAATGAATGGGATTAAATCTTGATCTTAAATTTTTTCTGATGGCTTAACCAAATTGTATAAGGTCTTAAGGCATCCGGTATTAAAATTGTCTTAAATGATGTTGGCGAAAAAGAATCCTTTTTCGTCAACATCATTTAAGACAATTTCAATGTCGGATATCACCTGCAAAGCAGCCGGTATGGTTGGTTACGTTTCCCCGCTGTTGCTTCAACAAGAGGTTCCAAAACCTTCAAAACATTCTTAGCCAAAACCCCCTCCGTGCCTTTTAGGGTGTTGATTTGAGTATCGCTTGTTCCCAACTCCAAGTTTATGGCATTTCAGTATCCGACGTTCCAGCATGGTATATTGGCTGCTCCATCTTGTTGGAACATCCTGGATTAATTCCAGGGGTTCTAGCTCAAGGTTCTCCTACTCAGCTCAAAGTCTTGCGTTTGCCACACTGCCCCATGAATAATGCCCGACTGTGGCTCTGCACCCTAGAGTGAATAAAAACGAGTAAAAGCTCATACTCGCCCCATTTTGAGTAAATGAGTGAATAAAAACTAGGCTTTACTCGTTCTTGAATTTTCGCAACTTTAGTCAGCTGGTAGCTCGCGAGAGAAACTTGTCGGATTTAGATGTTTGAGGA
The DNA here is from genome assembly GCA_963920205.1 of Stenodema calcarata. Taxonomy (NCBI): domain Eukaryota; kingdom Metazoa; phylum Arthropoda; class Insecta; order Hemiptera; family Miridae; genus Stenodema; species Stenodema calcarata. The sequence goes on from OY986064.1 coordinate 15,880,786, forward strand.
GGCCAGTAGGCTAATTTAAGTGGTGCGTTTTTCCTTCTTTATTCTTCCGATGTCTCAGCTCGTCAGGATTCGGATCTTCATCCTCCAACGGACGAGGAAACACGGGGGGGGGGGGGGGGTTGCGTTTCCCATGGGGAAAAGGATGGAGGTATTTCCCCGGTATTTAAGTGAACCCGGGTTTTAGATTGCCGTGGAAAGTGACTTCGGAATTGACAGAACCACAAGAGATGTGTCGGATAAGATAGTGGAAAAAGCTGATCAATGGATTGTTTTCCTTTCACCGGAGAACGCCATGAATAAAGCGAAACATTTGTGGCAGTCCAAGTACTATATTCCAACCGTGATAGGTTCATTAGACTGTACCCGCATTTTAAATAAATTTAAAAAAAAAAATTGGTAATGACTACTTCAAATGACCTGCGAAAAAAATACCAAGCGTTGACGTGGAGTGGCCAGGAAAAGTACATTAGACTCTGGCGCGCAAGTCGCATTACCCATGTTCTTCAGGAATTTAAGGGGCGAGCTACTTTACTGGCTGACTCTGGATACGGCCTCTTGGTTGCTTACCTACAGGCGACCCCAAACAGATTTTGAGAAAGGATATAACACTCTAGATTGCAAGGAGAGAGTCGTCATAAAACGCCTTTTTGGCCAGTTAAAACAGCGGTTCCCAACCGAAATCAAACAAGCTACCTACTCGGTACACGCACTAAAGTCGACGTCGTGCGAAAGGGATTAACAAAAATTACTACAGCTGTTGGGGCGGGAGCACGAACAGCTGTTTTTTTTGCGGGAATTCATAATCTAAACAAAAAACTAGTAAACCCTCGCAAGGTCAGCACAATTTCAACGAGGTATGCCTTGCGAGTAATACCTTGTTTTTATTCACCCCAAATTCGAACATTTGCTAAGACTCGCGAGTAAATACTTTACTTGCGAGGCAATACTACTTTTTATTCACTCCATTCAATGTGAATCCAGCTTTTTGAGAGAGCTTTGTCTGTCCTCATATTGGTAGCACCATCACTAACAGTGAATTGCACTTTTCGAGGGATGGTTGATATTAATTTCTATCTTTCACTCTTTGATGACATCTAGTATAATATACATATTATGTTTGCTCCTGTTTGCTGACCACTTGATTGTTTTAACGCTTTGAATATTAGTTTTTTACTTATTTCGCTTACGTATTAGGTACGTCTTGTGAATAGAAAAGTGCCGATGCATCGAGACCAAATCAATACATCACTATTTCGAATACTGCTGAATCGAATCAAATCGCAATTTCGCGAACCCCTAAACGATAGCTCCATAGATAGAACACATCTTCCCCCGAACACCCTTAATCGTTCTTCGGAACACCATTCCCGACGGTATTCAGGGCATTATACAGCCGATCTGATGCCATGAAGTCAAATCTTGGCCTTATCATTGATGCTTATTGAGGACTGTTGTCGAACAACAGTAAAAAATTACAGTTTAAAAAATGACTTGAAATACGTCGGTAATAATTTTTCTATAAAAGAAGTACCTACCAACAAACATTCGAAATTACCTTCATTTCCGTAGCACGAAACGCACCTCAGAACAACAAACTCGACATCACTTAAGCCATATGATGTTCCAAAGAGCTTGTTAGTATGAAAATGGACCCGTATTTCAACAGTTTGATTCACGATCGGGTTGTGAGGCACAATCTTTGAGCCGTCATTGTGAACGAACGGCTGGTCGTACAAAGCTGCGGATGGTCTTAAAAAATTCTACGGAACAAACTCTATCTAAATATGAAATAAAAAACATACCGTTTGATGGGAATTTTTCGAGATATGGAATTTTCAAAATTTCAAAATTCGTTTTGAACCCCTTCCCCTAGGGTTATGAAAAGTTTCGTGGATCATTGTGGGGCTGGTCCAAACCCAGAAACCAAATTTCGTAATTTTAACTCAACGCTAACTGGGCAAAGTGCCTCGGACGGCGGACGGCGTACGGCGGACGGACGGATTTTTTTTTATTCGATTTTCTGAATCTACGTATCTTGAAACGTAAACCAACAAATTTTGAGGGGGGGTTAAAATTTTTTTTTCTTTGGGCGATTCCAATGGTTCATTATCGAAGATAATAAACCAAAATTGATTTTCCCTTATTTACCTACAAGGCCGTGTCCCAATGTTTTTCTCCATTCGAGTATTTAATATTCATGTGAATTTGATGGCACTACCGAAAGGAGAGAACCATTGTACTTTCTGTCAATTGTTGTAAACCTGAATTTCCATAACTTTCCAATTCATGATATTTCATCGGGTATTTTAATTTCAGCGGAACCTCAAAAGTGGGGAAAGACATCATGCCGGACATCAGCACCGTACACCACGCGCTTTTCACTAAATGATAACACCATGATGTTTGGTGATTTTTTTTTTTAAATAACCTTGTAGTATACTCCGTATATACAATGCAATTTGGGTTCATATATTTGTGACTTATATCTGATTCTTACGTCACGCATCCCTCCCGTAATATAAGTGATTATACATTATTGGTACCTACCTGAAGAATTCAATGTATTTGATAATATTCCAGACTGTACATTGTTTAAATAAATTGTAATAAAATTGATTTGAACGTACTCCAGTGGGTGAAGCCTATTGTTTTCCTTCTGGATTGGTCTAGTTTTACTATATTATAACATTTCATGCTCAAATTAGCCTACTGTAAGTGCAATTTACTTCTCAATGGGGTATGCGCATGACAAATGAAAATTGAAAAATAAAAGATTTCTTATGTTATTTGAGTTACTAAATAGCAATAAATAACCATATTGTACGCTAACACTACTTTCCACGTTGAAAAAAAAAAACGTCGGAGACCGATAATCACAATTGAAATCTGTTTGATTTGAAACTTGGACGTAAAATGGCGCGCGGTTGTGACGTCACTCTCCCACCACAGCTTTCCCGCAAGTTTTTGTGTCGGTGTGATGGTAGCATTGATTTACCGACCAATCAGATGCTTCAGCAGTTCAGACGTCATTGCGCGCTTTTTATGAACATGATTATATTTAGTTGTACGTGTCTAACGTGAAGGAATGAATTTCAAAACATTTACGTTAAACAACAAACTTGAAAAGAATAAATTTTTTGGCAAGAAAAAATTTGACTCCGAGAATTTTTAGGAACATCTGATCTAAAACTTGTAATTGAGTCATATGATGAGCTGGAGGAAGCGAGGCCAAAACTGAAGTTGAAGTAGTAGGTAGCTCCACACATCACTCCCCTCCCAGTGTCAACAAAAGAAATTTATGTACCTTGTTGGAAACCGCACTTGACGTCCAACACTAGTCGTGGTTGGTTTTGGGGTCGGCACTATTGGTGAAGCTGTGAAACTACCTTGCTTTGAACCCAGCTTGAAGCTACAGAAGTACGTGAAACAGATGGCGGATGTGCGTCTCGTGGGGGATCACCGGGTTCTGTTAGCAGAAAGGCAGGCTTTTATTTATTTATTTATTATACGCAGTGGCGGCTAACCAACGAACTCTAAAAGCTAGTTGAAATCAATCTTGCTGTTCTGTGATCGTTCAAAATGTTTTGATACGATTGGATAAGAAAACGTATGTGCAATCTGGGCATAAGAGGACATTTTTAGAGGGGGTTTTCAAGGTACCACTCGGCTAGGAAGCAGATGGTCGCGATTGCTAATTTTTAAAAACCCCAGTAATAGAAACTCCAATAATATAATTTTTTGACTACCTTTATAATGTACTCTTTGAATAGTACTCGTACAGTCACAATTTCTCTTTTATTCTTCCTATCATTTTGAAGATAATTATTTGGGTGGGTAGGTGGGATTGCCTTCCAGCCTCCTCCTCGTCGGTAATCCTGGATACTGGTCAGTAACCTTCCCTCTCCTCAAGAGAACTCTGGAGAACGATGTTTCCTGACTTGCTAAGAGCTGCATACCACTAATTATGAAGCAGTTTAGCTGTAAGGGTAGTTTGAGTTTAGTTCCTATAGTGAGTACCTAATAGGTAGGTATGCACCTAAATATTGCCCTGGTGCCCCACCAGTTTCTGAGCCCACGAGCCGCCCCTGAAGTTGATTCGATATTTTGGCCACCGCCCGGAATGGCTCCTATTGCGGAACACTGGTTGCCTTCCCCCACACCAGGAAGCGCCTATCCCTTCAACATTGGCACTAGGGCACTTCTGGTCGATCCGATAATCGACTTTTTTAATCGATAAATCGAAACAAAATGCGTTGAGGACACGACTTTTATCACAGTCACTGTGACACAGTGTACAGCTATCGAAGTCAGACAAAATAGCCGCCCGCCTGCAAGAGCTCAGTGGAAGTGGGTAGTCATGGAAGAAGGGAGATCTCCCTTCTTCCATGGTGGGTAGTAGTAGGTAAGATTTTTTTCTCCTTGTTTTTTCTGTTTTCCTTTGCAAATTTTTGGGTGGGGCGAGGGCCAAGGTGGCCTTATGGACGAGCCGCCACTGATCAACTTGAACGCCAAAAACAATCGATCGTTGAATTGTTCCTTGTCAAGGAAGAAGGGAGTTTCATTCTTCCATGTTCAATAAGAATGATATCAAAACGTTGCCTGACGTTATATTTTGAATGCATTGACTGGTGGTTTTTAGCTTCGTATTTACTCATCATAGTAAAAGTGAATTATTGTCTCCATAATATTAATCAACTAAACATTGAAATTTATTGAATATCTCACGTGCAACGCTTTGCTAGTCGTCAAGACTAGGGGTGGGCCGTCCCAGCTAAAATCTGTCACCGTTCCAGCCGTGACAGTGACTCCACTGTCGGCGTTCCAAATAACCGTTCCAGTGACAGCAGTTCCAATGATTAATTTACTTTTAAGCAATTTATTATTTTAAATAGGCTACCTATATGACATGGGTACATTCCCAGGGCGGATAGGTCCATTTATGATAATGATGGGCTATTGCTGAAACAATTCTCCGGGAATTAAATTGATATAAGGTTCTACGAAATAATATTTCATATATTATACGAGTATTCTCTGGGTCTATGAATTTTAACCTCTAAATGAGATAGCGGCATTGTTTCAAACCTTGATGTTTGAAGCTTTTTTTTTTTTTTTAACTAAGTCAGCCCATTGAGGAATGAATCCCATCCTTAATTTAATTAAGGATGGGATTCATTCCTCAGTGGGGTGACTTGGTTGAAATAAAGGATAATCAATTTTACTATCCTATTATTCTTTTAAAGGAGTCTAATTCTCTAATTTGATGGATGGTACTTACTTCACATTATGAATAAAGCAAAACCGATTTTCAACGAGTCGTAAAAATTATTTATTCATCAAGAAAATATACATTTCACTGTTAGACTTAGTGCAAGGGTCTTTGAAAAATTACTCAGCCTCGTAAAATGAGCTTCAGTTTGAATACTGATTTTACTTCAATAAACTTAAAAGAATATTTTAATAATCTTAAAAGAATAAATATCTGAGCAGGAACCTATAACAAGAGATCAAAAAGAGTCTCTCTCAGGTACCTACCTACTATTTGGCAACAAACACTTCATTAGATTGTTTTAAGGTGAATCTTGAGTGCTTTTAGCGTAGGTATTACTAGAAATTTCGAAATGTCTTTGAAATAAGTTGGTATTTAAGTAGGTAACAAAAAATCCATCAATCACTCCACTCCACTTTCTGAAAATATTAAAGGGGTGTTCACTTCAGGTGATGGTTGGCGTTGAGAAACAACAGCATTAAATGAAACCCCACTTTAATTTTCTTAAATTTAATATTCTGCTTTCAACGGCAACAATTGAGAACGCCTTATGCTGATTATCATGCCTGCCATTGAGAAGAGCTGGTCGCATGGGACCGAAGTTGAAACTACGCAAAGTCTCTCTTCGGCGATACGGCTCATGGTGGGATAATCGTGCCGATTTTCATGCCACCAGGCCACCGGATCACAATCGAGAGGTGCAGTTTCATCTTCCAAGTAGCGCTGGAGTTCCTGGATGGCACGGCTTTCTAGGGTCTTGACGAATACCTGTAAAATTTAAATAAATTTTCATTATTTCAGGGAGCATGGCAATAGAGATTGATACACTTGAGCGCTCAGACTAACCTACAAGCCAATTTTCGGTAGGTATTGTTGAACTTGTATAAATTTGGTATTAAAACAGGAGTTCTGCATTACAATACCTGGCGGACTTCAAAATGATAAGACACTGAAAAACAAATAATACACAACAAATAAGAACAAAATACACTTGAGCTCTCAGACTAACCTACAAGCCGATTTTTGGTAGGTATTGTTGAACTTGTATAAATTAGGTATTAAAAACTCTGCAAATTCTTGACAACGGTTTATTATCTTCCTTGTGCAGATCACCCTTCAGTCTATACCAGACTGTGTTGCAAATCAGCACCATACTATATTCTCACCGTACTCATACCATACCATACGAATTTCTTTCCTATCATACCGTACAGTACTATACTAAATCATATATCGAGGGTGTCATTCCATCACCACGTAACGTCTTTTTGGCAAGTTTTCAGGAGAGCCAAAAAACCAGTCACCAATGATTTTCTCGTATCTAAAACAAATAAATTCACTTTTTTCTTGTTTTTCACATTCTAAATACCTATCTTCATCAGCTGAGAAACAAATTTTCATAAAAGGTTGTTATATGAAAAAAATCGAGACGTTGTGGGGTGATGGTATTGCAAAAGTGAAGTTATGAGGTGACGGCTTCGACGTTAGGTGGTGATGACTAATAGGTACTTATCATTTTTCCAAACGTTAGAAAAATCAGTGAAACTGAATAAAAAAAAAATTAAAAAAAAAAAACATTCTTAAGCACCTCACACATCGTCATTCACCTATATTTTATTCCCCTTATTATGAAAATAAAATGAATCAGGATTTTTAGTAGGATGAAAAACTAAAATGAAGCCTTTTTAACGTAACGAATGTATTTAATATTCCTTCGAAGTATAAAGTAACACAATAAAAAATACAAGAACTTGGTAAATTTAAATCACAGTTTCCAAAAATCTCAAAAACGACCATAAATAACAAAACAGCTAAAAATAGTGACCAAAAATTAGATCACTAAAATTGAATCACAGATTGAACATTCACAAGTGAGGGCATTGAATCACATTAAAGTGAGGGCAGTTAAGCAAGGAAATGGGAAGATAAGAATTATTAACGCTAGAAAATTGTAAACGTTATTGCAGTAAAAAAAAGTAGTTTGACGAATTATCTAAAATAGTTCGTATTCATTGTACAGGCACTTTGGGAAGAGTTTTCTGTCGAATCAGTCTAATTTCTCTAATCACATTTCTCTGAATCGTCATTAAGTTTAAATCCTGTTAAAAATGTCTATACTCCCTCTCAGTCTTACAATAACTACTCTCTCTTTCCAGTCTACTTATTCTCTCTCATTACTCAGGTACTTCTTTTCCTTTTACTCACAGTCGAATTTTCCTTTGACACACTCTTCTTCTTTCTGCTGATGGTCGACTTTTCTTCGGGCTCTTTACTCTTCTTCTGTTTACCCATAGTCGATTTTTCCTCCAATCCACTACTCTTCTACTTTCTAGTCATAGTCGACGTTTGTTCGGACCCTTCACTTTTCTTCCTTTTACTCGAAGTCGGCTTTTCATTTTCATCGGACATATTATTGTTCTTCTTTATATTCGTTGTCGAATTTTCCTTTGCCTCATCTTGTGCCTTCATCTTTCTTGTTTCTTCTCTTTTGTATTTCTCGCATGCCTGTGAATTACATGGAGGACCCATTTTTCGTGCCTCCTTCTTGACGTCCTGGACCATCTGGAATGACGTTCCATTATATCCACGACTCCTGCTTTGCTCTGCAGGATCATTGCTGTGCGAAATGTCATACTTTCTTCTATATCCAACATAGGCTTGACCGTGCATTCTCTTCATTTGGTTTGAAACCTTCTTGTTTTCTCTCCTTGTTTGGTCAGGTCCCTCGAATCACTGCTTTGATCTTCGGAATCCACGTCTTCTCCTGAGCTTGGGGAATACTCACTTCCGCTTTCCATCTCGTCTCGTCACTGGAAAAATGAAGGAAGAGTCCTAATTCAATACTTAGTAGTTTTTCTTCAAATCACGATTTTTAATGCTATAATTGGGGGATGCGTTGAGGTTCGGTGAAGAATGAAGAACCTCAACACATCCCACAATATTATTGATAGACAAGGTCAACGTCCCAATTAGTCATTATTATTATATTTTTTTTTAATACTAATTTTATTCAAAATTATGCCACTTGTTATAAATTACCTGCAAAACACCCTACGATTTCAATTAACTAGTTGGTTCATCAGTACACAACGTCATAATATTGACGATCCATCTCTCCATAACGTCAACACAAATCTTTACATTCCAACAGCCAAGTAAATTTACAACAATCGAGGCCATGCAAATGATGAACGTTTGCAGAAACTACTCAAGTTTATCAAGACACCAGAAAAACTTAGAATATAGCACTAAAACTATGAGAAACTCACCAGAACGCTGAGACCCTCCTTTGCCGACACCAATACAAGGGGAAAAACTGACGTTGAGTGGTGATTCTGACAGACCGACGTTGTGGAGTGATGACTTAAACGCGATTTTTACACCCCCTATTGAATTTTGGATCAAACTACTTAGTTACGTCGGTGGGCAACTAGATAGCGCACCTATTGGAACAAAAACCTCATTTTGGCCAAAAATGACGTTACGCGGTGATGGAATGACACCCTCGATATACAATAATATACCATACCATACTCATACCATGTCATACAAACCGAGTGAATATTGAAATGTCATCTATTTCTGACCTATATTTAAAATTTCAAGTATCTAGCTCATCATCAAAATTTAATTTGTTTAAACAAATAGGTATTATTTAAACAATTTTACAGACAAGAAACCGAGTGAATATTGCATTGTGATCCAGTTCTGACCTATTTTTAAAATTTCAAGTCAATAAATCAGCATCAAAATTTAATTTGTATTATTACAAAAAGGTATTATTTAAACAATTTTACAGATGAGAAACCGAGTGAATATTGCAATGTGGTCTATCCCCGACTGACGGTTAAAATTTCTAGACTGTAGTTTACCTGGAAGATGAAAAAAGGCAGTTTTATTATGGGCGGCTACCCGGGACCCTCCTAACGGCCGTTTTCGACGCGAAGTTTAGTGTTTTTCCTAAACCTTTGCGCGCTCACTGTGAACGAACGGCTGGTCGCACAAAAATCCAATTGGTCTTAATTGGTTTTAGTTGGTTTTAGTCTTATTGGTTTAGTCTTAACTGGTCGCACAAAAATCCAATTGGTCCAATTGGTCATTCAAAAGTGAACTAAAAATTACACCGTTTCATGAGAAGTTTTAGAGATAGGACATTGTCGAAATTTCAAAGTTCGTTTTGAGCCCCTTCCTCTTGACCTAGGGTTATGAAAAGTTTCGAGGATCATTGTAGGGCTGGTCCAAACCCAGAAACCAAATTTCGTAATTTTAGCTCAACGCTAACTGGGCAAAGTGCCACGGACGGGGGACGGCGTACTGACGGATTTTGGTTTATTATCTTCGATAATGAACCATTGGAATCGCCCAAAGAAAAAAAAAATTTAACCCCCCCTCAAAATTTGTTGGTTTACGTTTCAAGATACGTAGATTCAGAAAATCGAATAAAAAAAAATCCGTCCGTCCGCCGTACGCCGTACTATGAATCACGGTTTATTCCACCGGCAATCGCGAACTTATTTCACTTGAAAAAAAAACCTTTTTTTTATAACCACTTTTTTGTAACTAATTCGAGTTGCTATGAACGCTCAACTACAATAATTGTATGTCTATACTAAATAATAATGAAATGACGCTTGAACAAGACGAATAATACTAAATAATGAAATGACGCTTGAACAAGACGAAATTCAACACTTTGAACGAAGACTTCACAAGACGGCACGAAAATATTGCAACCTCTACTAGCGGTTATCAACATTCCTATCCACTGCGCTTGCGCGGAGCTCGACGGAAAGCGGACTCGACGGAAGGCGGTATGAAAATTTCTTCCGTCGACCGCTGTCCGTCCATTCCGCCAACATGGCGGCCACCATGTCCCGTTGGGTGGCCAACAGCCAATCAGATTGCGTTCCATCCTTCCTTCGTTCCGTTTACCGCCCGTGTTCCGCCCCATGTGAAACCGGCTTCAGGGGCAAATAGCCCTTTTAGAATGTCAATGGCCTCCGTGTAAGTACTGCATTCGCTAATCAAATCATAGTTCTCAAATGAAAGAAAGTTTACCAGTACATTGAGCTGCTGGTCTTCGGGCACTTTTGATTCAGTGATGAAGCTCGTCAGGGTTTTGTGGAAGTACCTCCACTCCTTAGCGGAAGTCGGCGAATGAGGTGATCCGATGAACTTCTCGGGTTTTAAGATACGAATATCCATTGTAGATGATTATGAGAAAAACGTTTTGCTGAATTAATTGTTGTAGTTGAAAAACCTTTCTAGGAGAAAGCATAAAGGCTTTATTCAGCAAAACGTTCCATACAAATTGGAAACACAGAAAACCCTACTATACTACGTACAGAAGGGACACTCAGGGTGGGGGGTGGTTGCCAGCATACAGGTGGCGCGACGCGAAAATTAGATGGCCGAAACCTGAACTAAGACCCCCGAATCCTCGCGCATGCGCCTGACACCTTGGTTACCTCCCCACTCCTACTTCGTTGCTACAACAAACCCCCGCCACCGTTCCTCAACCACCCCCCCCCCCCTCCATACTCCATTTCCATCCGCCTCTCTTCCACACCCTTGGTAAATGTACGAGAAAGGATGAAATTAATACAATTAAAGCAAATGTACGGTGAAACAATATTTATTCAACAATATGGATTGAACAGTTATTACGATTCGAACATATGACATCACAGTTCGTGGATAGTTGATATCATTAATTTAATTGCATTATAATTATCTATTGTCGTCACAATGAAATTATTAGACCATCGTCAATATTGATTGACTAGTTATTACAATTCGAACATAACATATTGACATCACAGCAGGTGGATAGTTGACATCACTAATGTAATTGCATTCTAATTATCTATTGTCGTAATAATGGAATTGTTAGACCATCGTCAATATTGATTGACTAGTTATTACAATTCGAATATAACATATTGACATCGCAACTCGTGGATAGTTGATATCATTCATTTAATTGCATTCTAATTATCTATTGTCGTAATAATGGAATTGTTAGACCATCGTCAAATTGATTGACTAGTTATTACAATTAGAATATAACATATTGACACAACAGCTCGTGGATAGTTGATATCATTAATTTAATTGCATTCTAATTATCTATTGTCGTCACAATGAAATTGTTCGACCATCGTCAATATTGATTGACTAGTTATTACAATTCGAACATAATATGTTCGAATATATTATATTGACATCACAGCAGGTGGATAGTTGATATCACTAATGTAATTGCATTCTAATTATCTATTGTCGTAATAATGGAATTGTTAGACCATCGTCAATATTGATTGACTAGTTATTACAATTCGAACATATATTGACATCACAGCAGGTGGATAGTTGATATCACTAATGTAATTGCATTCTAATTATCTATTGTCGTCACAATGATCGGATGATGCCGAAGGTGCACTCCATGAGGTCTTGATTGAGGCGACGCACCTGCAAGTCAAAGATGAGCATAAACGGTAAATCAAACATGAATAAACAGTTAAATAATATCACGTTTGTTTGATCACAAACGATCTGTCCCAACATTTGACCCAATTTTTTTGACAAAAATTCTCATCGAAATACCTGCACCGTCCCCTCAAAGTCCGTCACCGTCGCCATCCCACACTTCAGGTGAATAATACTGATTTTAGCCCTTAATACCAATTGTTCATCCCCGAAAATTCTAATTAGATCCCTATTCTGTGTGAAAATCAAATGAAATGATATTTTTGTCTCCACTCAACCTTCCATGCCACTTTCAGTGATTTTATATATCATTTTCAGAACATGAATGTTTGAAATATTTTTATAGGCAAATCCGTTTCAGACCATAACCATTTCATCCCTAAATTTAAAAAAATGATGTATATCTATGTGCCACTCCAGATAATATCTGTCCTTGGGTACATGATAAAAATTCCAAATTTCTCCAAAACGTTTGTACCTATTGCCAAACAAAAGGTTGAGTTCAAAATTAGCAATTTTAAAACATTTCAAGGGGGTCAAATTGGACTTTCTAGGGGTCAAAAATCGGAAAAATGGGAATTCATGTGGGACGGATATGGTAGTTGCGACGTCAACAAGAATAACACACATGAGCGGAGGCTATAATAATCATCTCAATGTGTATTAGTCAATCAGAACCTGATTGATAGAGATGATGAATTAATTAAAAATAAAATGTACCGATATAATTCTCAGGTTTTAATACTACCTCGGTAATAATTTTTCTAAAAAAGAAGTAGGTACCTACCAACAAACATTCGAAATTACCTTCATTTCCGTAGCACGAAACGCACCTCAGAACAACAAACTCGACATCACTTAAGCCATATTATGGTTTTAGTATATTATTATGGTTTATTATTAGTATATAATATTATATTATTATATATATATTATAGTATATTGTGTATGTTCCAACCTGACCTAGTTCATGAACTGAGTTCACGAACCAGTTCAGGAGTAGTGGGGATGAGTTCAAGAACTGTTGGGTTCGTGAACTGCATAACTGGAACGACCCGAACTATTCCGGCAGGTAGCGCTGAGGGCGGTTTTGATCAGAGTAACCTTCTTCTTCTATCGCTATCAGATATATCTGATATCCATGGTGTTGAAGGGGTTCTGATATATCAGAACTCAACAATTTCCGAATTGAAATTCCGAATTTCAGAATCCCATTTAACGGTCTTGGTTAATTAATTGACTTGGTCTAGGACTAGAAACTGGAATGTATCTAGCATTGCCCCTACTTCAAGTAACTTCTTTAAAACAAGAATAAGTGTAAGCAGAGCTTTATTTGTCTGCTCCTTCTGTAAAAAAAAGAGATTCTTGTACTGTGGACTACTGGGTGGCGGCGGGAATTGTTGAATATTTGTTTTTGGTTTATTATCTTCGATAATGAACCATTGGAATCGCCCAAAGAAAAAAAAATTTTAACCCGCCCTCAAAATTTGTTGGTTTACGTTTCAAGATACGTAGATTCAGAAAATCGAATAAAAAAACTCTGCAAATTCTTGACACAACGGTTCATTATCTTCTTTGTACAGATCACCCTTCTGTTTAGATCATTAGGTCTAAATGTCTAGATCCTAAATGTTAGATTAATTATTATTATGAATTATCACTAATAATTAGTGATAATTCATAATAATAATTAAAAATAATGATTATTAATAATTTTATCAAGTAGGTACCTAGTGAAAATGATTATAATTTATTGTTATGTATTAATCATTTGTATTTAGTATTAATAATTATCATTATTAATTATGATTAATTAATACGATATAATTCTGAGGTTTTTAATACTACGTCGGTAATAATTTTTCTATAAAAGAAGTACCTACCAACAAACATTCGAAATTATTTTCATTTCCGTAGGACGAAAAGTATTTCAGAACAAAAAACTCGACATCACTTTCAACCGTTTGATTCGTGTTGACAGGCTCAAACTTTGAGCCGTCATTGTGAACGAACGGCTGGTCGTACAAAGCTGCGGATGGTCTTCAAAAATTCTTAGGAATAAACTCTATCTAAATATGAAATAAAAAACATACCGTTCTATATGAATTTTTCGAGATATGGAATTTTCAAAATTTCAAAATTCGTTTTGATCCCCTTCCCCTTGACGTAGGGTTATGAAAAGTTTCGAGGATCATTGTGGGGCTGGTCCAAACCCAGAAACAAAATTTCGTAATTTTAACTCAACGCTAACTGGGCAAAGTGCCGCGGACGGCGTACGGACGGATTTTTCTTTATTCGATTTTCTGAATCTACGTATCTTGAAACGTAAACCAACAAATTTTGAGGGGGGGGGGGGGGGGGGGGTTGAACTTTTTTTTTCTTTGGAGATTCCAATGGTTCATTATCGAAGATAATAAACCAAAATTAATCATTGGACAAATTGAAGCAATTTTCAATTAAATTGAAACTGCAACATTGTTCTTATTATATCGTTTGCCTATAATTAATTTTAATGTAGGCCAACTTGACTTCCATTCAAACAATGCACTTTATTTCAATCTAATTTTTTTAAGTAGGTACCTAATTCAAAAATTATTTGGTTTGAAAATACACGCATGTTCACCAACAATCTTTCATTTCGTGGGTTATAATTTTATCTTTACAGTTTTCTGAAAAATTATTTATTTTAAAGGTACTGTACTTAGACGTATTTTATCTTACGAGATATGATTTTATGATAAAATGATTTAAATGATAAATGATTTTATGATATGATTTTATCTTGTCGAGATATGAACACTTACGTACCAGAATACGCTAAAAACGAGAACCACAACTAATAGACACAAAACAAACTGGACCCTTCTTCTCCCACAGAAAACCCTACTATACTAGGGTAAAACCACCAAATGTTGACACTTATCCTAATGTTGACACTTCAATTTCAAAACGGAAAAATAAGGTATTGGGACACTGTAGGTACTCTGGCTACTATTGAAGCCGGTGACAGCTGGATCAGTCAACCCAGCGACGCCATCGCTATCCCGCAGGTTAGTGAGGTAAGTCAACAAAATTAGACTTTTCAAGTCAAATATTATGAGTAATCAGTTATATATCATATTGCCTGCCCTAATAATAGCGTAAGGAAGAATTTGTAAGCATTAAACCCCAGAATTTCGTTGAAATAGATGGTTAAGTTGGGGTGTCATCATTAGGGTTTCATGAAATGGGCGTGTGTCCTAATGTTGACACCTGTGTCAATATTAGGGGAAAATGTTGATCAGGTTGCCAATGTGATATTTGGGTTTAAATAATTTCGTAGTATATTGAGACTATTGAATTTTTCAAATCAGCGTACTGGAACCTTAAGTTGACATCGGGATCTCAATGTTGACATATTTTGGTTCCTTAAGTTGACATATTATAACTTTTTTTTTTTTACATTTCTACGTATAGGTAACTTGATCTTTTTGTAGTTAGACCCCTACCTATGACCTTTTCAACAATATCAGGTACCTATCAGAATTTTAAAATAACAGAATGATTCTGATACAGTGTCTCATCATTTTAACAGGTCGACTACTACCATGCCTCCCGACAAGAACGGAATGTGGAAGTACACTGTCCAGCAAATGGAAGACGCTATAAAAGATGTGAAGCTCGGCACAGCGGTTTATAAAGCTGCAAAGCGCCATGGAGTACCTCGTATCACTTGGTTGTACAAGGTGCGAGGGAAAACTCCTCTCGAAAGAAGAATAGGGCGTCAATCGGTGCTGTCAAAAGATGAAGAGGAGATTTTGGTCCACTGGATGTGTTTGTCTGGTTGTCAAAATTGAAAGTGAAGATGCTGCTGAAGTAACACCGCTTCATCCCTGCAACAGACTGAGGACTGTTTTCAGGCCTTCGAGCGAGGGGAATCGCCTTCTTTCAGTCAGTAACGTCAAATACAAACTGCCTAAGCCTACATATTACGGGGGAAACCCTAGAAAATTTGTGTTCCCTACTTCTGTTTCTGTTCCACTGTGATTGAGCACCTATGCTACAAATTTAATTACCCATTTTTCTGATTATGCTGTTCAACATCTATTTTCTAATGTCTAGTCTAACATTAAATATATTTTAACGCGTTCCTAATCTCGTTTGTTCATTTACTTTGAGAAATATCTAGAGGGAAAGCATATTTAAATACTTTCTCAAAAATTTAGACTGGTGTCAACATTAGGAACTGCAAATGTCAACAATAGGAATTTCCGAAGGCAGAAGTGTCAACATTAGGGGGAAAATTCCATTTTTGAAAAACTTGTTTTTTATGCTGAAAAAACATTATTTAATCAAGTCCAATAAGTGCAAATTGTTCCCAAGGAACTCACAATTCATGATAACTACCCAAAAGTTTCAATTTCTTGAATACTTGGGTAGAGCGCAGAATCGAGCGATTTTTCTCTCTAATAGTGTCAACAATTGGTGGTTTTACCCTACGTCTTCTCCCGTGAAACTCAGGAAGTCAAATGATTTTGTGGGAGGTTATAACGTGAGATCACTGTTACCTTTCCAGTTCGAGTTCTCAACCCTCATCTCAATTCAGTGCAAGAAGTTCCCGAACTGAGATGAACTGAGTTTATGAACTGGCCGCGGTGGAACGCGTTGTCTGCACTGAGTTCACGAACTGAAACAGGCTGGAACGCAGTTCATCATGCGCATGGCTTCTGCGCAGAACTAGTTCCTGATTTTATTGATTCGATTTTCTGAATCTACGTGTCTTGAAACGTAAACCAACAAATTTTGAAGGGGGGGGGGGGGGGGGGGGTTAAAAAAATTTTTTTCTTTGGGCGATTCCAATGGTTCCAAATTGGAACCCAATGGTTTCACGACCCGACCCGTTCTCCCTGCCCCGTGATTTTGGATAATGAACCATTGGAACTTCCAATGGTTCATTATCCAAAATCACAACGCAAAATCGACATGTTTTTTTAAAACTATCGATAGTACTATCGATACTATCGATAGATTTGGAAAAACCATCGATACTATCGGAAGCCAAAACTATCGATAGTTCAACACCACTAGTTCCAAGTATATGATGAGATATACAATTATAATAAATACAAATTATTAATAACTAACAATAATTAATAATAATTTGCGCTACTCAGAAGGGTGATCTGCATAAAGAAGATAATAAACTGAGGAGGAACGAATTTGCATTTTTCATAAAACAATCGATTGTTGGTATCAACAATCGACCACTCACTCTGTCCAATATTCATTGATTCCAACTCGCACCTTCTGAGTGAGTCCATTTTGACTTCACCCACATTGCACTGGTATTTTCCCCAAATAAAAAGTTCCGAAATGGTCTCAACCACACAAAAAAAAAAATTACTTGACAAATACAAAAACTATATTTAATTGCTCTTAGGATGAAATCCAATCCCAATGTCATACTCATTTTGTCCAATATTCATTCGTTCCCAATCATACCTTCACAAATTCATTTTGACTACACCCGCATTGCATTCCTATTCTCTCAATATTTTCCCAAACGCAAATAACTAAAATGGGGACTACGAAATTGATGATCGATTTATATTGACAATAATTCCACTTTCAAGGAATTTCTTCAAATTCAGTGTTGCCAGCTGTCTGCTGTAAATCTCCAAACGCCCACCATCTTTCTTTCCCAAGTGTGGATCTCATTGTACGACCATGAGGTGCGTTATTTCGTTACTTTTCTATTCACTTACAAATTTGATTCGTATAAGTTTTCATTTAGATTCTGTGAATAATGTTTAAGTTTTCTCACAGTTCTGTATCATCCGTCAGTATTTACATGGATTGGTTATTTTCATTTGTTGGGTAAATCTTAGGCTAACCTAACTCTAACGTGGCCGTGTCACATGTGTTGAGCCGCAGAAAGCAGTGTTATTGATTTTGATATTCGGATCATTCATAATATGAGAAATTGTGGGTTCGAATTTGTTTGATTTGAGATTTTCATATTGATTATTTGAAGACAGCGGTGAATAAACTTGTTGACTAACATCGTACTGCCAACCTCCGTGGATCTGTATATTCTCGCACTAGATGTCTTCCTCGTTCCAATTTTAATATCTTTGAAGCTTAATAGAATTTATACCTCGGTTGCACATTTATATTAGACGAGACTGAAGACTGATTTTAGTTAGATCCCATTGCTAAGTAGTAGATTGAGGCTTGTCACACGGACTAAGGAACGGCATACCTACCTAGTTCATCTAAGGGCTGGCCATACTCAATGAGGTCGTCAATTCGTCCTCTCATATTTACCTACTGAGTTTTAATGCATTGCTAGTTGAACAATGCACCTGTTATTCAGTTTGAGTCGTGTTTGCTAGAGTGTGGTCTTGATTCTCATTTGTGCCCCATATTTTTTGGGTCGAGTGGCCATTTTATTTATCCCCGATTTGCAATCCACCTGTCATGAAGAATGTCGAGTTTTCAATACATACATGAGTATCCAATACAGCAGGCTAAGGTCATCCGGACTTCAAGATCTGATTTGAAGCAATTATAATAATATTATTCGAATACTCATAATATGAGTATTCATCTACCCAACGTTTGGAATTACATTCCATTTTTAGTTTGAAGCTTTGGTAAGTGGCCAAAACAATTTTCGTGTGTTATATTTTATTTTTAATTTTCCATGATAGCGACATAGATCTTGCAACTGATTGCGTGGCTTAAACTAATTAACTACCTACGAGGAATTTTGTCTGTAATTTTTGGATCCTGTTTCAGTTCGCTCAAGCTGCAGAAGAGGCTCGCAGCCTCGGTTATGAGATGCGGCAAGAAGAAAGTTTGGTTGGACCCCAATGAAATCAACGAGATCGCCAATACTAACTCACGTACGTCCAATTGCTACTTAATAATAAGTAATTGTGAACGTTTTCTACTTTCAATAGACATGTCTTCTGTTCCTAATTGTATGGTGATTGAAACGTTGCACAGCCTACTCATTGCTTCAGTTACCGCCATATTGGAGAAACGTGAACGCTGTGCTACATCAATTCAATCCGATAAAATATTGGTTTCTCTTTTATGAGAGAAACCTTCTTGAATTGGGAACATCCTAAAGTAGTAGTCGTCGAGTATTTTAAAATTAGGGAAACTGAGGTTCATCTGAATCGTAAGGCCGGAGTCGATGTATAAATCGCTTCATAAAGGCGAGTTTTCGCCAGGTCAATTGAGCCATAAGGGAGTCAGTTGAATTTTTACGATATTTGACTTTTAGGAGTCGTTGGACTCGTCTTGCCATTTTTAAGCTACTAAAAACCTTGTATTAGTTGTATATTCAATGAAGAGGGGAAAATATATGACTGCTTTCCAAGTTTTCCATGCACTAAAACTAATTTTCTCGAAACTTCGAATGCCTAGGGAAAACAATACCGGAGTGAGATTCAAACAGTAGAACGTCTGACCAATTTTCATGCTGGGGAACAACTGATCAGTACAACACACGTGGGCTGTGATTTCAAGTTTCCCATGTCGACCTGTTTTCGCTTAATTCGTTGAGTTGCCCGGTGACGACATCTTCAATGGAGTATTTGCTATCTGAAGTTCATGTATGAGACTGGAAATTCTGAGGGCAATTGAGGGAGATGATAGTGTTATAGTTATCCCCCTACGTCGACGATTTTCCACTCGGACTTTAGTAAACATTCTGTGGGCAGTCCAAGATTGAAATTTAGGGGTTTCAACGACTCCCACTCCCCCTCCTAACAATTGAATACTAATTGCAGTAATTGACAGTTTTGACTATAAATGACTATCGCTGCTTCATATTTGTATGGAATCTTAATCATCAATCATTGGCTCGACAATAGGAAGTATATCCTCATACCTTTCTTATTTCCCATCTTCACTAGAACCTTCCACCTTCATGCTGCCTACTTGATGGTTACAATTAGTGGAATTGGTTACCGATATCGTGGAATTGTATTTTTATTTTGAAAGGTTTTCGCAGGTTTTACATTAATTTTTATGGAAATTGCATTGTCCGCATATTTGGCCCATGACGAAAGCATATTCTTGGAGTATTTGCTATATGAAGTAGAATGATTATCACTAAAAATCCGAGGCCAATTAACCAATTTATTTGGTTGATAATTGCATAATATATTATAGGCGTAATCAATTTTTAATGTATCATCAATTTTATCGAATTCCTAGATCTTTGGCCTGCCATGAAAAACCTCATCTTGGTATTTGCTGTGAGTTTCATGCATGAGGGTGGAAATTCTGAGGGCAACTTTGAATTATTGAGGAGATGATCGGATTTCCATGTTTCACGATACCGTGGTAGTTTCCATGGAATGGAGTAGATGGGCCGGAACTCAGAAAAGAGTTGTTACCAGAAATGCTACAAACCTCTTGCATTTAACCCTTGGGCGGGCGCGTCTTTGAGTGTAACAAGAGCGTGCGCGGGCGGACCCGAGGTCCGCTTTTTGTTGTTTAGCGTTCCTAGGTGGTGGAACGAAACGGAAGAAAATGTACCTACTCAAAACCATATGAGCATTTATAAAAGTATTTATTTTTATCAACAAAGAATAGTTTCTTATTAATACTGCAATATACCCCTACATTGGTAATACATTATTGGTAGGTTTCTAACTTTTTTCTCACTAAAAAAACTCACTGTACCTAGGGACTCGTAACTTTCAAAAATGTATTTACTACCTACCTACATATATTTTACTCGAATCTTTTTTCTTGAGAAGATGAAAAAAGTCATAATTTCTGACTTAGAATGATGACTTAGAAATAATATTGTTCTTGGTTGTATAACAATCTAAAATTTGTAATACAATATATTGTAGAAATCCAAAACCATTTCCTTAGTAACTCTGGAACGAATATGTTTACTGACTGTCGTCTGAAGAGTTATCTCCACTTTGAGCGTCGCAGGAGTTACATTTCACGATCTTCCTGCACACGAATGGATGACAACTGTCACACATCACTGAAGTTCGATTATTTATTTTTTCCCCTCCACAACTGACGCATGGGCCTTTTCTGGCTTCCTGATCCCTTTGTTGAACTGGAAATGGCTGGTCACTCTGATCTTTGTATTTTTCAAGTACGCACACTACATCTTTTGGAAGACTTTTCATTTGGGCTCTTATTTTTAGGTGAGGCTCAATAAGTTGAAAGGCTAAACTCTTCAAAAAAAAGTCTTCATCAGGATTATTATGAAAGAATATCACTTGCGCATTTATTCCTGCTAAATCCAGAAAACGAAAGAACAGGGCAAGTGGCCATCTCCTTGTTATACGTGCACTGGAATACGCAGCAGACATTTGATCTACAACATCAACTCCAACCTTCGTTCGATTATAATCAGCATTGATCAACTGCTTTCCAGATTCCCCATCAGTTTCAATCCTGTCGTGCATAGTTGATAGAAAAATAACACATCTGTTAGGCTTCGTCTGGATGGAAACCAATGTTTTATCATATTGGAATCCGTACAAACACGATCCAACTTGACGTTTTGTTGAAATGAACTCAGGAGGAAGCTCCCTCCTATTTTTTTGTACAGTACCAAGAGTGGTCAAACCCTTCTCAAACAGAGAATCAGATAGAGGGTAGCTACAATAGTAATTGTCGTAGGTGACGTTGCGTTGAGAATTTGCCAACCCCTGACATAGCCTTGGCACAATGTCATCTGGTTTGTTCGATAGATTATACGGCCCTGTTTTTGGTTTTCCTGCATATATTTCAAAATTCCAAGTATAATATGTTTTGGTGTCGCAGAGGGCGTATGCTTTGAGTCCGTATTTTGCCGGTTTTAGCGACATGTATTGAACGAAGCCGCATCGACCACGAAAAGAGATTAGCATTTCGTCGACCGTGACAAACTCCCCAGGGCTGTAACTATTTTTACAATTTGCTACAAATTTTGTGTGAAAAACTCAGCTAATTTGTCAGTTTTTTTCTCTTTCAACTCGAGTAGAGACATCATCGAATCGGAGAGATCGCATCAAAAAGAGGAAACGTTTGTAGCTATATAATATATAGCTATAAATAACTATAATATATAACTATAATATATGGCAATCCTAAGAGCTATATTATAGCTCTTAGGATTGCCATGCCTGTGCCATCAGATTCCCATAGTTCTTTGCAGTTAGTATGCGCACCATGTTTCACGCCTATGAGAATCAAAGCCCCCATAGTAGCCATAAATTCGACTTGAGATGACAAAGCCCGCCAAGCAAAGAAGTTGAGAAAACGAACGGTGCCGAGTGTATGTTTACCGGACGTCACGAAACGCGTTTTCGAGGTATCCATATCTCGGCTCCTATTTGACCGATCAACTTGAAAATTAGTGTGGGTCTTCTTTGAGTGGATATTAGAAAGCCCTGAAAGTTTTAAATCGATAGGTCTAAAGGGAGCCGAGTTACATAACTTCAAAAACCCGGTTTTTCGGCCTTAGGTTGTTCTTCTTTTCCTTCTTCTTCTCCTTCTCCTTGTTCAGACAGGCAAGGCTGGAGCCTCTCCACGTTGACCGATTGACTTGAAGTTTTGCACAGAGCTTCATTTAACCTTGAGACAGAGCCTTATAAAAGGTTTAACCTATTATCTCAACCCAAAAAAGTTTTAGAAACAAAAAACAGAAACCTTAGGAAAATTCTGTCCACTTTGACGAGTCTACAGCCTGGGTAAAAGGACCAATCGACTTGAATTTTTTTACACACCTTCTTTATAGCATGGCTCAGTGCCATTTGAACGAAATAAGCAATTATCTCAACCAAAAAAAAAAAAAAAAAAAAAAAAAAAAATGGGACAAAAAAACTGAAATTTAGGGTAATTTAGGCTAATTTTGGCCATATTTCGGCTCCTAGTGAACCGATCAACTTGAAATTTGGTATGGATCTTTTTGGTGTGGATAATACGAGGGACGTCCGGAAAAAAAGGGGACAAATGCTGTTAAAAATAGAAAAATGCATATATTTTAATGAAATTTTCAGGATATGTTCAAAATTTAGTCCTTTATTTTTCAACATAGTCCCCAGCAAGTTCCACGCACTTCTGCATCCTAGGCACGAGCTTTTTTATGCCTTCGTCATAGACGCTCCGCTCCACCTCGAACAGCCACTTCTCCACAGACTCCTTGACCTCCTCGTCGCTGGAAAACCGTTTTCCACCCAGGAACTCCTTCAGTTTTGTGAAGAGATGAAAATCCGAGGGCGCCAGGTCAGGGGAATATGGTGGGTGGTTAATGATATCCCATCCAAATCTCACAAGGAGGTCCTGGGTCACACGTGCGGTGTGGGGCCTGGCGTTGTCGTGAAGGAGAGTCACGCCTCGAGTCAGCATTCCCCTCCTTTTGTCCTTAATTTTTTTCTTCAATTTTTTCAAGGTTTCACAATAGGCATCGGCGTTGATGGTGGTCCCTCTGACCATGAAATCAACCAATAACACTCCCTTCCTGTCCCAGAACACAGATGCCATGATTTTGCGTTCTGAAAATTGCACCTTGAATTTTTTGGCAGTGGGGGAGTGGGTATGGCGCCACTGCAGGGACTGTCGTTTGGACTCAGGGGTATAGTGGCATACCCAAGTCTCGTCCCCAGTCACTATTGAGTCCAGGAACGCTTCTGTTGAGTGCGGGAACGTAGCTGTGGAGAAGTGGCTGTTCAAGGTGGAGCGGAGCGTCTATGACGAAGGCATAAAAAAGCTCGTGCCTAGGATGCAGAAGTGCGTGGAACTTGCTGGGGACTATGTTGAAAAATAAAGGACTAAATTTTGAACATATCCTGAAAATTTCATTAAAATATATGCATTTTTCTATTTTTAACAGCATTTGTCCCCTTTTTTTCCGGACGTCCCTCGTAGAAAGCCCTGAAAGTTTCAAGTCGCTAGGTCTGAAGGGAGCCGAGTTATATAACTTCAAAAACCAATTACCATGTTTTTCTACTTTTTTCTACTTTCTACTCTCCACCTTCGCCGATTGACTTGAAATTTTGCACGGAGGTTCGTTTCAAGTGTAGGGAGCCGAGTTATATAACTTCAAAAACCCGGTTTTTCACCCTTGCCTGTTCTTCTTCTCCTTAATCAGTTAGGCCTTTCCACATTCACGGATTGACTTGAAATTTTGCACAGAGCTTCATTTAACCTTGAGACAGAGCTTTATAAAAGATCTCTCAACCCATTATCTCAACCCAAAAAACTTTTAGAAACAAAAAACTGAAATTTAGGCTAATTCTGGCAACTTTGACGAGTCTACAGCCTGGGTAACCGGACCAATCGACTTGAAATTTTGCATAGACCTTCTTTATAAAATGACCCACTTCAACAACAAAAAGTTCCAGTCATGCAGCATGGCTATAAGAGCGATTTTTCGAAGAAATAACCGCTTTTATGTAAAATGTGATGTTTGGAACATCTCATTCAAATATAGGCAATCTTGAACTTATTTTATTTTGTAATTATAGGAGTAGCTTTAAGCAAAGTAAAATTTGGGTTGGGATAGGGGAATAAAAAATGTTTTGAAATCCAGAAGAGATTTGTTGGATACGTAGGTAAAAAATATTGTCTCCATTTCGTGCAGAGTAACACCTCAGTTTATGGATTTTTCAACGCTGAACACGATGGTGAAGTCAGAATTGCGATATCTCATTCCGTTATCAGATTAGAGCAGATGAACTGTGAAGAACGTCTCAATAACAACCACGTTTCTTCACCTTCAACGTGCTCCAGTTTGAGAACGGAATGAGATATCGCAATTCTGACTTCACCATCGTGTTCAGCATAAGAAAAAAACTTTAAAATGAAGTGTCACATGTCTGACTGTTTCATTTTGGGAATTTATGGGTGATCCCCCCCCCCCCCCCCTCATATCTAAAATTCCAAAAAACCCACCATCGTGTTCAGCATAAAAAAAAAACCTTTAAACTGAGATGTCACTTGTCATACTGTTTCATTTTGGGAATTGATGGGTAGGTAATGCCCCTCCTCCCCCCCATAACTCCCCAAAACCCCCCTCAGGATATAGCTTTTTCAAAACTGAACACGATGATGAAGTCAGAATTGTGATATCTCTTTCCGGTATCAGATTAGAGCAGATGAACCGCGAAAAGCATCTCAAGTAAAACCACGTTTCTTCATCTTCAAAATGCTCCAATTCTGACTTCACCATCGTGTTCAGCATGAAAAAACCTTTAAAATGAGGTGTCACTTGTCAGACTGTTTCAAATTTGGACTTCATGGGTAATTTCCCCCCCCCCCCTTAAAACTCCCCTACACCCCCCTTAGAGTGGCCCGATTCTGCCCATCTTCGAACTTAGCCTGTCGATTGCCAAGACAGATTTTGTGTGCAAATTTGAACTTTTTATCTCAATTCTATCGAGAGTTATCGTCTGGAATGACACATACATAAATATATACATATGATTTTTTGTGTCTTTTGGCAGTGAATTCAGGATGGTCTGAAACGGATTTTGGTATACAAATTTTGCGGAATTTCGAGTTTTAAAAATTTTGGACCGAGAACAATAGCTTCCTTTTCTTCGAAAATTCGCTAAAAGATGTGATATCCCCCCCAAAAAACACTCCGTGTAATAATATCATTCTTCAGAGGCCGGAAAAAGTTATGATATCCACTTTCCCCGCCCGCCCTTTTCCTCATTAAGGAGCTAAGGGCCGGTTTCACCAAACACTCGTAACCATGGTTAAAATTAATCATTGATTTATCAAACCAGAGATTTTAATCGTTGATAAGGAGAAATGAGTTTCACCACTGTAATCAACGATTAAAAAGATTTCATAAAACGTTGTTTTAATAAAACATCGATTTAAGTTTAAACGACGATTTAGCATGGAATTAAACGGCGAATTAGCATGGATGCTATTCGATAACGACTGATAACGGCATACCGATTGTTCAATTGTGTGCGGTCCTCCCGATTTTTCTTTTTCTGCTTTCCCTATATTTTACTATTTTTCGTTTGATTGTTGTGATTGTTGATTTTTAGTTGTGATTGTTTATTGTTGATTGTTTCATTTTTAAAATTTTGTGAATCGGTTGCCTCGATGGAAGCGGCAGCGTCGCAGAAGCGGAAGAGGGAGCCGAAGTTTGAGTCAAATGAAAACCCTGTCACTTGGATACTCGATTTTATGTTCAGTTTTGTTCAAGAACGGATAGAACTGATGCTCTCGAGAGCCGGTACCGCACCCTGAAGTCGATTTCATCGAGGTCAAAATCATTTAGCCTCTCTCTAATCCATCGCGGCCGTCGAATTGAGAAGTCTTCATCTTCATCAATAATATCGTCCACCAACCGAAATGCTCTAATCAATCCCCTGCTCATCATAGGTGTCCAGAATGAAGAAGAATAGAAAAACGGATCACAACAAAACTTGAGAACTGGCAAGATGGCGGAGTGGTAAATCGTTGATTTAGGGCTTAAACCAGCCAAAATCGGCTGGTTAATTTTAATCGTTGATTTATCTTCTTATCTCGTTGGTTTATTTAAAACGACGTTGGTGAAACTCGACATCGTTGTTTACCACCTAAGATCATCGATTTAATTATTAAACGTTGATTAAAAACGTTGGTGAAACCGGCCCTAAGTATAATGAAAAGCTTAACCACTTCACAAGCACCGTACCCCTTTCGAAATCTCCCCTTGGCGCTATTGCGAGACGTTTTTATTACTTCCACAAGCAACTAATACTTGTATAAAAGTTTGTATTTGTAGTAGGTATTTTATTACTTTCACTACCTACAAACCTGATCCTCCTTCCCCTAACCACCACCATCAACCTCGTTACTTTCCATAGTGAATCGATGAAAGAGCCCAGAACGAAAAGAATCTCAGATGAGTGGAATTGAATGAACTTAATGAGTCTACTCTTTTTGTACATTTTGAGATGCGACCACATGAATGATCCGTTGACTTTTTTCTAGACAATTTAATCGGTTGAAGGTTTTTCTTTGCCAATAAGAAAAACAATCCTCGTCAAAACCTTACTTGAAAGATGCGGGGCCATAGTAATGAAACGCCCATTTCCTTCCTGTATGAAAGATGCCTTGCCAGTGATGAATTTTGAGTATTTGCTATATGATGTAGGTTGATTAGCATTGAGTTCTGAGGCCTCTCAAAATATATCTGTGAAGGGGGGGTCTACAAAGTATGCTTTCGGTTACCCCCATTTTGATCACACGATTCTGTCTTTATTGGTAAATGGTAAAATTTCTGCAGTTGAATCATTTCTACTGTTTTCTGTATAAATCACTCAATTTACTTTTGCAAAAGGACCAATGATGTTTATGTATTTGCTACTGCTGATGCCCTGCTGAACAAACTACTTTCTGAGGTCCTCGAATACTTTCTATGAACACTCAATTTATATTATTCTTTGTTGTCGGAGAATAGTGAATGAAGACTCGTCTGCCAAGTTGAATGGCTTGTTGAATTTGTGGTAGACAAGATTTAGCCAATGATGATTAGGTTGAGAATGGAGTATTTGCTGCTCTGAGTCCGAAGATGTGAACTGCACCTTCACTTCTGAGGCTAATTCCTGCTTTTCCTTGCTTTAGAAAAAGCTCGTTCGAGTATTGTGAAATTTATGCTGGTCCTCCACTGGAGGCATTTTCGAGCGACTAAGCGTTTTCGTCCGTATACAAGCGACTAATCCCATAAGCTTAAGGCTAAAGGGGACGACAAGTGTGCGAGTGAGAGGGAAGATGGTGAAAAGTTTTCCCAGTTTTTCTCGAAAAGTACTTAACATTTTTTGAATCTTAAAACGGCTATATTCTCAATATAAGTATTTGAACGCCGGTATCATTGAGTTTCAGCGATTTTTTTTTTAATTCAAAAGTTAAATTTTCTAAATTTCCCCCCCTACTTTTTTTTGAAAAAATTGCGTACAAGCCCTTAGCGTCATGTAATATGAAGAACATTGACACCAGTTGGGATCAAATATGTTCATTATTAGTGACGGAAAGCGAAATTTAGAGCGAACAATGTGGATGTGACCTTGGATTGACATTGCGATCCCCTCCGCGTGAAGGGGTGATCTGAGTCTCAGAGCGAGGACGGAATGAGACCATCCCTTGCTACCTGCCTTGTTCAATTCATTTTCACTGGCGCTCTGATTTCGTTTCCACTTTCGGCCAAAACTAGTCAATGTAAAGGGATTCTCATGGTTTTATTGTTTTTAGGATACCTACACTAATATGGTCTGTACTTTGTTTGGTCAAAAACTCAATTAACTAAAGATAATTAATTAATAATTATTTAATTAATTATTTTACTTCAATTTCAATTTATGTCCCATGATACCGGCGTAGTAAACTCTGAAAGAAAAACAAAATCATTTTGGTTTATTATCTTTGATAACGAACCATTGGAATCGCCCACAGAAAAAAATTTTTGTAACCCGCCCTCAAAATTTGTTTGTTTACGTTTCAAGATACGTAGATTCAGAAAATCGAATAAAAAAACCGAGTGAATATTGAAATCTCGTCCATTTCGGACCTATATATAAAATTTCAAGTGTCTAGCTCATCATCAAAATTTAATTTGTTTTAACAAATAGGTATTATTTAGACAATATTGACTTGAAATTTTGAAAATAGGTCAGAACTGGATGACAATGCGATATTCACTCGGTTTCTTGTCTGTAAAATAATTTATCGCATTGTCATCCAGTTCTGACCTATTTTCAAAATTTCAAGTCAATAGCTCATCATCAAAATTTAATTTGTATTATTACAAAAAGGTATTATTTAAACAATTTTACAGATGAGAAACCGAGTGAATATTGCAATGTGGTCTATCCCCGACTGACGGTTAAAATTTCTAGACTGTAGTTTACCTGGAAGATGAAAAAAGGCAGTTTTATTCTGGGCGTCTGGGGGTTGGGTCACATAACGGCCGTTTTCGACGCGAAAGTTTAGTGTTTTTCCTAAACCTTTGCGCGCTCACTGTGAACGAACAGCTGGTCGCACAAAAATCCAGTTGGTCTTAAAAAATTCGTAATTTTTCAGGTCATTCAAAAGTGAACTAAAAATTACACGGTTCATTTTTTGAGATATGACATTGTCGAAATTTTAAATTTCGTTTTGAACCCCTTTCCCTTGACCTAGGGTTATGAAAAGTTTCGAGGATCATTGTGGGGTTGGTCGGAACCCATAAAAAAAAATTTCGTAATTTTAACTCAACGCTAACTGGGCAAAGTGCGGACGGGGGACGGCGTACGGTGGACGGACGGATTTTCTTTTATTCGATTTTCTGAATCTACGTATCTTGAAACGGAAACCCACAAATTTTTAGGGGGGGTTAAAAAAATTTTTTCTTTGGGCGATTCCAATGGTTCATTATCGAAGATAATAAACCAAAATTCGTCCGTCCGCCGTATGCCGTCCGCCGTCCGCGCCACTTTGCCCAGTTAGCGTTGAGTTAAAATTACGAAATTTTTTTTTATGGGTTCCGACCAACCCCACAATGGTCCTCGAAACTTTTCATAACCCTAGGTCAAGGGAAAGGGGTTCAAAACGTATTTTGAAATGTTGAAAATTCCAAAACTCGGAAAATTCCCATCAAATGGTATGCTTTTTATTTCATATTTAGATAGAGTTTATTCCTTAGAATTTTTCAAGACCATCCACAGCTTTGTACGACCAGCCGTTCGTTCACAATGACGGCCCAAAGATTGTGCCTCACAACCCGATCGTGAATCAAACTGTTGAAATACAGGTCCATTTTCATACTAACGAGCTGTTTGGAACATCATATGGTTTTAGTGATGTCGAATTTTTTGTTCTGAGGTACGTTTCGTGCTACGGAAATGAAGGTAATTTCGAATGTTTGTTGGTAGGTACTTCTTTTATAGAAAAATTATTACCGACGTAGTATTAAAAACCCCAGAATTATATCGTATTAATTAATCATAATTAATAATAATTATTATTAATAATAATTACGAATTATTAATACCTAAAAATAAATTATTATAATTTTCACTAGGTACCTACTTGATAAAATTGATAATAATTAGTGATAATTGATAATAATAATTAATCTAACATTTAGGATCTAGACATTTAGACCTAGTGATCTAGACAGAAGGGTGATCTGTACAAAGAAGATAATGAACCGTTGTGTCAAGAATTTGCAGAGTTTTTATACAAAAATCTCCAACCTCTGTGCTTCATGACATGATAACCTCCAAAACCTAGTGCCCAAGGGCGACATCTGAGTGAGAGGAATATATTCTAGTTCTATAGGTTTCCAACGAATGGTGAACGGTTTTTGTCCGATGACAAATGACGAAGTACTATACCCCTATCAACGACTCGGTTGTACGCGGAAATCTTCAAAAACTCATTTGGGACAATTTTCGTAGTCAATATTCGTAACGGTTTTTGAGTTATGTGCCATATGAGAGACATGAAAATGTCAAAACATTTTTTAACCCCCCTCAAAATTTGTTGGTTTACGTTTCAAGATACGTAGATTCAGAAAATCGAATTAAAAAAAACTCTGCAAATTCTTGACACAATGGTTCATTATCTTCTTTGTACAGATCTCCCTTCTGTCTAGATCACTAGGTCTAAAATGTCTAGATCCTAAATGTTAGATTAATTATTATTATGAATTATCACTAATTATTAATAATTTTATCAAGTACCCAGTGAAAATTATTATAATTTTTGTTAGGTTTTAATAATTTGTATTTATTATCAATAATAACTATTATTAGGTAATTATGATTTATTCATACAATATCCGGCTGTTGGAATCGACTGGGTTCCATTGTGCAGAACCTGAATGATAGAGATGATGAATTAATTACAAATAAAATGTACCGATATAATTCTGGGGTTTTTAATACTACGTCGGTAATAATTTTTCTATAAAAGAAGTACCTACCAACAAACATTCGAAATTACCTTCATTTCCGTAGCACGAAACGTACCTCAGAACAAAATACTCGACATCACTAAAACCATGTGATGTTCCAAACAGCCTGTTAGTATGAAAATGGACCTGTATTTCAACCGTTCAAGAGAGGTTACGGATGTCTGACCATATTTGACTATCTCGGAGGTCTGAAAATGAAATGGGCCCCGTGCAGGTGCCACTTTCCGCTTCTCAATGTCAATCCAAGGTCACATCCACATTGTTCGCTCTAAATTTCGCTTTCCGTCACTAATAATGAACATATTTGATCCCAACTGGTGTCAATGTTCTTCATATTACATGACGCTAAGGGCTTGTACGCAATTTTTTCAAAAAAAAGTAGGGGGGGAAATTTAGAAAATTTAACTTTTGAATTAAAAAAAAAATCGCTGAAACTCAATGATACCGGCGTTCAAATACTTATATTGAGAATATAGCCGTTTTCAGATTCAAAAAATGTTAAGTACTTTTCGAGAAAAACTGGGAAAACTTTTCACGCGATTGCAGCGCCATCTCTTATCACAGAATCTCACTAATGCCCCGTCCCCTTTAGCCTTAAGGCTCAATAGCCCTTGTATAGTTCTAAAATCAGCCACCACGTAGCAGCACCAAAATGAAGGAAATTTAGATAGGGGATAATTCGAGTTCTATTGAACCGATTTTAGATCTGAAAACGGCTATGGACGTAAAAAGAGCGTAGAATTTTCGGAAATTAGTCGAAATGAGTCATAATCAAAAATTGAGAAAGTTGCGATCGTTTTTTTACATTTCCAAGCCATTTTTTTGAAAAACTGAGGTAGCTCTGCAATGCACTGCATCGTCCTGAGTCCAAAACAATTTTCAGATTTCAAATCGGTTAATTAGAACCGACCGAAACGCGATTTTACGGTGTAGGAGAGGCAAGGGGTGGAGGTGATGAAGGAGAAGCGGCAAGGGGCTGTTCTCTTCGTCGAAAACGATATGGAAAATGGTACAAACATGGTGCGTAATAATAGTGTGGAGTTTGGACTACGTCCTAACTAAGAGTACCTAGAAGGCAACAAGGCGATGATTTGGGGAACCAGCGAGTGGGGGAAGCCTCACACATCGTCGGGTCCCACTAGGCCCCTCTAGTATATTGAGATTGGTCCCTATCCGCAGCGTTTCTGACCCTCGAAAACATCGAAGTATGCCAATAAGAGAGCCGTCTACATTGAACCAACCATGATACTCGTACATTATGTTGCTACAATCTGTATACTAAAATCTTCATTTACTGGTATATAAAAGAAGTACCTACTCATCTTCCTGTATATTTTGAAATTTATACTTTCTTCACCCTATCACCAAAGCTTGAAAAAGATAGGTAGTATTGCAATCGGCTTGAAAACCAAATTTCGAAATGACTTCCGAAAAATTCCTTATCAACATATAAACCCGTTTCAGAACATTCTAAACAAATTTCTGTGTGTGTGTATGTGATTATGTATGGAAGTCCGTCACGATTGCGGCCGGTAGGAAGAATACATTTTTATAATGTAGGTAGTTTCTTCATAATATTTTAATTATGGTTTATAAAATATTTTTATCGTAATATTGAGATATACTCAATATTATACAATACACCACATTACTAAACAAGTAAACTTGTACAATAATATACAAGTATACTGTACAATATTATATGGTAATAAACAACGCCATTCTTTTGCCCGCTGTTCGAATCAACTTGCAAAGGGAAGTGGTTCCCCAACCTCATTGGGATCATCTAATGTGTTGACGTTTCCAAGGAAACGAATGATGACCTTGGTTTACGTGCTTTGATGCCTACCGGCGCGACGCCCGCCCGTTTGTTGCCCCCTTCTCCCTTGCCGCGATTCCTTCATCACCTCCACCCCTTGCCTCTCCCATTCCGTAAAATCGCGTTTCGGTCGGTTCTAATTAACCGATTTGAAATCTGAAAATTGTTTTGGACTCAGGACGATGCAGTGCATTGCAGAGCTACCTCAGTTTTTCAAAAAATGGCTTGGAAATGTAAAAAAACGATCGCAACTTTCTCAATTTTTGATTATGACTCATTTCGACTAATTTCCGAAAATTCTACGCTCTTTTTACGTCCATAGCCGTTTTCAGATCTAAAATCGGTTCAATAGAACTCGAATTATCACCTATCTAAATTTAGGGTCGATGGTGCAGCCATCTATTGAATTTTCTTACAAGTTTTTTTTGGGCTATTGAGCCTTAAAACGTCATCCACTGGAAGTGTTTATGAGCGACGCGCCTCGCGCGTTTTGAGGCGACGAGCGACTGATCCCATCCGGATGGGATCGGTCGCCTGTCTTCGAGCGACCTGGCTTCCCCCTCCCATGGACCGAGAACAATAGCTTCCTTTTCTTCGAAAATTCGCTAACATACCGTTCTATATGAATTTTTCGAGATATGAAATTTTCAAAATTTCAAAATTCGTTTTGAACCCCTCCCCCTTGACCTAGGGTTATGAAAAGTTTCGAGGACCATTGTGGGGTTGGTCGAAACCCATAAAAAAAATTTCGTTATTTTAACTCAACGCTAACTGGGCAAAGTGGCGCGGACGGCGTACGGCGGACAGACGGATTTTTTTTTAATTCGATTTTCTGAATCTACGTATCTTGAAGCGTAAACCAACAAATTTTGAGGGGGGGTCTAATGGACCCTGGAACTAGGAATTTAACAGGGCTTAGCCAATGATGAATAGGTTGAAAACGGAGTATTTGCTGCTCTGAGTCTGAAGATGCGAACTACACCTTTCACTTCTGAGGCCGATTCCTGTGAGTTTCTAGTCTGCTATTTGGATAATTTCACTTCGAGGAATTCGAATCTTCGGGCGAGTAACCGATCACGGAATATTTCGATCGGTTCTAATCGCTTACATTGTGTAACGTTTCTCCAGCCGAATGGAGCAGTCAGTTACTTGAGGGTTTGCATGAAACTATGAATTCTGCCAATGATGGTGTTTCCTCTCTATCGCATTTTCCAACTCAGATAAGTTGGTTTTGGGTTCCAAAGTAACTTTGTTTTCCTCGTTTCTTGGCTTGTTACTGAAGTGCAACTTAGCGATTATTGGGGTAATTTGATGTACAAGATACCTACTCCCCCAATGCTTATTCACATGACTAGAATTTTGGCAAGCAATACGATCGGTCGATGCGGCATTTTTTTTTTTTTTTTTTTTTCAAATGCATTTATTGACAAAAACAAAAATAGGTATTTACACTCTTTGAAAATAAATCATAAATGCTACAACCCCTCTAAGAAAACTTGTGTAGGGGTTGGAGTAGAGTAACAGAAAATAAATATTCATAACTTGTAGAAAAATAAATAAATTATTACATTACAAAATCCAAGACCACTTTTTGGAGTAAACATGATTTCTATTGTTACCATTGATAAAAAGATTATCAAGTTTATTCGTTGATCCATATTACACTCTCACTTTTCTTTTTAATTCAGCTTTAAACAGCTGCAAACTCATTTGTGGGACTCTGCAAATCCTTGACTATTAAATTTGGTTGCGCCCCAATAGTCAAAACTTCTCTGACCTGCTGTAGTCAACCTTCTAGGAATCTCAACTTGTATATTATCCGTCGCTCTAGTAATACTTTTATTTCTTTTAAGTTTTCCTGTTTGTATTAGTTTATAGATAATGGCTAGGGTAGTTTTTTCTAATAGGTTTTTGAATGTTAATATTTTAGATTCCTTGAATAATTGATTTGATGGATATCTGTGCGGTTTGTTGAATACAATTTTTATTAATAATTTTTGTGTGGTAAGTAAATTTTTTATTTTATTTGAGTAAGCATTCCCCCACGCAACTATTCCATAATTTAACTGTGATTGCACCAGAGCATTGTAGATCATTAATTTAGTTTTATTGTTCATTATGTTCCTAATTTCAAAAAAGGTAGGTATTAGTTTTCTTATTTTTTTATTTACTATTTCGGCTTGGAGTTCCCATGAAATAGTTTGGTCAATTTGAACTCCCAGGTTTCTAATGCTGTTGGTTTGATGGATCTTTGGACAATTACAATTTAGGTTACAATTCTCGTTGTTATGACATTTCAATTTGTTAATTGTTGGGATATCTTTTTTTTTTTTTTTTTTTTTTTTTTTCAAAATGTATGATGGCATGTATGATTTGCTCCCAGCAGTCTCATCCCATTCTTTCTTGAGACTCCCTATCAATTTGAAAAATCCTAATTGGTATTTCTGTACGATTTTCTTCACAAACTTATATCTTCTCCATTCCAGGGCAAAACATCCGTAAGCTGATCAAGGATGGTCTCATCATCAAAAAGCCTGTCGCAGTCCACTCGAGAGCCCGCGTCCGCAAAAACACAGAAGCGAGGCGGAAGGGACGTCACTGCGGTTTCGGTAAAAGGAAAGGTACCGCCAACGCCAGGATGCCTCAAAAGGTTGGTTAACATCCAAATTTGAAATGAAAACAAGTTTTTTCATGTGTTGCCATAAAGAGCGCCCTACTTTTTAGCGAATTTTTGAAGAAAATGTAGCTATTGTTCTCGGTCCAAAATTTTTAAAACTCGAATTTTCGAAAACTTTTATGCCAAAATCCGTTTCAGACCATCCTGAAAAAACTGCCAAAAAAACACCTAAAATTATATTAAGGGGGGGGTCAACCAAAGTTTAAGGGAGAAAATTACGTTTTAATGCCAAAAACTCGAGAATTTTCAGCAAAATCGATTTTTGCCGTTTGATTGGGAGGGATTGGCATTGTCGAAAGCATTACATTTTCCAAAATCGACTGAAGACAAAGACATTCAATGAGTCACATTATAAAATTTATAATGTTATTATTATGACAGTCGCGCCTCCATCTCGACATTGGTAGTCGCGCGTATGTGTCACATACGCAACATAGATCCACCCCATCAAAACTCCCCAAATCTCTCAGCATATAGATTTTTCAACGCTGAACACGATGGTGAAGCCAGAACTGCGATATCTCATTCAGGTTAGAGCAGACTAAACATGAAGACTTATCAACCACCTTTCTTCACCATGTGCTCCAGTTTGAGAACGGAATACGATATCGCAATTCTGGTTCAACGTGGAAAAAAAAAAAAAAAAAAAAAAAACCTTCAAAACGAGGTGTTACTTGTCAGAATGTTTCATTTTGGGAATTTTGGTAAAAATGCAAATGAGTGATTATGTAGAAAACGATCGAGCTGACGGAGGCCGGAAGTGGACTGAGGCCTTCTCCACAAGGAGGGGGGAGATTAGGAGGAGCAGGCCCCGGCCCTTGCTTGGTCACGTGGTTGAGCTGGGCGATTGAAGAAAAATGTGTATGTGTTACATACTCGCGACTGTCGGAAGGTTAATATCATAACGTTGTAATAATAAATCATTTTGATGCTCTCAAAGTTGACAAAATTAGACAAGTAGGTGCTCTAGTTGAATAAATAAATATTCTGCAAAGCAATGGACTTCAACTATTTTCTAGTGATTCAACGCCACAACAATTGCACAAAATATGACCCCCATCCACCTGAACGCATAGTTGGGTGATCCTATTGCATACTTGTCAAAATGCTGGTTGCAGCAGCTCGTATTATGCATCATCTACCACAGTTTTAAATTTTTTGTCTCTGAAAGTAGCGGGAAAAAGAAGTCGCCATTCCGTTTGGAGTATGGAGCCTCCATACCTCTGTGACTTTTCTTTCTTTCGTTTAAGAAGAAATTAGTTATCGATAATAGCTAATAAAGCGTTATAATAATGTGCTCTATCCTTGCAGGTCCTGTGGGTCAACAGGATGCGCGTCCTTCGGCGACTCCTCAAGAAATACAGAGAAGTCAAGAAGATCGATAGGCAAATGTACCACGACCTGTACATGAAAGCCAAAGGTAAATTCGCCCTTCTACATCCAGTAACCATGTTTGGGATGAAGTGGGGAAATGAGAGGACTCCATGTCCCATTGCGCGTCAAAATTTGGTATTTAGTTATGCATTTGTGGGGGTATAATATAGTATAGTTGTCATACATTATGACGTACAGTATTTAATACTATACTAAGGTATTTGGTGGAGGACCCGTTACTGACGATATGGAATCCTCTCGTTCCAAACCATCTCTCATGAACCATTTCCAAACGTATCTCTCATATTATTTTCTATATAAACCACTCAATTTACCTTCGCAAAAGGACCAATGATGTTCATGTATTTGCTACTGCTGATGCCCTGCTGAACAAACTACTTTCTGAGGCCTTTGAACACTTTCTGCGGTTGAATTTGTGGTGTGCTAGACAAGATTTAGCCAATGATGAATAGGTTGAAAATGGAGAATTTACTGCTCTGAGTCTGAAGATGTGAACTGCACCTTCACTTCTGAGGCTAATTCCCTTTCTGCTGAAGAAAATACCACCATCAGTGTAAGTTCGATAAAAAAACGTCAACATGAGAGTGAATTAAGCGTTGGATTGTCAGGCCAATTTTCATTCTGAAACAGTCTTGTTCTGAGATACTTTTCGGGAAAGAAGAATTTGAATTTCGAATACTTCTTGAAAAAATCTTTGACGACTAGTCACTCTTAAGAGACTGACACCCCCACTCCTTGAGGGACCATCCGATCACCCTTGTGGCAACATGATGTTATGCTGCGTGTTTTCCATTCAAACGATAACGTTTAGGAAAGTTACTTGTGCGTTATAAAATGTGAAATATATTGGATTGACATGACGTTCATTGGCTGCAATAGTTTCATGTCTCCAAATTTGATGCTTCGGGGTAATCGAACCTACTCCGCTACGAATTTCACGAAGCGAGTTACCCCGAAGCATCAAATTGGGAGATATGACACTATTGCAGCCAATGAGCGATGTGTCTTTTAGATGTATGTATTTATTTTATGATTATTATTTATTATTATAGTATTTTTTATATTCATTTATGTATTTAATGCTTTTTTGTTTTTAGGTAATGTCTTCAAAAACAAGCGGGTTCTCATGGACTTCATTCACAAGAAGAAGGCCGAGAAGGCGAGAACGAAGATGTTGAAGTAAGTTTCCGTAGAGATATCTCAATGTTCACTGACAAACGTAATAGGGACTGCGCGTGATTTTTGTTTAGAATTTTTATTGATAGAGAATCGCTTCAAAAACGTGAAAATGGGAACCATTCGTCGAAATTAGTTTACCCTTATTTTTTATGGATAGTGAAACATAATCATGTTCATAAAAAGCACGCAATGACGTCATAATTGCTGAAGCATCTGATTGGTTGGGCGCAATCAAATCAATGCTACCACCGCACTGACACAAAAAACGGTAGCCACCGTTCCTGATACTTCCGAGGGGGGCCGACGGCGGGTGACGTCACAACCACGCGCCTTTTTACGTTCAAGTTTGCTAAGCAATCAGATTTCAATTGTGATTATCGGTCTCTGTGAAGTTTTTTTTTAATATGGAAAAATGTGTTTACGTGCAATAGCAACTCAAATAACATAACAAATCGGTTTTTTTTTTCAATTTTAATTATACAACTTACAACCCAAAACGAGCACTTTTTTTTTTGTAATTTGACGCCATCAACTTCAGATTATATTAAATCTAATCTACTAAATTTTACTTCCTTATTGCAGCTCCGAGGTGTGGCCTACTATAATTAGCTGTGTTTATGTTTTTCCAAGTTTTCGAAGCCGCCATAACACCAAAATGACGTTCGAGTTAGTGTTGGGACATCGAAGCCTCAACAGCGAGTTACCGACATATCGCACATAAATATCTATGTTTAATTTTTTTTAAATCAACAATAATCGATATTTTTATTTGACAAGTGGGCGGTGTTATGCACAAACCGACCAAGCGCCAAAATGTCAAAAATCGAGTTTTTGGTCTCGATCGATTCGTCTTGACGAGTACTTTAAGATTTTTTGTATTACAACGCAATCTATTGACTTCTTGGCGAACTAGGTTTTTTTCATTTTTTGCTATAATGTCGATTTTTGTATGATGGATTTAGTGAAAATAAAGTTCACTTCATTTCATAGACTGTTTGTCCAAAACGTTTTTTCGAAGTTGAGTAATTTTCACAAACCGGCCAAGCGCCCAACTGCCGCCGCGTCTGCTATTTGAGCGTCAGTGAAGCACAAAGCTGTCAAATGACACCGCTCCAGTCGTTTGGCCGCTCAGTACAAAATTCGTGAGATCTATTTAGGTGTTTTCCCTGCGGTCCGTTCGTTTCTATAACTACAGAATACACGACGGGGGATAAAATCATGATTTTTTCTATGTGTGGATGGAGGGTGAAAGTGGAAGTGGGGCAGGGGCGGCTCGTGGGCTCAGAAACTGGTGGGGCACCAGGGCAATATTTAGGTGCATACCTACCTATTAGGTACTCACTATAGGAACTAAACTCAAACTACCCTTACAGCTAAACTGCTTCATAATTAGTGGTATGCAGCTCTTAGCAAGTCAGGAAACATCGTTCTCCAAAGAGTTCTCTTGAGGAGAGGGAAGGTTACTGACCGGTATCCAGGATTACCGACGAGGAGGTGGCTGCAAGGAAATCCCACCTACCCACGCAAATAATTATCTTCAAAATGATAGGAAGAATAAAAGAGAAATTGTGACTGTACGAGTACTATTCAAAGAGTACATTATAAAGGTAGTCAAAAAATTATATTATTGGAGTTTCTATTACTGGGGTTTTTAAAAATTAGCAATCGCGACCATCTGCTTCCTAGCCGAGTGGTACCTTGAAAACCCCCTCTAAAAATGTCCTCTTATGCCCAGATTGCACATACGTTTTCTTATCCAATCGTATCAAAACATTTTGAACGATCACAGAACAGCAAGATTGATTTCAACTAGCTTAGAGTTCGTTGGTTAGCTCAAACAAAGCTCGAGTCAACGAAGTCACCATCAGTTTCAGGGATAACAAATAAAACAGTATTCTCAACGGTTGGCTGAGCTACATAATAATATTATGTATATTACTGTTATTAACGGTTATTAACTGTTATTAACTTACAGAATGTAGAAATCAACAAATGAGATTCCCTTGGGCGAATAGTGATCCACTTCAGTCCTGACGACTAGCAAAGCGTTCACGCGTTGCACGTGAGATATTAAATTTCAATGTTTAGTTGATTAATATTATGGAGACAATAATTCACTTTTACTATGATGAGTAAATACGAAGCTAAAAACCACCAGTCAATGCATTCAAAATAATATATTATAACGTCAGGCAACGTTTTGATATCATTCTTATCGAACATGGAAGAATGAAACTCCCTTCTTCCTTGACAAGGAACGATTCAACGATCGATTGTTTTCGGCGTTCAAGATGATTCGATATTTTGGCCACCGCCCGGAATGGCTCCTATCTCCGAACACAGGGTGCCTTCCCCCACCCCAGGAAGCGCCTATACCTTCAACATTGAGACTGGGGCACTTCTGGTCGATCCGATAATCGACTTTTTTAATCGATAAATCGAAACAAAATGCGTTGAGGACACGACTTTTATCACAGTCACTGTGACACAGTGTACTGCTATCGAAGTCAGACGAAATAGCCGCCCGCCTGCAAGAGCTCAGTGGAAGTGGGTAGTCATGGAAGAAGGGAGATCTCCCTTCTTCCATGGTGGGTAGTAGTAGGTAAGATTTTTTTCTCCTTGTTCTATGTTTTTTTCTGTTTTCCTTTGCAAATTTTTGGGTGGGGCGAGGGCCAAGGTGGCCTTATGGACGAGCCGCCACTGAAGTGGGGTCATGTTTGCTAAAACACATAGCCAGCTTGGACACACATTCGGCGATGTAGTATCCGCACTAAAGCTTCACCAAGAGCTGTACTCTCCTGGCCAGTACCTCAATGTCAAGCGAAATGGTCGCAGAAACAGAAAATGTGTAGTCTCAAAGATGGAGAAGGCGGATTTCAAATCGAGCAAGATGCTGGAGATGCAGATTGTCAACCAGGACGGAGGAAGTGGAAGATCAACCCGTCAGTTGGCTCCAAACGCGAGTGAGTGATCTTGATTGAAAAATTGCGAGCCATTCTCAGTGTTCATGAGAAGGGAATGTAATGGAGACTGGCAAAAAGTTGATATTTTCAAAAAGACAAGATCAACCAATGATATAGGGAGAAGACGTCGACCCTGAAGAGCTTTAGCCAAACGAGAAACCAATTTCAAATAAAAAACTGGCCGACATTCAGGGTTAGTTGGAATTGGTCCCCCCTCCCACAGGTACCATTCTTTGCGCACCAACCTGCAGGGAAGCAATGCTGTGGAAGACGACATAGAACGGTTTGACGGAGAGCTGGAACATTGTTGTGGAAGACGCGCAAGGCTTGAAACAGTAGAAGAGTGAGAGACTACATTTTCCGAGGATTTTTTTTCTCTCTATTAAATAGAGGAGAATTTTGCAATAGAGAAAAATGTTCTCTACTTAATAGAGAAGAATTCGTCAGAAAATGCAACCGCTCATTCTTCAGCTCTTCAAAAAATGTTTTCTATTCTCTATTCAGGAATGACTTCAGATTTTTCAAAATTTTACTGGGACTTTTATTGTTATTATTATTATTATCACTTTCTTCGAATCACTTACGTTCGGAAATTTTCGAGGGCTCAGTGTGCAAGAGAAAACCCATCCAGATGAAAATTCAAGATTTATTATTTTGTTATATAAATGGGTCATTCTCAGCAAAACGTAAATCTGGATGTCCAGCGCTATTTGTCCTCTTCAAGTACTACTGAGTGGAAAATACTTTTTTTTCCTGAAAGGTATATTCTTGGTCCATTTAGATTAAAAACGTTATTTTTATTATTTTTACACGAAATTTTGAAAAACTTAGCCAAAAAGTCATTGGATCACCATGTCCCCTGCATGACCTTTCCCAAATCAACTGCTTCTACCTTTTTCCGTTGATCATTAGCCTGATTCTTCCTCCCCCCAACTTTTCAGATAGATTCAGTTGTTACTAAATCTAGAGTATCAAAATTTTCAATCGACTGCTTAATATAGAAATAAAATGCAGTATGTGTGTCCCACCCAAATCGTCTCATTGGATCACGTCAAAGGGTTTTTGAACTTTTCCCGCTCAGAGCCCAGTTCTCGGGAAGGTGGTAGGTGAAATATTGTCACGTGACTCCCGCCTGACGATGCCTAACCGTCCGTTCTGCTGTTCAGTAAACACGTGGTCGTTGAGTGAGGTGTTTTCGCATCAAAACGTGGGCGTATTTCTCACAGCTGTCATCGGTTCGCCTTCATTTTGTGTTGCGTAAGTTATCACATAAATTTTTATTGTTTCTTCATTGTAAACATGATATGTTTCTGGTTAGAGTGGTATAATTAGTTTAGGGGAAAGTTCATTTCATGCGAAAATACTAGTGAAAACAGCTTGTTTTGTCATTGGGTCACATGTCATTGGATCACAACAGTTATACCACTCTAACCAGAAACATATTATGTTTACAATGAAGAAACAATAAAAATTTATGTGATAACTTACGCAACACAGAATGAAGGCGAACCGGTAACAGCTGTGAGAAATACGCCCACGTTTTGATGCGAAAACACCTCACTCAACGACCAGTTACTGATCAGTTAGTGATAAAGTGAACCGATGACAATCGTGCATTTTGCCGGGTACAGGGTGCATTCTGCGTGTGTACCTACATTCATCTTTTTTTAAACATTCGTTCTTCTTTTACATTAATTTTTTTGCCCTGTTTGGCTCAGCTCATTGGTTCATTCTTTCTGGTCATTGGTTCACCCGCGAATGTCGTTTGTTCACTTACCTAT
Organism: Stenodema calcarata; assembly: GCA_963920205.1. Taxonomy (NCBI): domain Eukaryota; kingdom Metazoa; phylum Arthropoda; class Insecta; order Hemiptera; family Miridae; genus Stenodema; species Stenodema calcarata. The sequence continues at coordinate 15,923,274 of OY986064.1, forward strand.
ACATTTTACAAAATTATTTTTTATTTGAAAAATAAGCATGGTGATGCGCTGCTGGTAATTTTTCTTCGTTGAATATTAATCGACTGAAGTCCTACAAAAAAACTGGCCCGAAAATATGACTTCAGAAATATTTTCAAAACAGCTCCCCAGATTTACGTTTTGCTGAGAATGACCCAAATACGTTTTTCCACCATGAGGAATTATTTTTGTGTGGATGTGTTTTCTCTCCCTTTTCCCTGTGAAAAATGGTACGTTTGTGCTAATTTTTTTTAGCTTGGCCGGGTTTTGCAAAATACGTTAGTTGATATTTTCGTTTTGCACAAACCAGCTATCCACCATAACTCAAAAATATTGAAGATTCTCTTATTTTGACGTCACCAATCGATGCTGCGCACCAAGAAACATAGAGGGCAGAGTTTTTTAATCAACACTGGAGAGGCTTGGCAGAAGAAAAATCTTCGATTGCCTTTTTCTCGAAAACGATATCTCGGCGCTTGTTTGTGCATAACACCGTCCAATTAGTACCAATATTATAGCAATATAAGATATTATTATGGGTAAACTCAATCGAATAACATAATATATTATAATAAATGGTTAGACCGTTAGACGTGAACCGCGAATATAGTGTTTAGACCGAAATTAAATGAGTTAGACCAAAATAAAATGTTGGAAGTTTCGTCAAGAAAACATCGGAAAAATGACATGGATGTTTTTTCGATACATCGAAGTTTTTGCAACGTCGATGTCCCAACCCTAGTTCGAGTACGAAAATGCGGTTTTGGCTTTGTAAGGGTGGCAATGACGGAAATATTTGAACAACCTACTTTCCCTCTGAACTACTCGAAAAAACGAAATTTGCGCGACAACGTTCAAGAGTTGTCTACGGGTTTTGTTTGTCAGTTATGAATTGAAGGAGAAATATTTGTTCGACTTTACCCAAAACTAAATTTCTGTTTGTGATTCCTACAGGGACCAGGCAGAGGCGAGACGTCTCAAGGTGAAAGAGGCGAAGAAGAGGCGCGAGGAAAGGATCGCCACCAAGAAGCAGGAGATCATGCAAGCCTACGCACGGGAGGATGAGGCTGCTGTCAAAAAGTGATTCGGACCCTTCAGTTTTTAAATGTTAAACAAAAAAAAATTTTGTACAAAAATCTACAAAAAAAAATACAAAAGTCGAAAAATATCCCACTTTTATTACCCGCATCTTTAATTTACAAAAATAACATAAAATTAGGAGTTGAACATCTGTTCATGTACCTACCGTTTTGGTTTATTATCTTCGATGATGAACCATTGGAATCGACCAAAAAAAAAATTTTTTACCCCCCCCCCCCCCCCCCTCCTCAAAATTTGTTGGTTTACGTTTCAAGACACGTAGATTCAGAAAATCGAATTAAAAAATCCGTCCGCCCGCGGCACTTTGCTCAGTTAGCGTTGAGCTAAAATTACGAAATTTTTGTACAGGTTCGGATCAACCCCGAAGCTTTTCATAACCCTAGGTCAATGGGAAGAGGTTCAAAGCAAATTTTGAAAATTTCAAAACTCGAAAAATTCAAATGGAACGCTATAGTTTTTAGTTCAGATTGAGTTTATTTTTAGAATTTTTTAAGACCATCCGCAGCCTTGTACGACTGACCAGCCGTTCGTTCACAATGAGGGCTCAAAGTTTGGGCCGATCAAAAGTCGTCAACATGGGGGTGAATCGTGAGGTAAATTGTCGGGTCAATTTTCAAACGAGCTCAAGTGATTCGAACAGCACTTGGTTTTCAAATGTAGAGTTAATTAATAATAATTATTTATAAAAATTATCAATAACCAACAATAATTTACACTTGTTTTTATTCGATTTTCTGAATCTACGTAGGGTAAAAGGTACTGTACTACAGTAATTGGACACTTAGTTAGATTAGCTATAATGAGGCTACAGCTCGTCGTACGACAACGAAATTTGCACTGCTGCTTCATCTCGTCTCTAACTTTATGGTGACAGGCGGTCGCTGCTATCTCCGTCAGCTGAACGCCATTTTCAGTGGAGTGAATGCGTCGACCTCTTTTTGCCAGGAAATTACACCATTTTTGCTAAGAATTATCGTTCTATTCTTAAGCTTTGTGTGACGTTATTATTCAATATTTTTTAAAGTTTCTTTTTTTTTTACTGATTCGTGAGGATCTGCTGTACTGTTCTACTCCTATTTCTTGAGAAACTATCCGTTTTTAACCCCAATATACACCTGTCTCTTTACTGTATTAAATTTTCGTCAAGACAGTAATGGGTGGCCATTACATTTTTCTTGGATTGAAAAGTAGAGAGGGCTTTCAGTGCCTCTGGAGAGGAAATTTCATGCTCATCAAGCCTGTATAAGAAATTAGTGCCCATTATGAGTCTAGGTAGTAAAGGGCCAATTACTATATTTGAGGGGCCAACAACAATAATACGTGATGAAATTAAAGATACAGCAAGTAACGATCAATCGAGCGAAGATCTCGCAGCAAATCAAGTTGAAGATGATATGGAATTTTGAAAAGGAATAGGTACCTACTTGGACCTGCTATACTGAATAAATATTATTTGATAAATGACAACCGATATACGAAGAAATGGGCTAAGAGCATGCCAATGGAATGCTAGATCACTAAGATATAAAAAGAATGATATACTTAGAAAGATTCCTTAAACAACAAAATATTCACTTGGCATTAGTCAGTGAGACATGGTTAGGACTAAATCGACCTTTTACTAGGTTCAACATTTTGCGGGATGATAGACAAGATGGATGGGGAGGAGCAGCTATGCTAATTCATCAAGATATTAACTATGAAGACATAACCAACCAAATTACGCCCATAAATGGTATTCAATTCACTGGAGCGAGTCTTAATTCAAACATGGATCGCACCTATAAGTTGTTTCACTATACATTCCTAGCAATAATACCATCACATCCCAACGATGGCAATCGTTCTTTGATTCAGTTCCCAACCCGAAAATCATCGGAGGTGACTTCAATATACACCTAGATGCTTTGGATCAAGTTTCACTGATAGAAAGGGAATGAACTTGGTAGACGCATTGGAAGTGTCAAATTTGGTATATTTGAAGGATGGGAGCAGAACTTTAATTCTTCGGGTTAGTTCAACACAAATATCAGCAGTTGACATCACATTATGCACCTCCAATTTAGCAGCAAGTTTCAGTTGGGAAGTGATGAACGATCCAATGGGAATGGGATCTGACCACATTCCGCTGCTAATTTCTTCAGCAGCTTTTGAAGTAAATCAAATTATACAGCCGTACCGGAAATGGAAAGTTCAACAAGCGGACTGGGCTACGTTCAGAGAGAAATTAAAGGAAATCCAAGGAACTTTGGCAGAAATAGACTATAACACTCTGATGAAAGAAATTGAGAAGGCGTGTGAATCTTCAATCCCCCCTAAATGATCCTCAGAGGAAAGTAAACTCAGGCGTTTTTTGGTGGAATGACAATTGTCAAGTCGCTCTACGGGAACGTGAGAATGCTGCGGAGGAATATAGAAGACTCCAGTAGCGGACCAACTTTTTGGCATACGCCGAAAAGCACACAAATTTTCAACGAATCACTCGGGAGAGCAAAACTAAAAACTGGATGTCGTATTGTTCCAACCTAACTAAAAAAAAAAACCCTCTTAGGGAAATTTGGAAAAAAATTAAGTTATTGAATAATAGAAAAACATCCAACGCGCAACCTATGGAAGAAGGAGACTGGATAACGGACCTACTAGATAATTATGCTCCACCATGGGTTTCTTATTTCATACCTCATGAAGAGTAGTGGTGTTGAACTATCGATAGCACTATCGGAACCAACTGAAAACCCACATGTTCCCAGAAAAAACATGTACTTAATGCAGGTGGAAATTGAACAAAATTGCCTGAGGGGGAGAATCTACTGCTCTAGATGTTTTTCTTTTTTCTTGATCAGCGCCACTTTTGTATTCATTTATTTTTTGTTCGTAGCATTATTCGATACTGAGAAGGCATTCGATCGTGTTTGGCATGCAGGACTTCTCGTTAAGCTCAAAAGTGTTCTTCCGGACACCTATTTTAGAATCTTGCAGTCCTACCTACTGAACCGGACGTATGCTGTTAAGTGCCACTCATCAGTTTCCAAATCCCACAGAATTCAGGCTGGTGTACCCCAAGGAAGCATATTAGGCCCTCTCCTGTATATCTTTTTCACACATGACAACCTAAAAAGTCCATCTATACTTACCGCTCACTTCGCAGATGACCAAGCCGTCCTGGTGTGCCAATTGACTCGCATTGTATTTTTTACAATTCGTACGTGTATATTATACTATGATAATATCATATTATGTTTCACAATATCTGTAGTTTTTTTGTTACTTTCCTCAGGACGGAGTACCAAGGTTTCAGTAGACTGGGTCCAAGTTGTTGGGACGGAATCCCAAGGTGCCAGTGAGCCCCACGCTAATGGTAGAGACGGAATCCCAAGGTTTTCTAAGCCGGCTTAATATTTTAATGAGGTTCCGGGACGGAATTCGTAGTTGCCCTTGACCCCAAAAAGTCTCAATTCATTATTTTCTCTAAGAAAGCCCTTCCACCCACTGTTTCTATGCCTTATTTACTTGTTCAGGGATTCTCAGTCGCTCCTAGCTCTGTGGTAAGGGATCTTGGAATATTTCTTGATCCCCAGCTTACTTGGCGTCATCACGTTTCCCATGTTGTTAGGAAGGTCTATGGTTCCTTGTACTCCCTCAAAAAATTACCTTAAGTTAATTCTTGCCAAGTCATTACTCCTACCTCATTTTGATTATGGTTGTGAATTGTTTTCCACCAATTTGAATTCCGAGCAGCACCATCGCCTTCAGGTATGTTGGAACTCAGTTGCTCGTTTCCGAAAATACGATCATATAACTATCCATTCCAGGGCTCTGGTAGGTTGCCTTATGATTAATCACTTTGAAATGCGAGTATGCCTTTTTATTTTTCGATTATTATATGGAGATACCCCTAGTCCTGAGTACCTTGAAGGCTTTTTTTTTTTTTTTTTTTGGTCACTCTGATAGACTTTGCGCTTTTACAGTGGTGCCTCATTGTACAATCTCAATGGGCAGATCCCTGCGGATTGCCGGGGCTAGGTTGTGGAACTCCTTACCCCTGTCTTGTCGATCAGTCTCCGAGCTTTCCGTCTTCCGTGGCCTTATCGAACAACATTTCGGTATTACTCCAAACTCGCTTCCTGTTGCTTGACTGTTTAACTAGTTGGCCCAGGCCTAGAGCGTTCGGCCATTCCGGGGGCTCTGGGTGGCTTCGTTGGTGCCCCCTTGGATATGTTTTTGAGATCCAGACCCTTTCCACCAAATTTGTCGCTGTATTTTTTCTTTAATTTTTATCTTTGCCATTTACTCTGTAATTTATGTAATTCTCAAAGGCCATGATTTTATTTATTTTGTAATTTGTTTTTGTATTTACAACCTTAAGGGCCCCTAGAGGCCTATTGTAAATTTATATGCCAATAAAGGTCTATTCTACATGCTTCAAGGATCATCGTGAGACTTGTCCAAACCCGTGAACCAAATTTCGAAATTTTTGCTCACTAACTGGGCAAAGTGCCGCGGACGGATTTTGTATTTCTTCTTTTTTCTTTTAGAAATCGATTTATTGATCTTGTTATACCTTCGAAACGAATACAAAGAAATTCCTCCGGCCTTCTTACCTTCTTACGGGTCTTTACATTGAGGAAACTTCGATCTAACTCCCAAACGTAGAAGGCGTGTAGAAAACCAACTGTCAACTACTTATTGTGACTCGAGAGCATTCGAAAGAAACGTCAGACATCGTTGAATTATTAAAGAAAATCCCCACTGATTTGGAATCGCGTTCATTAGCGGTTCGTTGAGTACTCACAAATTCGAACGACCAGTTCTTAAGAAGTTATGCCGAGCTTCTACATCGAGACACCAAATTCACTCTCAGTTCCTTACCACCGCAAATGTCACAATCCAAAAATCATAAACCAACCGACGCATTTTGACGACGTTTCAAAATCCAAAGCCGCCCGAAATGACTCCCAATTACTCTCGAAGTTGTCCGTGTTCCTCGGGATATTTCCGAATGGCAAATTCCGATTTTGGCCAGCGGTCGTCACTTTGATTTTGGCAATCGCTTCTTCCGCGTCTATAATCCTGGTCGTTTCCCGGAACTTCGAAGTATGGGTGGGTCATAGAAAACAATTCTTTTACGACGTCGTACAAATTTGTTTGCTCGTAAATTTGAACTTCTGTTTGTTGACCCAGTGCATTTCTGTGTACAAAAACAAAGAAGAAATCAACAAGATTGTCAATAATTTCAATCAAACGTCCTCAACTCCTACTGTACTCGCCATTTTGCAAACTCTAACCATACAATTAGCGGGTGTCCATTACGCTGTAACTACCCTCGACAGCAAAATCTTCTTGTTGTGGATTTTCCCGATTTTGAAAAACATCGCGGCCATCGTCGTCGTCCAATTTAGCGCTCTAATCGGGGACTTGGCGCCAAAAATTTCCGTTTTGACGAAAAATTTGAAACTCCGCGCAAAAGCCCCCCGCGCATCTCTGACGGAATATTACGAAATCGTTTCGTTGATGGAAGACGTGAATACAGTCTATAACAAGCAAATCTTCTTAATATTGACGTACGTGTTTTGTCAGGTTGTTATTGATGGGTACTTTTTTTTCACTGAGCGGATTTTGATGAATAAAATTAATCGTATCTGCAACATCGTATGCGAAGCTGGTCTTGTGATCTACTTGACCGCCTCCTGTCATAACGTGCAAAATAAAGTACGTTGTAGTCAGTTAGTCAGTACGAAACCCCATTAAGATTAAATTTAACGTTTTTAGTTAACTGCCACCACATGCCTAGCTAGGGATGGGGAACAATTTACCGATTTTTATTGTTATGTACAAAAATCGATTTTTTGAATCGATACTCTTGTCGATTTTTATCTGAATCGATTCTTTAATAACGATTTTTTGGAATAATCGGCGAATTCTATATCTCTCTGTTGTCCGTTCTCGTGCTTCTCTTTGTTTTTCTTTAATAGTAAAATCTCTTTTTGGTTTATTATCTTCGATAATGAACCATTGGAATCGCCCAAAGAAAAAAATTTTTTAACCCCCCCTCAAAATTTGTTGGTTTACGTTTCAAGATACGTAGATTCAGAAAATCGAATTAAAAAAAATCCGTCCGTCACCCGTACGCCGTCCTGCTGTGCACTGATCTTTTGAACATTGTACCTAGGCCAGTGGCCCATAACAATGTTTTTCAGGCTCATTATCTCCAGGGCAGGCTTATGGCATTTTCTATGCCAAGCACAGCAGGACCCCCTTTTTCTGCCCCCTCCGGTCTTAGTCATGCAAAGCATGTCCAGACGGACCACGAGGAGGTGCCGGGTGTTGTACGGGATGTTTTAGGGGCAGAGGGGTAGATCACTTCCTGTGGGAAGTGATCCATCTTCTACGTAGCTCAGCCTCTGTACTCCCCACCTCTTCTCATAACTTGTGGTTCTTCCGTCATTGGCAGGCATTTCTCGTAGGTATTTTAGCTCGGCCTCATTACTCGCCGCCTCTTCTTATATCTTGCGGCACTTCAATCATTGGCAGGCTTGTCATTATATATATATATCGCTCGGCGCCTCTTCTTGTATCTTGCGGCTCTTCAATCATCGGCAGGCATTTATTAACAAACAGGAGTGACGGGTGAGTACTACTATAAATTTCCTCCCCGTCCTTATCCTAAGCTAGCCTAGGTTATCACAGTTAATCAGTTATCATAGAGGAACGCGGTAATCACAGTCGGGTTGCTTATGTGTAATACTTTCACACGGTAATAAATTACAGTCACGCCAATAACAAACACATTCACAGTTGTTGCATTCACACAATAGACCGAGGGATTGGAGGAATCCCACCGGTCCCGGGCCCACCCTTCCTAAAGTGGCCTCCCGGCACTCGCTGTTACAGAGCTTTCTTATTGGCCAGGAGGCCGAACAGCCCTAAGTAAATTAACAAAATCAAAATAAAAGAACAAACAAAAGAAATCAACAAAGGCAAAATTATAATCACCTACCGGTTTGCTGCCCCCCCAAGACCGGTAGACACCTCCGCCACTCAATCCATTCAAGCACACAATTTAAAAAGGCTTAATCTAACATGTAATTATCACAGATCGTTAACATTAACCCGCCGTCCGTGGCACTTTGCCCAGTTAGCGTTGAGCTAAAATTACAAAATTTGGTTTCTGGGTTTGGACCAGCCCCACAATGATCCTCGAAACTTTTCATAACCCTAGGTCAAGGGGAAGGGGTTCAAAACGAACTTTGATATTTCGACAATGTCATATCTCTAAAAATTCTCATGAAAAGGAGTCATTTTTAGTTCGCCTTAGAATGACCTGAAAAATTACGAATCTTTAAGACCAATTGGATTTTTGTGCGACCAGCCGTTCGTTCACAGTGACCGCGCAAAGGTTTAGGAAAAAACTAAACTTTCGCGTCGAAAACGGCCGTTATGTGACCCAACCCCCAGACGCCCAGAATAAAACTACCTTTTTTCATCTTCCCGGTAAACTACAGTCTAGAAATATTTGTTTAAACAAATTAATCATTCGTTCAAACGTTCTATTAAAAAGGTTCTCCACTCTCCATCTGATTGTTTCAGTTTTATTTCTTTTCTCCTATATCTACGTATCTTGAAACGTAAACCAACAAATTTTGAGGGGGGGTTAAAAAATTTTTTTTCTTTGGGCGATTCCAATCGTTCATTATCGAAGATAATAAACCAAAAGGAAGCGGGTTCAAGATCTGATCGAGCAAAGATGTGAGGAAGAACTGGTATTTGCTGCCGAGAGAGCACGCGTGTGCTGTTCATCTGAACATCCTCGAATGTCTCCTCGTGTACCTACCATTGATCGATGTTTTGGTGTTATATTTCGATTTGGACCTTACCGAAACGAAGTACCAAAGATTACGATGGTTCATCAAAGAGCGTCAAAAAGACTTTTTACCGAGTTTATACCAATTACAGTTGTACAAAAAACAGTTCCTACCCGCCGAAATATCAGCAGAAGTTGAACTGCAAGCGCTGCTCATAATACTTAAACTTAAACTTACTGGTAAATGGGGGTTTGATGGAAGTGCTGGCCACAGCACATACAAACAGAGATTCCTCGAGGCTCATAATGCCACTGACGAATTTTTGTTTGTGTGTGCTATGGTACCAATATTATTAACTGCGATTAAAACAGGAAACACTATTTGGGAGAATAAGAAGCCCTCATCAACTCTGTTTTGTAGACCATTGAAATTGATTTATATGAAATAAAACGCTGACTTAGTCCGGGCTGAAGAACTTCTCATTAACAATGCCATCAAGGCCTTATCAGTGTATAAACACGACCGAGGTTCTTGCAGTGTCGAAGTACAGTTTGAGATGTTATTCACTATGATCAACGGCAGTGTCGCCAACGTTCTGTCCGGCACTAATTCAGCTGCCCGATGTTTCATTTGTCTAGCTACACAAAAAGAAATAAACAGTGACAAAGAGGTAAAAGGAGTTGTTGACATGAGAAGACGGTCTCTTCTTGCGTTGACATTGACCCGAAAACAACATGTTGAGTCTGGAAACCTTTCAAACCGTACTCAAGGGGTATTTAGTGATGTCCTCCTTGAATATCGATTGATAGGATTTTCGAATTTTTTCACATACTCAAAGTATGTACTGTGGGCCGCCTGGTCCCTCTCATGACCCTCCTTCTCGGAATCGAGCCTTGTAATGTTGGTTAGAAAATACAAGTTTTGTCTGTCAGCAGCATTGGGCCAAGCCTTTTCTCATCGGCCCTACCTCACCAAAATCACCCGCTCACTCACACACTCCTCCACCCCCCTCAGCACTCATTTCTGAAATAAAAGATTACGATCGTAATTGACCAATCGAAATTCTGAAAACGGATTTGTACACTGTATGCATGGGCACACAACTGCATAAGGTCACATGTTTGAAAAAGTCCCAATTTGATCAAAACATTTTTTGAACAGTGCGAAATTTTGCATATTTTTCAAACAATTTCGTCCAAACTATGGGTCTTATCAAATCCGCTTTAAGATTCAAAATATCTTGATTCGTTCTCCTGTAAGAAGGCAAGGAAATTTATCCCCGAATAGTACTGCCATCTCTTATCTCAGGAATCTCACTAACTTGTCGATACATTTAGCCTTAAAATAGTAATTGAGATCACACGCTTACAAAATTTGTTGGTACCTAACCTACTTCGAAAACCCCGTCCAATTTCTGTGGTTTTAGAAGGAGACAAAGACTGTTTCTGATGCGATACGTACCTAATTATTAGGTACGAATCGCATCAGAAACAGTCTTTGTCTCCTTCTAAAACCACAGAAATTGGAACCTCAGAATTATTCTGTTCTAGGCTGATGCATTCATTTCAGAGCTCTACACCATCTTACGAAACATCTCCACGCACTCAACTAATTCAGTAAGGACTCCATGTGTACGTGAAGTTACCAACCTGAGCTATTTATTGAATTGAATAACCGCCTATGAATTCAGCCTAACCGCTCCATTTTCCAGAGAAAGCTAGAGTTGATCGTCAGAAGGAGTAAGTGGATCGGTTTCTCGGCCGGAGGCTTCATCGAAGTTCAAAACGGCCTGCTGACTTCAGTAAGTCACTATCATCCATAAAACCTTACATACCGAAACCTCAGCTGTATTATCGATCCAAAAATAACGAAATTCGAAGTACGAATCCAATTTTAACCAATTCCAATAAGAGTGGTCGTCCTGTCCCACGTTTGACCTCGCCCTCTTTGGCCCCCGGGTCATTCTCTGGAAATCGGTACTTTTCAGGATGAAAATGTTGAGTGCAATTACTCGATTTTTTTTTGCGTTTTTCCAGTCAGAATCTATTTGTCATAAGATCAATAAACAGTGAGTGAAAATTCTGTTCATAGAAATTTTTGTTTTGGTAGATATGCCATATTGACCAAAATGTCATTATGAGGTAGGGAGATTGGTGATGAAGGAGAGAGAAACAACTCTGAATAAATGACGCCGTCCGCGGCACTTTGCCCAGTTAGCAATGAGTTAAAATTACGAAATTTGGTTTCTGGGTTTGGACCAGCCCCTCAATGGTCTCGAAACTTTTCATAACCCTAGGTCAAGGGGAAGGGGTTCAAAACGAAATTTAAAATTTCGACAACGTCATATCTCAAAATATTTAACTGAACCGTGTAATTTGTAGTTCACTTTTGAATGACCTGAAAAATTACGAATTTTTTAAGACCAATTGGATTTTTGTGCGACGAGCCGTTCGTTCACAGTGAGCGCGCAAAGGTTTAAGGAAAAACACTAAACTTCGCGTCGAAAACGGCCGTTATGTGGGTCAACCCCCCAGACGCCAAACATTAAAACTACTTTGTTTTCATCTTCCCGGTAAACTACAGTCTAGAAATTTTAACCATGAGTCGGGGATAGACCACATTGCAATATTCACTCGGTTTCTCATCTGTAAAATTGTTTAAATACCTAATACCATTTTGTAATAATACAAATTAAAATTTGATGATGAGCTATTGACTTGAAATTTTAAAAATAGGTCAGAACTGGATCACAATGCAATATTCACGTACGCCGTCCGCGGCACTTTGCCCAGTTAGCGATGAGTTAAAATTACGAAATTTGGTATCTGGGTTTGGACCAGCCCCTCAATGGTCCTCGAAACTTTTCATAACCCTAGGTCAAGGGGAAGGGGTTCAAAACGAATTTTGAAAATTTGAAAATCTCATATCTCGAAAAATTCATATAGAACGGTACATATGTTTTTTATTTCATATTTAGATAGAGTTTATTCCTTAGAATTTTTTAATACCATCTACAGCTTTGTACGACCAGCCGTTCGTTCACAATGACGGCTCAAAGATTGTGCCTCACAACACGATCGTGAATCAAACTGTTGAAATAAGGGTCAGTTTTCATACTATCAAGATCTTTGGAACATCATATGGCTTAAGTGATGTCGAGTTTGTTGTTCTGAGGTGCGTTTCGTGCTACGGAAATGAAGGTAATTTCGAATGTTTGTTGGTAGGTACTTCTTTTATAGAAAAATTATTACCGACGTAGTATTAAAAACCCCAGAATTATATCGTATTAATTAATCATAATTAATAATAATTATTATTAATAATAAATACAAATTATTAATACCTAACAATAAATTATAATAATTTTCACTAGGTACTTGATAAAATTGTTAATAATTAGTGATAATTGATAATAATAATTAATCTAACATCTAGGATCTAGACATTTAGACCTAGTGATCTAGACAGAAGGGTGATCTGTACAAAGAAGATAATGAACCGTTGTGTCAAGAATTTGCAGAGTTTTTTGGTTTATTATCTTCGATAATGAACCATTGGAATCGCCCAAAGAAAAAATTTTTTAAATTTAAGCCTGCGTGGCAAAAAAGGAAACCTTCCGAGCTCATTGTAATAACAGAGGTTATTCATATTCTTTGTTCCTGGGACACTCTTGCTCCGTTCATTCTGTTATTCTTGTGATGAATAAATTAGTCTTGCATCAAAATCGTGCGATTTATTCTTGTGCCCGGTAAAACATTGGTGCCGAAACCCGGGTAATCTGTTGGTTGGCTGAGTTTCGTCCAGCAACCAACGCGCGTCGTAACTTCGCTTTTCATTAGTGCGTCGTAACTTCGCCTTTCATTCGTGCGTCGTAACTTCGTCTTTTATCATGGCTCAGTCATTCAGAATTATTCTTGATCCGGCCCTGCGAGATAATCTGTCGGAAGACGACTTGATTATTTATAACAAAGTGCGTCGGTGGTCGATTCGAGCCTATGCAGCCTTCAGTGATCAACCAGAAACCGCAAAAGGACTCGCCCTCGTCAGCAGTTTCATTGAGGAAGGTAAGGCATTGTTAACTCTGGGCGCTACTTGTTAACACTTCTGTCTATACCAGACTGTATTCTCACCATACGAATTTCTTTCCTATCATACCATACTGTACTATACCAAATCATACATACAATAATATACCATACCATGTCATACAAACCGAGTGAACAATGAAATGTCATCCATTTCTGACCTAGGTATATTTAAAATTTCAAGTATCTAGCTCATCATCAAAATTTAATTTGTTTAAACAAATAGGTATTATTTAAACAATTTTACAGACAAGAAACCGAGTGAATATTGCATTGTGATCCAGTTCTGACCTATTTTTAAAATTTCAAGTCAATAGCTCATCATCAAAATTTAATTTGTATTATTACAAAAAGGTATTAGGTATTTAAACAATTTTACAGATGAGAAACCAAGTAAATATTGCAATGTGGTCTATCCCCGACTGACGGTTAAAATTTCTAGACTGTAGTTTACCGGGAAGATGAAAACAAAGTAGTTTTAATGTTTGGCGGCGTACGGCGGACAGACGGATTTTTTATTTTTATTCGATTTTCTGAATCTACGTGTCTTGAAACGTAAACCAACAAATTTTGAGGAGGGGGGGGGGGGGGTAAAAAATTTTTTCTTTGGGCGATTCCAATGGTTCATTATCGAAGATAATAAACCAAAAAACTCTGCAAATTCTTGACACAACGGTTCATTATCTTCTTTGTACAGATCACCCTTCTGTCTAGATCACTAGATCCCTCTAAATGGGAGCATATTCTTGCCCAAAGGGACTCACTAGCTGACCCTTTCTTCTACAAACGACTTCCTGTGGATATGCTTATAGGTGTAGAATTATTTATGCAACTTGTCCGTACAGATTGTGTTCAACCCATTGGTAATTCACCCTGGCTCCTTAATTCGGAGCTAGGTTGGCTAGCTCTAGGGAAGCTCAAGACTCAATCCAGTAAATCAGTCAGATTCAGCCCTGTAGTTCGAGTTCTTGAATTTGATAATTCCTGCCATCTTAATCATCTAGTCCAACTGAATTCTAACTCATGTGCCACTCCTGAATCAGCTTCTGTTCCAGTCATGCCTAGTCATCCTGCTTATTGGTCTTGGACCATAAAAACAATTGTGGAGGCCTGGGCTCATGTGATTCAGAACTCTAGCACTCCTCTGACCCCTGTACAGGTTGTACCGTTGAACTGCCAAGAAGGTCGTAATTTCCTCCAGCTTCACCGTAAGAAAAATACTAGGCGCACTCTAGTGCGCAATCTTTATTCCATAGTTCCCCCCATTCAAGATCAGTCAACTCAGGTCAATCTGTTTAGTTTAGCATCAAAGTCTTGCACTCCTGACGGGGACCCTGTCAAACCAATGAGAGTCCAATTCAATGATTCCATTCAATCCACTTCCTCTCAAACCTTGCCACTGAAATCCAACGATTCAAGTGTGGATTCTATTGAAAGGCTTCTACGTCGCCTGTATGAGATAGAGTCGGTGGAGGAGGCTCAACCTTGGAACCCTCTTGAAATCTTAGCAGAAAATCTGTTTCTTGATCAAGTTAAACAGGACTCAACAGGCCGCTATGTAGTCCCACTCCCATTTGCCGAAGATCGTCGCTCATTAGGTGAATCACGCCACATTGCCCTCAGGCAGTTATACCGTCTGGAATCCAAGTTCTCTAAAAATCCTGGTCTTGCTCAATCTTACTCCTTATTCATGCACGAGTATCTAACTCTAGGACATATGCGCCCTGTATCTAAACCTAGCGCTAACACTCCTCATTATTATTTACCTCATCATGCTGTCCACCGCCCTGATGATCCCCCTGAGAAAATTCGGGTTGTTTTCAACGCATCACAGCGTACCTCCAATGGGAGATCGCTGAATGAAATCCTGCTTGTAGGACCCAAGCTTCAATCTGATATCAGTGAAATGATAACCAAATTCAGATCATTCAAGCTTGTGTTCATTGCTGACATTCGTCAAATGTTCCGTCAAATAAATCATCCTCCTGAGGATCAGGACATGCTTCGCCTGGTTTGGCGTGGGTCTCCTTCAGAGCCCGTTCAAGACTATGCCCTCTGCACCGTGACATATGGTACAGCCTCTGCCCCGTTTTTGGCCAATCGGGTGCTTCAACATCTGGCTGATCAGCGTGAACAAGACTTTCCTCTTGGCTCTCAAATCCTGCGTCAGGGCACCTATGTGGATGATGTCCATGGTGGCGGACAGACAGTGGGAGAAGCAATCAATTGCCGCAATCAGCTCATTTCATTACTTGCATATGCTCAATTAGAACTCAGAAAATGGGAATCCAATGATTCATCCTTGCTTCAAGGTATTCCAACTGAGCATTGTTTGTCACACGCCGATTGTGTGAACATCAGTTCTGAGGAAGACAAATCCCTTAAAATGCTGGGTATAGCATGGAACCCTAGCTCTGACTCGTTCCTTTTTAAGGTCCCAACTACCCCAATTGTGCACACAAAACGGGATCTAGCTAGCCAGATTGGCCGCATTTATGATCCAGTTGGTTGGGTCATGCCAATCTCAGTTCAAGCTCGATTCATACAACGTGAGGTGTGTCCTTCTAAGGTTGATTGGAATGATCCTATCCCTACCTCTCTTGCCCATGACTGGTCTAAACTAGCCCATTCTATGCCCAGTCTCACTTCCCTGCGCATTCCTCGTTGGGTAGACTCTGCTGGTGATCATCAGTGGCTCATTGGGTTTGCTATGCAGCAGTCGTCTACCATGTGTCATATTCTGATTCACAAACCCATGTAAGTCTAATTATGGCACGTGCCAAAATAGCTCCAATCAAGTCAGAAACTATTCCTAGACTCGAGCTTCTAGCTGCTGAGTTATTAGGCAAAACCATGAACAAAGTCAGGCTTCTTTTCCCTCACATTCTAGAAAATCACATTGTAGCTTGCTCAGATAGCACTATAGTACTATCCTGGCTCACAGCCGATCCAGCTCCAACTTGGAAGGTATTTGTGGGTAATAGAGTAACTAAAACACTTAGAAACCTCCCTCAGTCACTCTGGTACCATGTTCGTTCATCGGACAATCCTGCAGACATTGCTTCTAGAGGAGCCTTTCCAGACAAACTTGTGCACAACCAGCTCTGGTGGCAAGGCCCAGAGTGGTTGATTCTTGCTCGTTCTGATTGGCCCATACTTCGTGTTCGCCCAGATCTAAACCAAGAATCTGTAGCGCAAGAAATTCGAGCTAAACAAGTTAATGCCCTTACTGACTGCAACACTGCTCCTCTCATAGAAGAGCTCTATAGTTCTTACAGCCATTTACGTCGAATTGTAGGTTGGATTCTTCGCTTCAAAGTCAACTGTCTCAGCTCTCGGTCTCATTCTGGCCCTTTATCCACGGTAGGGCTTCGTGCTGCTGATCTCACACTTGTGCGTCGGTCACAACAAAGAGGCCGTTCTGATATTCACGCAGCCTTGAATCCCAATGGGCGACCCACAAAGTTCATGAAACAATTAGGAGTATTCAGGGATTCACAAAACATAATTCGGGTTGGTGGCCGATTGGCTAATAGCTCACTGCCCTTTGAATCTCAGCATCCTGCCCTCATTCCACACAATGATGTTCTTGCTCCACTTTTAGTCCTGCATGCGCATGAGACTTGCCTTCATGTAGGTCCTCGCGCTACACTTGCTCACTTGCGCAATAGATTTTGGCTTGTGGATGGTCGCAACTTTGTAACCAAGCTTCTAGCTAAATGCAGACGATGCTTTTCAGTCAAGCCTCGCCCGTTCCAGCCTACAATGGGGCAGCTCCCATCTGCTAGAGTCGAGCAATCCTTTGTATTTGAGCAGGTTGGAGTGGACTTTGCTGGCCCCTTCACTGTATCTGTAGCTGGCTTGTGGGGCGCTCGGAGAGTTGAGGTATACATGGCAGTTTTTGTGTGCTTTGCCACAAAGGCTGTGCATCTTGAGAAGGTCATGGATCTCAGCACAGATGGCTTCATGCAATGCCTTGAGCGTTTCATGGGAAGACGGGGTATTCCCAGTACAATCTGGTCCGACAATGGGCGAAATTTCCTTGGTGCATCAAACTTACTCAAAGAAATCCAAGCTCAATCAAGTCTGAATTCAAGCTCCAACTCATTTGTGAATAATCTGGCTAACCGAGGGGTGGAATGGAAATTCATTCCTCCGCGTGGTCCACATTTTGGAGGACTTTGGGAGGCAGCTGTAAAATCAGCCAAGCGCCTCCTGAAGGTCAATCTACGTGATCACACTATTACCCTTCAAACCTTTGATACTATTCTTGCTAGAATTGAGGCGGTCCTTAATAGTAGGCCCCTAGTATTCCAGTCTAACTCTCCAGATGACATTCTTGCTCTAACTCCAGCCCATTTCTTAATTCATCGACCCTTATTGGCCTTGCCTGACCCTAACAACATAAATTCTTGCCAAGGTTCACGCCTTGTTCCAAAATGGCGCTTTGTTAATCAATTAGTTCAAAATTTCTGGAAAAGGTGGAAATCTGAATACATTTTAGATCTTCAACGCTGTTCCACATGGAACACTACTCATAGACCTGCTCGTGTGGGAGACATTGTTCTCATAGCTGAAGACAATGCCCCTCCTCTATCCTGGCCCATGGGGCGCATCACCCAACTCTATCCTGGCTCGGATGGAGTCTCTCGGGTGGCCAAGCTTTGTACCAGCACTGGTGAGAAAACTCGCTTGTTGGTTAAACTTTGCCCCCTTCCATTAGAAGAGTGACTTCTGTCACTGGGGGGGGGGGGGGAGGATGTTCTGCCGCACAGAAGACAGAAGACGTTGTATAATAGGGTTTTCTGTGGAAGACACCTACTCTTCACTTTTCTCATGACGTCATCAACCTCGATCCATGCTATCCATGCTCTCCACCTCTATCCATGTCGCCCCTTTCCTATTTTAATAATTCTTGATAATTTAATTACTAATCTATTACTCAATAAAGTACGATATTCAGGCCCATTCTGACCTTTTTCCATATCCGAGCAGCGAGGGGTTTTTTCGAAGGGAAACTTTTAATGTGTGTTTCAACGAGTGTGTTGTAAGCCTGCGCGGCAAAAAAGGAAACCTTCCGAGCTCATTGTAATAACAGAGGTTATTCATATTCTTTGTTCTTGGGGCACTCTTGCTCAGTTCATTCTGTTATTCTTGTGATGAATAAATTAGTCTTGCATCAAAATCGTGCGATTTATTCTTGTGCCTGGTAAAACAAAACGTAAACCAACAAATTTTGAGGGGGGGTTAAAAAATTTTTTTCTTTGGGCGATTCCAATGGTTCATTATCGAAGATAATAAACTAAAATTGAGATTTTCCTTCTAACAGACCTTTTTTTATTTCTCAGGTTATATTAATACAGCCTTCATACAGTAATCAAATAGTATGTGAATACATTATTATGTACTAAATTATTAGTCATCGTGGTCAAAATCATACTTGCAAAACTCTGTTCAATAAGAAACTTAACTATGTGAAGTCTCCCTCCGAAAGTGAGGGAGGGAGAAATGAGGGAGGGAAGTTTTGCACTTTGCACCTAGGCTGTCAGTCTTTCAAAACTAGCTGCTCCCAGTGAAACTCTACGAGCTACTGTTAAAAAAAGTTTAATTACACTTACCCAATTGTTGATACACAGGTGTGAGGGAGGGGTACGGTGTCACAGAACAAACAACTACCACATGTCTCACTGGACTGAATGTTCTTGAAACAAAGGTTACCGGGTGTCAGGTTAGTCACTACTGATAACCATCCAAACCTGGAAACTGATTCAAGAGGTACTGGGAACTCTTAGCGCCAACATTTAAAATCTCATGAGGGAGGGACAACAGATGCTTGGGACACTAAATTCAAGAAACTGATATGTTTATAACCATGTGTATCATACTTTCAAAATCTTCAAGGGCTGTTCATGTAAGCTTTGCTTTGGCTGAACACTTTCATGGAATTTGCAAACACATGAAGTAATATCAAGAACAGTACCACAGTTCAGAAGTTTGAATGTCTACAAATGGGACACGGTGAGAGAGAGAGAGAGAAATCGGAGCTTTATACAGTGGCGGCTCGTCCATAAGGCCACCTTGGCCCTCGCCCCACCCAAAAATTTGCAAAGGAAAACAGAAAAAACATAGAACAAGGAGAAAAAAATACCCACCATGGAAGAAGGGAGATCTCCCTTCTTCCATGACTACCCACTTCCACTGAGCTCTTGCAGGCGGGCGGCTATTTCGTCTGACTTCGATAGCAGTACACTGTGTCACAGTGACTGTGATAAAAGTCGTGTCCTCAACGCATTTTGTTTCGATTTATCGATTAAAAAAGTCGATTATCGGATCGACCAGAAGTGCCCCAGTCTCAATGTTGAAGGTATAGGCGCTTCCTGGGGTGGGGGAAGGCACCCTGTGTTTGGAGATAGGAGCCATTCCGGGCGGTGGCCAAAATATCGAATCAACTTAAACGCCGAAAACAATCGATCGTTGAATCGTTCCTTGTCAAGGAAGAAGGGAGTTTCATTCTTCCATGCTTTCTTCCATGCTCGATTGCCTGACGTTATAATATATTATTTTGAATGCATTGACTGGTGGTTTTTAGCATCGTATTTACTCATCATAGTAAAAGTGAATTATTGTCTCCATAATATTAATCAACTAAACATTGAAATTTAATATCTCACGTGCAACGCGTGAACGCTTTGCTAGTCGTCAAGACTGAAGTGGATCACTATTCGCCCAAGGGGATCTCATTTGTTGATTTCTACATTCTGTAAGTTAATAACAGTTAATAACCGTTAATAACAGTAATATACATAATATTATTATGTAGCTCAGCCAACCGTTGAGAATACTGTTTTATTTGTTATCCCTGAAACTGATGGTGACTTCGTTGACTCGAGCTTTGTTTGAGCTAACCAACGAACTCTAAAAGCTAGTTGAAATCAATCTTGCTGTTCTGTGATCGTTCAAAATGTTTTGATACGATTGGATAAGAAAACGTATGTGCAATCTGGGCATAAGAGGACATTTTTAGAGGGGGTTTTCAAGGTACCACTCGGCTAGGAAGCAGATGGTCGCGATTGCTAATTTTTAAAAACCCCAGTAATAGAAACTCCAATAATATAATTTTTTGACTACCTTTATAATGTACTCTTTGAATAGTACTCGTACAGTCACAATTTCTCTTTTATTCTTCCTATCATTTTGAAGATAATTATTTGGGTGGGTAGGTGGGATTGCCTTGCAGCCACCTCCTCGTCGGTAATCCTGGATACTGGTCAGTAACCTTCCCTCTCCTCAAGAGAACTCTTTGGAGAACGATGTTTCCTGACTTGCTAAGAGCTGCATACCACTAATTATGAAGCAGTTTAGCTGTAAGGGTAGTTTGAGTTTAGTTCCTATAGTGAGTACCTAATAGGTAGGTATGCACCTAAATATTGCCCTGGTGCCCCACCAGTTTCTGAGCCCACGAGCCGCCCCTGGCTTTATATATACATTTAATATAGTAAACAATGCAAAAATTGAATGAAATATGAACAGAGAGATTCAAAAAAGTTACCACAACCACAGGCAATTCAAAAAATTGGTAAAAGTTCAGCTGAAGTTGAGCAATCGCTTACGGACTGGGAAGTACCTATTTCCAGAGAATGACCCCCCACCTCCTTGCCTCTCCTACCTCTTTCCAGGGCTTGAAACGGGATCTTATCAGTCCTTCAAGTTCCCCCTTGTGTTTCTCCTATTCGGGTGTAGGGTTGTTCACTTGTGAGTGTCAAGTGTGAGTTGACTTACGCGCATTAATAAGCACCGTTCTTCTACTACTACTATGCTTCCTCTGTTATTACGCACCTATTCGAAAACATGTTCTACGTTTCCTTGCTTTGATCCTTGATCTAAACTGTAATATGTTTTTCTTCCCAACAGATGATGGCGGCTGTTGTAACGTACCTGGTGATGCTGGTACAACTACAAGGTGGCTTACTGAGAGACTAGTACAATTGCACAATCAATATTTCATTTACAACACATCCAAAGTTGAATGAATTCTGATGATCACTACTAATGAGCAAAATTTGCTCATATTTAATATTAGTTGTCCCAATATTTGCGTTTACTTGATGAAAATGTACTTATGACACGCCAAAAATCCACATCAATAAAACCACAGAAAAAAGAACAAAAAATCAGTTTCAATTCGATTCGATGAAGTCCTAAGGGGTTAAATGCCAAATTACAGCTTTAGAGTGTGAATAGCATCGAAATTAGCATTAGGAGCCACCCTGCAGATCCTGGGCCTATTCTGCTTCAAGTCCTAAGGAGACTAAATAAATAACAGCTTCATAGAGTGAATAGTATCGAAATTAGCTTTAGGAGCCACTCAGCTGATCCTGGGCCTATTCTGCTTCAAGTCCTAAGGAGGCTAAATACCAAATTACAGCTCCATAGTGTGAATAGCGTCGAAATAAGCTTTAGGAACCACTCGGCTGATCCTGGGCCTATTCTGCTTCAAGTCCTGAGGAGGCTACATAAATAACAGCTTCATAGAGTGAATAGCATCGAAATTAGCTTTAGGAGCCACTCAGCTGATCCTGGACCAATTCTGCTTTAAGTCCTAAGGGGTTAAATGCCAAATTACAGCTTTACAGTGTGAATAGCATCGAAATTAGCATTAGCTAAGCGCACAGCTTCGGTTAAAGTGAATGTCGATGACGCAGGGCCCTCCTCCACCAATCGGTCTTGAATTCGGTCACTGGAGATACCAGCCGCAAAAATATCGCGCATAACCACGGCCAATTCACTCCCGAATGAACACCTAGACGCAACTTCACGCACTCTTGCCGAAAATCCCGTCACACTCTCCTCGTCCTTCTGCCGTAAAGAATAAAATTCTTTTCTGCTGGCGAAACTCCTACATACGGGTTCAAATGCTTTGTCCCCGGCGAGGGCGTCGAACGTTAATGAGTTGTCCTCAGGTTTCTTGGGCAAGCATAAACTATGCAACAATGAAAAAGTTTCATCGCCCAAAGATGCCAAAAGGTACATACGATTTCTTTACCTTTTCGTTCGTTGTCCCACAGGTGATGAATAAGTTCTTCATCCGTTTGAGGAACAGTTTCCACGACGTCCGGGTGGAGAGGTAGAGAGTTGGTGGCGGTAACGGATGGTCTGTCATGGTGTACCTACGTGGTGTTCGAATTTTGTCGACAATTGTTATAATTTATCCTCCTAGTAATAAATAATACTTTAAATTGGAATGGGGAATGGGTTAAACTCGAGCACGTGTCACTTTTGGTAATAAATTTTTTATTGACTGATGATGTAACAGCATTGCTGTTATCAAAAATCCTCCTTATTCTTCTTCAGGTTCACATTAATGTCTGGATTCGATCCACAACAATGACTATCAACACTACATGCAGATACATCAGTCTAGGGATATGTCTCATTTTCCCCCTTAAAATATGACATTGTGTTTTGTTTCTCAAGTAAAACCAAAAAGAAGATAACAGCAGAACATGGGCCTGTTCTGCTTAAGTATAAGTAGTAGGGGGGCTACCAACCAAATTACAGCTTCATAGTGTGAATAACGTCGAAATTAGCTTTAGGAGCCACTCAGCCGATCCTGGGCCTATTTTGCTTAAAGTCCTACGGAGGCTACATAAATAACAGCTTCATAGAGTGAAGAGTATGTAAATTAGCTTTAGGAGCCACTCAGCTGACCCTGGGCCTATCCTGCTTGAAGTCCTAAGGGGTTAAAGGCCAAATTACAGCTTTACAGTGTGAATAGCATCGAAATTCGCATTAGAAGCCACTCAGCCGATCCTGAGCCTACTTTGCTTAAAGTCCTACGGTGGCTACATAAAATTTATGTTATTTAATAACAGCTTCATAGAGTGAATAGCATCGAAATTAGCTTTAGGAGCCACTCAGCCGTTCCCAGGCCTATTGTGGTTCAAGTCCTAAGGAGGCTACGTACCAAATTACAGCTCCATAGTGTGAATAGCGTCGAAATAACCTTTATAGCCACTCAGCTGATCCTGGACCTATTCAGCTTCAAGTCCTAAGGAGGCTAAATACCAAATTACAGCACCATAGTGTGAATAGCGTCGAAATAAGCTTTAGGAGCCACTCGGCTGATCCTGGGCCTATCCTGCTTCAAGTCCTGAGGAGGCTACATACATAGAAGCTTCATAGAGTGAATAGCATCAAAATTAGCATTAGGAGCCACTCAGAAGATCCTGGGCCTATTCTACTTCAAGTCCTAAGGAGGATACGTACCAAATTACAGCTCCACAGAGTGAATAGTATCGAAATTAGCTTTAGGAGCCACTCAGCAGATCCTGGACCAATTCTGCTTCAAGTCCTAAGGGGTTAAATGCCAAATTAGCGTCGAAATAAGCTTTAGGAGCCAGTCGGCTGATCATGGGCCTATTCTGCTTCAAGTCCTGAGGAGGCTACATAAATAACAGCTTCATAGAGTGAATAGCATCGAAATTAGCTTTAGGAGCCACTCAGCCGTTCCCAGGCCTATTGTGGTTCAAGTCCTAAGGAGGCTACGTACCAAATTACAGCTCCATAGTGTGAATAGCGTCGAAATAACCTTTAGGAGCCACTCGGCTGATCCTGGGCGTATTCTGCTTCAAGTCCTGATGAGATACATAAATAACAGATTCATAAAGTGAATAGCATCGAAATTCCCATTAGGAGCCACTCAGCCGATCCTGGGCCTATGCTGCTTCAAGTCCTAAGGAGGATACGTACCAAATTACAGCTCCATAGAGTGAATAGTATTGAAATTAGCTTTAGGAGCCACTCGGCTGATCATGGGTCTATTCTGCTTCAAGTCCTGCGGAGGCTACATAAATAATTGCTTCATAGCGTGAATAGCATCGAAATTAACTTTTGGTGCCACTCAGCTGATCCCAGGCCTATTGTGCTTCAAGTCCTAAGAAGGCTACGTACCAAATTACAGCTCCATAGTGTGAATAGCGTCGAAATAACCTTTAGGAGCCACTCGGCTGATCCTGGGCCTATTCTGCTTCAAGTCCTAAGGAGGACACGTACCAAATTACAGCTCCATAGAGTGAATAGCGTCGAAATTAGCTTTAGGAGCCACTCAGCCGATCCTGGGCCTATTTTGCTTAAAGTCCTATGGAGGCTACATAAATAACAGATTCATAGAGTGAATAGTATCGAAATTAGCTTTAGGAGCCACTCAGCGGATCCTGGGCCTATTCTGCTTCAAGTCCTAAGGAGGCTAAATACCAAATTACAGCTCCATAGTGTGAATAGCGTCGAAATAAGCTTTAAGAGCCACTCGGCTGATCCTGGGCTTATTCTGCTTCAAGTCCTGAGGAGGCTACATACATAGAAGCTTCATAGAGTGAATAGCATCAAAATTAGCATTAGGAGCCACTCAGCATATCCTGGGCCTATTCTACTTCAAGTCCTAAGGAGGATACGTACCAAATTACAGCTCCACAGAGTGAATAGTATCGAAATTAGCTTTAGGAGCCACTCAGCAGATCCTGGACCAATTCTGCTTCAAGTCCTAAGGGGTTAAATGCCAAATTAGCGTCGAAATAAGCTTTAGGAGCCAGTCGGCTGATCATGGGCCTATTCTGCTTCAACTCCCGAGGAGGCTACATAAATAACAGCTTCATAGAGTGAATACCATCGAAATTAGCATTAGGAGACACTCAGCAGATCCTGGGCCTATTCTGCTTCAAGGCCTAAGGAGGATACGTACCAAATTACAGCTCCATATAGTGAATAGTATCGAAATTAGCTTTAGGAGCCCTCAGCAGATCCTGGACCAATTCTGCTTTAAGTCCTAATCGGTTAAAGGCCAAATTAGCGTCGAAATAACCTTTAGGAGCCAGTCGGCTGATCATGGGCCTATTCTGCTTCAAGTCCTGAGGAGGCTACATAAATAATTGCTTCATAGCGTGAATAGCATCGAAATTAACTTTTGGAGCCACTCAGCTGATCCCAGGCCTATTGTGCTTCAAGTCCTAAGAAGGCTACGTACCAAATTACAGCTCCATAGTGTGAATAGCGTCGAAATAAGCTTTAACAGCCACTCGGCTGATCCTGGGCGTATTCTGCTTCAAGTCCTGATGAGATACATAAATAACAGATTCATAAAGTGAATAGCATCGAAATTCCCATTAGGAGCCACTCAGCCGATCCTGGGCCTATGCTGCTTCAAGTCCTAAGGAGGATACGTACCAAATTACAGCTCCATAGAGTGAATAGTATTGAAATTAGCTTTAGGAGCCACTCGGCTGATCATGGGTCTATTCTGCTTCAAGTCCTGCGGAGGCTACATAAATAATTGCTTCATAGCGTGAATAGCATCGAAATTAACTTTTGGTGCCACTCAGCTGATCCCAGGCCTATTGTGCTTCAAGTCCTAAGAAGGCTACGTACCAAATTACAGCTCCATAGTGTGAATAGCGTCGAAATAACCTTTAGGAGCCACTCGGCTGATCCTGGGCGTATTCTGCTTCAAGTCCTGATGAGATACATAAATAACAGATTCATAAAGTGAATAGCATCGAAATTCCCATTAGGAGCCACTCAGCCGATCCTGGGCCTATGCTGCTTCAAGTCCTAAGGAGGATACGTACCAAATTACAGCTCCATAGAGTGAATAGTATTGAAATTAGCTTTAGGAGCCACTCGGCTGATCATGGGTCTATTCTGCTTCAAGTCCTGCGGAGGCTACATAAATAACAGATTCATAGAGTGAATAGTATCGAAATTAGCTTTAGGAGCCACTCAGCGGATCCTGGGCCTATTCTGCTTCAAGTCCTAAGGAGGCTAAATACCAAATTACAGCTCCATAGTGTGAATAGCGTCGAAATAAGCTTTAACAGCCACTCGGCTGATCCTGGGCTTATTCTGCTTCAAGTCCTGAGGAGGCTACATACATAGAAGCTTTATAGAGTGAATAGCGTCGAAATTAGCTTTAGGAGCCACTCAGCTGATCCTGGGCCTATTCTGCTTCAAGTCCTGAGGAGGCTACATACATAGAAGCTTTATAGAGTGAATAGCGTCGAAATTAGCTTTAGGAGCCACTCAGCTGATCCTGGGCCTATTCTGCTTCAAGTCCTGAGGAGGCTACATACATAGAAGCTTCATAGAGTGAATAGCATCGAAATTAGCATTAGGAGCCACTCAGCAGATCCTGGGCCTATTCTGTTTCAAGTCCTAAGGAGGATACGTACCAAATTACAGCTCCATAGAGTGAATAGTATCGAAATTAGCTTTAGGAGCCACTCAGCAGATCCTGGACCAATTCTGCTTTAAGTCCTAAGGGGTTAAATGCCAAATTAGCGTCGAAATAAGCTTTAGGAGCCAGTCGGCTGATCATGGGCCTATTCTGCTTCAAGTCCTGAGGAGGCTACATAAATAACATCTTCATAGAGTGAATAGCATCGAAATTAGCTTTAGGAGCCACTCAGCTGATCCCAGGCCTATTGTGCTTAAAGTCCTAAGGAGGCTACGTACCAAATTACAGCTCCATAGTGTGAATAGCGTCGAAATAACCTTTACGAGCCACTCGGCTGATCCTGGGCCTATTCTGCTTCAAGTCCTGAGGAGGCTACATACATAGAAGCTTCATAGAGTGAATAGCATCGAAATTAGCTTTAGGAGCCACTCAGCTGGTCCTGGACCTATTCAGCTTCAAGTCCTAAGGAGGCTAAATACCAAATTACAGCACCATAGTGTGAATAGCGTCGAAATAAGCTTTAGGAGCCACTCGGCTGATCCTGGGCCTATTCTGCTTCAAGTCCTGAGGAGGCTACATACATAGAAGCTTCATAGAGTGAATAGCATCAAAATTAGCATTAGGAGCCACTCAGCAGATCCTGGGCCTATTCTACTTCAAGTCCTAAGGAGGATACGTACCAAATTACAGCTCCACAGAGTGAATAGTATCGAAATTAGCTTTAGGAGCCACTCAGCAGATCCTGGACCAATTCTGCTTCAAGTCCTAAGGGGTTAAATGCCAAATTAGCGTCGAAATAAGCTTTAGGAGCCATTCGGCTGATCATGGGCCTATTCTGCTTCAAGTCCTGAGGAGGCTACATAAATAACAGCTTCATAGAGTGAATAGCATCGAAATTAGCTTTAAGAGCCACTCAGCCGTTCCCAGGCCTATTGTGGTTCAAGTCCTAAGGAGGCTACGTACCAAATTACAGCTCCATAGTGTGAATAGCGTCGAAATAACCTTTAGGAGCCACTCGGCTGATCCTGGGCGTATTCTGCTTCAAGTCCTGATGAGATACATAAATAACAGATTCATAGAGTGAATAGCATCGAAATTCGCATTTGGAGCCACTCAGCCGATCCTGGGCCTATGCTGCTTCAAGTCCTAAGGAGGATACGTACCAAATTACAGCTCCATAGAGTGAATAGTATTGAAATTAGCTTTAGGAGCCACTCGGCTGATCATGGGCCTATTCTGCTTCAAGTCCTGAGGAGGCTACATAAATAACAGCTTCATAGAGTGAATAGTATCGAAATTAGCTTTAGGAGCCACTCAGCTGATCCTGGGCCTATTCTGCTTCAAGTCCTAAGGAGGCTAAATACCAAATTACAGCTCCATTGTGTGAATAGCGTCGAAATAAGCTTTAGGAGCCACTCGGCTGATCCTGGGCCTATTCTGCTTCAAGTCCTGAGGAGGCTACATAAATAACAGCTTCATAGAGTGAATAGCATCGAAATTATCGATGATGGTACAACTACAAGGTGGCTTACTGGGTGACTAGTACAATTGCACAATCAATGAAATTTTCATTTACAACACATCCAAAGTTGAATGAATTCTGATGATCACAACTAATGAGCAAAATTTGCTCATATTTAATATTAGTTGTCCCAATATTTGCGTTTACTTGATGAAGATGTACTTATGACACGCCAAAAATTCACATCAATAAAAACACACAAAAATGAAAAAAAATTCGATTCAATGTACAGGAGAAAAATACTCTTATTTACCATTGTGTGAATAGCGTCGAAATAAGCTTTAGGAGCCACTCGGCTGATCCTGGGCCTATTCTGCTTCAAGTCCTGAGGAGGCTACATAAATAACAGCTTCATAGAGTGAATAGCATCGAAATTATCGATGATGGTACAACTACAAGGTGGCTTACTGGGTGACTAGTACAATTGCACAATCAATGAAATTTTCATTTACAACACATCCAAAGTTGAATGAATTCTGATGATCACAACTAATGAGCAAAATTTGCTCATATTTAATATTAGTTGTCCCAATATTTGCGTTTACTTGATGAAGATGTACTTATGACACGCCAAAAATTCACATCAATAAAAACACACAAAAATGAAAAAAAATTCGATTCAATGTACAGGAGAAAAATACTCTTATTTACTAATAACGTTTATTTCACTCAAATACAATTTTTCTTTTAAACAATACAAGTGATGTACTTCCCAACCGTGGATTACAATACTCTATCCTCTATAGTTATTATAACCGTTTGTATCATTACACAAATTATTTATGTTTATTTACCGAGTAACACAGCCAGTAAGGTACCTACTTTCGTTATATTGCAATCGAAACCACGCTGTTAAAAATCAACCAATATGGCAAACGAATGAACACAATTTGTGAAATAACAACCGCTCTCAGTAAATATTTTAGGGGTTTTTGAATCGTAACACAAAAACTTTTTTAACCAATCTTTTTTCACAAGAAATTTTTTAACCAAAATCTAGCCTCGAAACGTAACTCTTATTGATTAAAGTCGTTTACAGAGATTTGTAATAGAAAATGAAGAACTGACATATAAAAGTGTCTTGTTGAAGTACTAAAAATATGAACAAATCAGAATCTCAACTACGTTTTTATTTAATGAAAAATAACAACAGAACCCAAAACGTAGCAAATCAAAGTAATTTTACGAAAAGACTAATTCAGGCCAGGCCTGCCAGAATGAACATTTCCCATAGAAAAACCATAAACAACGTAATGTTGAGTTGACACTGTGGAAATTTTGAGAAAAATGACCATCAAATGGAGTGGCCTCTTTTATATTGTTTTGGTACGTCAGGTAACATGAAGGAGTAGGTACCAGCAAATACTTATGTACAATTTGATTCGAACTGCTTGGAAGTTGTCAAATGAGGGGTCGCCTTGGTGGAATTATACGGAAACTGATCTGAAATGGAAAACAGAGAAATTTTTTAATATGGCATAAAATGAGCACATTGCTAAAAAAAACTCTAGGATGATGACGATTTGGTGTTGAAACTTTAAAGTAAACTTAATTACAAGTTTATAATAAATCGAATTAAATCGCCGGAACCCATTTCAAACCATATTCACAGTTTAAACGAATTTAAAATCAGTTAACTGATGATGACTATCAACATGCAGATACATCAGTCTAGGGATGTCTCATTTTCTCCCTTAAAATATGAGATTGTGTTTTGTTTCTCAAGTAAAACAAAAACGAAGATAACAGCAGAACATGGGCCTGTTCTGCTTAAGTATAAGGTAGTAGGGGGGCTACAAACCAAATTACAGCTTCATAGTGTGAATAACATCGAAATTAGCTTTAGGAGCCACTCAGCCGATCCTGGGCCTATTTTGCTTAAAGTCCTACGGAGGCTACATAAATAACAGTTTCATAGAGTGAATAGTATCTAAATTAGCTTTAGGAGCCACTCAGCTGATCCTGGGCCAACCCTGGTTCAAGTCCTAAGGGGTTAAAGGCCAAATTACAGCTTTACAGTGTGAATAGCATCGAAATTCGCATTAGGAGCCACTCAGCCGATCCTGGGTCTATGCTGCTTCAAGTCCTAAGGAGGATACGTACCAAATTACAGCTCCATAGAGTGAATAGTATCGAAATAAGCTTTAGGAGCCAGTCGGCTGATCATGGGCCTATTCTGCTTCAAGTCCTGAGGAGGCTACATAAATAACATCTTCATAGAGTGAATAGCATCGAAATTAGCTTTAGGAGCCACTCAGCTGATCCCAGGCCTATTGTGCTTAAAGTCCTAAGGAGGCTACGTACCAAATTACAGCTCCATAGTGTGAATAGCGTCGAAATAAGCTTTAGGAGCCACTCGGCTGATCCTGGGCCTATTCTGCTTCAAGTCCTGAGGAGGCTACATACATAGAAGCTTCATAGAGTGAATAGCATCGAAATTAGCTTTAGGAGCCACTCAGCTGATCCTTGACCTATTCTGCTTCAAGTCCTAAGGGGTTAAATGCCAAATTACAGCTTTACAGTGTGAATAGCATCGAACCTGGGCCTATTCTGCTTCAAGTCCTAAGGAGGCTAAATACCAAATTACAGCTCCATAGTGTGAATAGCGTCGAAATAAGCTTTAGGAGCCACTCAGCTGATCCTTGACCTATTCTGCTTCAAGTCCTAAGGGGTTACATGCCAAATTAATCTGGGATGAGGACATTCGGCATTTCTTCGGAGTTTGCCCAGCGCTCGCTGAATTTCGGATTCGCTACTTGGGTGAACGGACCTTGGCGCTGGGACGAATGGTTTGCCTGTTGGATGCCAGGGACAGTAGGCTGGACATCGCTAAGTTCGCGCAGCAATCTTGGAGGTATCGGGCGATGCTTGTGGCTGAGTTTAATTGGTGATAAGGCTCCCCCACGTTTAGCAGAAAAATAAACAATGTACCTATAATATAAAGGTGAATAAAGATACAAATAAATAAATAATATATGCAATGTTTAATATAAGTAGCAACATTGGCCGAATTACTTCCTTTAATAGATGAGCAAAACAAGCCAGTTGAGTTTTCAGTTCCATATGAAAGACTTCTGAAACCACCATTGGTAGCCATACCACCAATCAAAGCGAACATGTCATCCAACGAAGCAGAAGCGACCCTGAGAGAATATATTTCCAGACGTTGGCCAAATTCAAACACCATATTCACTGATGGTTCCAAGACACGAGATGCTGTCGGGTGCGGTTTTTTTTACGCCAATTCCAACTTGAGTGCAGGCTATAAAGTAGACAATAATGCTACTATTTACTCGGCAGAAATCATTGCGATGCAGCAAGCTCTCCTCCATTATGCGGCACTGTCACACTCAAATACGTCCCATTTCATCATCCTAATAACCGACTCACTTAGCACACTGGTAAAACTCAAAAGCATTGACCCAAATTCTAAAATTACACATCTAGTTGGTGAACTCCTAGATGTAGTGGCTCGCCTAAAAGACCGTGGGCAACAAGTGGTTTTCGTATGGACAAGGGCACATGTGGGAGTATCTGGCAACCACATGGCGGACTTGGCAGCGAAGCGTGGAGGAATTAGAGGCAATATCTTGCACAAGCGTCTACCATTCAGGGATTTTTATCAACGTATACACCAGGACATGCGTCGAACATGGCAAAATATATTCAACTCCTACCCGTCAGGCACCTACTACAGAGCTTTGTTTCCAACTCTACAAACTAAACCTTGGTTTGACTTCTATCCATCTGAAGATAAAAACTTTATAAAAACTATCTCCAGATTAAGAAGTGGACACATCCTCTGTAATTCCTATTTTCAACGATTTGGGATTGGAAATGTAACCAGCGGCTGCGATCACTGTGGAGAGGAAGACACTGCGCAACACAAAATATTGGAGTGCCCCATATTTTCTCGAGAACGACAATTACTTATGGACAATCTAAGTGATAAAATCCCAGCTCCATTCAACCTAGATTCTATTCTGACGTCAGCAGAGCAAATGATCTACAAGGAACTTTACAGATACCTTAGTGACCTATAAAAATATTTAGTATTATCAGTTAAATAATAATATGTATTAATGGAAAATGTAATACCCAATATGGCGTAAAAGTGTATCTTGAGCCAATAAAAAAAATTATAAAAAAAAAAAAAAACAATTTCAGGGACAAATCGGCGACTTCAGGCAACCCGGCAGACGGGTTTTACACCCATTGCCAATCATGTTCTGTTATCAAATAAAAATTAGCTATGTAACAATGTAATTGTACAATTTTGTAAAAATAAACATATTTTTTCTTCTTCTTCTTCTTCTTCTAGATGCCAAATTACAGCTTTACAGTGTGAATAGCATCGAAATTCGCATTAGGAGCCAGTCAGCTGCAGTGTTGCCAGATGTAGGGATTTTTCCCTACACGTAGGGAATTTTGGGGGTGCATTGAGCGTAGGGAATCCCTACGCTGAACGTAGGGATTTTCGGTCAAGCTAGGTTACGTGATTCAAACACTGGCAAAATTCTGATAAATTGAATAAATATACGATTTTAGTACATTTATTCGTGATCGGAAAACCACTTGTGGTATGAAGGATATGAAGGAGAAAGGTACCAATTGGTACAACCACCCCATCACACCAAATTTGATGAAGTTGCTTGCGTC
Organism: Stenodema calcarata; assembly: GCA_963920205.1. Lineage (NCBI taxonomy): Eukaryota > Metazoa > Arthropoda > Insecta > Hemiptera > Miridae > Stenodema > Stenodema calcarata. The sequence goes on from OY986064.1 coordinate 15,955,686, forward strand.
ACAGAGCTTATACGCTTCTAATAAAAGCGAGCAATCCCTCGATAGTGACGAAGACGATTTGATTGGTTTTTGATGGTCTCTTTGATGAATAGTTATTGATTTATTTTTGATAACCTCTTAGATTAACCTAAGATTTTACTGCTCTTCTTTCTATTTTCAATCCCAAATTTTTCTGTTACTTGTTTTACTATTACTGTTTTACCATTTTAATTATATTTTCTCCTCGTAGTCATTCCTGGTCGTCGACATTAAGATTTTTTTAAATAGGTATTCCAAGGCTAATGTAACCAATGCTACCATTCTTGAGCCTTAGTAATAAGCCTCATTATATTTATATTTATCTCAGTGATATTTCTCAAGTACCTAACAATTCTTGTCCTGAAAAAAATGACTGGACCTAATCTAACTATTATTGAGACAGCAATAAAAATTACATTGTGCAACTCAGTGGTTCAATAGTTATTTCAATCCTCAAACCAAACCAGCAGCAGTGAATGCAGTGATATTGTCGTTTTGTAGATGACTAGGAGGGAAGTGATCTTCTTTTGTTCTTTTACATTTTCAGCAATCGAAATTTTACGCGTAGGGAATTTTTTAACACGGTAGGGAATTTGTAGGGAAAAGTAGGGATTTTTGAAACGGTCCGTAGGGAATTTCGAGGCAAGTTATCTGGCAACACTGGTCAGCTGATCCTGTGCCTATTCTGCATCAAGTCCTAAGGAGGATATGTACCAAATTACAGCTCCATTGAGTGAATAGTATCGAAATTAGCTTTAGGCCTATTGTGCTTCAAGTCCTAAGGGGTTACATGCCAAATTACAGCTTTACAGTGTGAATAGCATTGAAATTCGCATTAGGAGCCACTCAGCCGATTCTGTGCCTATTCTGGTTCAAGTCCGAAGGAGGCTACGTACGAAATTACAGCTCCATAGAGTGATTAGTATAGAAATTAGCTTTACGAGACACAGCTGATCCTGGGCCTATTCTGCTTCAAGTCCTAAGGAGGCTACGTACCAAATTACAGCTCCATAGTGTGAATAGCGTCGAAATAACCTTTAGGAGCCACTCGGCTGATCCTGGGCCTATTCTGCTCCAAGTCCTGATGAGTTACATAAATAACAGATTCGTAGAGTGAATAGCATCGAAATTAGCTTTTGGAGCCACTCAGCTGATCCTGGACCTATTCTGCTTCAAGTCCTAAGGAGGCTAAATACCAAATTACAGGTCCATAGTGTGAATAACATAGAAATTAGCTTTAGGAGCCACTTAGCTCATCCTGGGCCTATTCTCCTTCAAGTCGTAAGGAGGCTACATACCAAACTTCAGCTTCATAGAGTGAATAGCATAGAATTACCGGTATAATTGCCCGTTGCTGTTTATGCCGTCTAGCATAAATTTGAGCATAACACATCCGTTTCAAAATGTACTATCATCGGTTTAGAGGTATGTGATTACATAAATTACCTCTAAAATTATAGATGCTATAACTAACGCCAAGCAATCCCCATGTGATTGTGATCAAAGCGTCACCTTGAAAGAAGCCCTCAGAAATAAAATATAAACATACTACAAATCACACGTAGAAGGACAGTATTTCATAAAACTGTATCAAGCTGTATCTACCCTCAGTAGTTGGCGATTTAGCGCAATTAGGGAAGCAATTCTTCGTTGGGACAGTGGAAAACAGCAAGAAACAAGACACAACACGAGACGAAATGAACGACGGGGAAGACTTCATTCCGACAATCACAGACGAAGTGTCGTCGATGACAACGTCCGACATACAAGCTCTGACTAAAATGCTTGACGCTGAAGTCAGAATAATGAAAAGCGAAAGGAACCGACTTCACCAAGAGATGCTGAGTCAGAACATAAGATGCAGAGAAAACAAAGAAAAAATCAAGGTTTGACGTTGCAAACAGTTTGTATCAAAAGATATCTTGATTCTGTTATAACTTGTGATTCTTGGTCTTGACTTCCAGATCCTGTAGGTTGGTTTGTAGCATTGTAGCTTTGAGCTAATATTTTTACAGTGATATGGAGCTAATTCCCCCGATGCCCACTTTTTTTCAGTTTTTCAGCTTGACAGGCATGTTATAAGGGCCACGGAAAGGTGAAACAATAACATTGGGCTCAGTGATTCTAAGGGGTTCATTGATTGCCTCTCACTTGATATTAACCTTCGTCCGCTCACGCTAGCGGCAGATTTCTGCATATTTGAAAAGCAGAGGTCAAAAATTTTTATTATTATCTCCTGAGCGCAATTATCGGCTCTACATGTGCATGTACTCTCTGCTCCGTAAGGTGGGGGTTAAACAATTTTTTTCTTTGGCCTATTCCAATGGTTCATTATTGAAGATAATAAACCAAAACGCATTAACTAAAAAATTGTCGAAAATGGGGTTTTTACGTCCCTATACTCAATTCAACCTCATTATTGTAATGGTCGAGTCGAAATGTCAAAATTCGATCCGGAAGGGGTTGAAATTAATAGGGGTGAACGAACTCTCAAATAAGCTTGATGTTATGGAAAACGCCTCAACTGCATGTTTGTTGAGTGAAAACACCTCGTCGCTTCGTTTGAAACACATTAACTAGCATGCTTTAATGTTATTTGTTCAGGAAAAAGCCTCAGAGAGCTGATATTTGAGTGGAGGCATTAAGGTCGATCCACACATTTCAGTTACGTGACGTGACGTGCAGTACTGTACAGTGACCTTCAGTGAAAAAAAAATATCGGGAGATGAAAGTCTAAGTGAACAAAGGGGGAAAGACGGACGCGTGTTCAGACATGTCCGACGCAGTGAGGCTCCGGCGTTCACAGTGACCTTCCGGCATCCGTGATGTAAACCAAAGATACGTCGCCGCCGATATTTTTCAGTTTTTCACTGACGTGAATATTGTGAACTGTGCATCATGAACGATGAAATTTTGATCGAGTTGGTTCGGGAACAGCGAGTGCTGTATGACTTGAAGGATCGTCATTACATGAATACAGACTTGAAAGGCCGTATTTGGCAGGAAATTGGATTTAAAATGAAAGTTGATGGTGGGTTTTTGAATAATTTATTATTATTTATTAGTTATTATTTGTTTATAGTAAAAATATACCAACACCAGTCCTTCTAGTGAAGGTACGTAAACAACTGTATTCTTATAACTAGCGGGACTAACCATAGAACAGAATGTTTCGAAACGATTAGGTAGGTAGGTACCTACTACTGTTATGAACATAGAAAATCATGCCTCACGGACTCCAATAGCTCGATTTTGCCATGGAACTGATCCAGCTTCTGAACTAAAATAATCTTTGAATGCATCTCTCATTGTAAAAGCTTGCCTGGTGGCATTTCCTCCTTGGTAGGACAAGTTTCTTGTTGCTGAGTTCCCTTGATTGTTGTCGTTGCCACGTGTATCTTCTCTGATGACGGGTGCGCCCTCATACCTTTCATACTTTCGTATAAAATTATGCAAAACGCAGGTAGCCAATATTATATTGTCTACATTTTGTGGTAATGACTGAATTCTTCTGTTGTACAATCTGAACTTCTGACCCAAGATTCAAAACCCGTTTTCCGAAACCCTTCGAGCACGACTGAGACGATTATTGAATATCCTTTTTGGGTCGTCTAGTTCATAGCAAGATCTATCATAGCAAGATCTTCGGTACCAAAATTCATTGTGTACGACGAGCACATTCACCAGGCCACATCCAAACTGAAAAGGCCAATCGCGCAGACACCTCTGATCACGGAAGAACACTGGCACGGAAAGGTACGGTAGTGTGTGGATGACAGTGAAAAATTCATCACGGATGCCACTGAACACGGAAGGCCACTGTGCCGTCACGTAACTGAAATGTGTGGATCGACCTTTATACTGTGTTTCATATGGCACCAGGGAGGCGTTTCATGTATGTAACAATGAAAGCATAGAAGACTTATAAGAAAGCTTATAAGACTTGGTGATTTCAAGTATGTTGGTGACCTGTTGAGGGGTTTTTCATCAATATCCTCCTAAAACATTCATCTCTATTAAATAGAGATTTTGTTAAGGTATTGAGGTATTTTTATTTACAAACATTCGAAAAACCAGCCAGAAATAATCGATAATTGCAGTGAACAAAAGGGGAGTTTTCACTGGCAAACTTGGAAGCTGGCTTCTGAAAAATTAATTAGTTAGAGTTGAAGCGTCTTAGTTTAATTGGGTAGAGTAGCCCTCCGAACGTCAACAAGTCGAAAAACTGCGGCAAATCGCCGCACGAGAGCGGGAGTCTTACAATTTTTCAGAGCTTGAGTCAGCAAAATGTAAGTAAATTGCCACTATTCCTAGCATGTGTATCGTGGTATTCAGTAGATATTAGTATTTCATAACTACCAATAAGTTTTGATAAGTTTGTGGGGGCTGTTTCTGTAGTTTACCGTCTTGTAACTTGTAGTTAACATTTCTGTTTTTATGGTCTACAGTAACTGTTTGAAACTGTTTTGTATGTAGGTATAGATAGACCACACACCTAAGTTCGTCACTGCCGTATTATTAGATTGAAAAAAAAAGAAAAAAAAAGTCAACAATTTACATATCCTAGCGATTATAACAGGTCCAGGCCCACTTCTTCTAACAATCTTTTCTTAAATTTGCGAATGCACAAAAACGAGAGGAAAAAAATTAATAAACATAAAATAGACTGCTTTATTGTGAGGATTTCTTTTAAAAAGAGAGTCAAACGTACGTCGTCGAACGCCAATGTAACGCCAATGCTTGCATATGAGTCTGCAACACATTGAGACATTTTCATGTCATGTCCTAACGACCATAATGTTGTGTGCAAACCAACTTCGTATCAAGTCATGCGCATATCTCAGCTTTTCGAAGGGCGACAACCGAGTGAGAGGAATGTATTCTAGTTCTATAAATCGAGAGGTTTCTAACGAATGGTGAACGGTTTTTGTCCGATTACAAAATTTGTTATTATTATTTTTATTATCATTCTAAATTATTATTTTTTATTGGGTTTTTTTTGACATTTTCATGTCTTTCATATGGCACAACTCAAAAACCGTTACGAAAATTGTCCCAAATGAGTGTCTGACGATTTCCGCGTACAACCAAGTCGTTGCTAGGGGATTTTTTTTTTTTTGAAAGATTTTATTGCTCCAAGTAATAACTTATTAACAATATTATTTTGAAACTAGGGCACATACTATTCAAAGCTTAGATACATCACTGAGTTTTGTTCATTTTTATGATGATATTGCATTCACTACACTGCTTCACCCGTGAGCAAGCTCGAGTGGTTTGGTACGCTTCAATCGTCTGGTGCTATCACTCGTGTCAAGGAGTCGGACAGCTTCCTCGTTGACGTGAGACCTTAGCCGTTGAAGATGATGTACGGCTTGCCGCTTGATGGCTTCGTTTATGGTTTCGATTTGAAGTTCATGGTGGAGTCGTTCATTTCGAAAGTACCATGGTGCATTGACAACATTTCTTAGCACATTGTTCTGGAATCTTTGGATTATTTCCCGGTTTGATTGAGCCGTGCAGCCCCACAGCTGAGCTACGTAAGTCCATACTGGTTTAAGGACTTGGTTATACAGCGTAAGCTTATTCTGGATTGACAGTTTTGACCGCCTCCCCATTAGCCAGTACATTTTTCTGAATTTGAGAAGAAGTTCCTCCTTCTTTTTCTTGACGTGGGCTTTCCACCGAAGCCTGGCATCAAGCGTCATACCGAGGTATTTGGCTTCATTGGCATGAGGAATCACTTTGCCATTGAGATAAGCCGGTATATAGTCGATCCTTTTATTGGTGAAATCGACATGTACCGACTTAGTTTCATTCATTTTGATTCTCCATTTCGCTGTCCATTGTTGTATGCTAGATATTGACCGCTTTAACTTGGTCAGTTATTGGTCATTGACTCAATGTTGCTGTCTCCAACTGCCAATATCGCTGTATCGTCTGCGAAAGTGGCTGTGGTGTTCATTTCAATTTCTGGGAGATCGCTGGTATACAGGACGTACAGGAGTGGCCCAAGTACACTCCCTTGCGGGACTCCTTCACATATTGGTTTTGGTTCTGAAAAGGCATCATCTTGCTTTATCCTGAAGTAACGATTAGTGAGGTACGATTGAAGCAACTCAGCATACTTTATTGGCAAGGCCTTACGCAGCTTGTAGTTGAGTCCTTCATGCCAGACCTTGTCAAACGCCTAAGTGACGTCAAGGAAAATGGCAGAACATACTCTATTTTTCTCAAATGCTTCTTCGATGATGTGTGTTATCCGATGGACTTGATCGATTGTTGAGTGTTTCTGCCTAAATCCAAACTGATGTCGTGGGATCAGCTTTCGTTCTTCAATAATTGGTATTAGTCTGCTGTGTATCAATTTTTCGAACAGTTTAGATAGTACTGGTAGAAGTGAAATTGGTCTGTATGAACTTGGTTGCCCTGGTGGCTTGCCTGGTTTGGGAATCACAATGACTTCTGCTATCTTCCACAGCTGAGGGACGCTTCGAAGTTTGATTACCGCATTGATGATCATGACTATTTTTGCGATAGCTTTACGCGGTAGTTGCCGGAGGATTTGTCCAGTGATGAAACTTCCCTTGATTGGGTTTCTGCGGTGCTGCCTTAGCCTTTGCAGCTTGCTCTGGTAAGCTCTTGTGCCTATGCATAGCCGCTATGGCTACTGGAGAGCCACGGTAGTTAGCGGTGTGATCTCCGTTGCAATTGGCACATTTTGCAGGGGTCTCTTTGGGCTTCCGACATTCCTCAGTGAGATGGCCTTTAGCACATTTAACACATCGAGGCGGCCTTGCACAGTAGTTTCTGGTATGGTTGAACTCCTGGCACCTTTTACACTGAGATGGATGTTTTGATAATTTGATAGGATGCACAGTGACGCGCCCCTTTAGGATTTGACTAATTTCGTAAATTTTGCTGATATCCAAATCTTTTTGAAAATCTACAATGCACATATCTAGAGGATTTTTTGTCTTCCACTCCATTTTTCTAACTACTTGAAGGATACTGCTGGGACCAAATTGGTCTCTTAAGTCTTCAAGGACCTCTTCATTCGTCCAAGATTTATGGATTCCCTTGATCATCACTTTGATAGGCCTCTCCTGTTTGTTCTGGTATGTATAGTGCGGAATTTTCTGGTCCGCAAAACACTTCGTGATAGCACGAAAGCCATCAGAATCCTCAGTGTTTATTTTTACTACGTCATTGGACATGTTGGTAAAACTCACATTAGTGGTTTGATCCTCAACCATTTTTTTCAGGGCTGGGAAGGACGTTACCCTCTCAATGTAAACTGGTGGTGGTTTGGGCACTTTTTTAGGTTTTGAGCTTACCATGGAATGTTTTCTTTGAGAAGGTAAATTGGCCTTTTTCCTTTTATGACCCTTCTGGAGCACATTCTCCCACTCGCCTGTCTCTTCGGCTAGGATTTCCTCATCGGTATGATATTCCTCTTCTGGGGGGAAAGTTACTTCACCCTGAGGATTTTTTCTCAGTATTTTCAATTTTGTTAGCGCTAACTCAGTTTCCAGCTGGGAAACCCGATCTGTTTCTCTGATCCCAGCGTCATTGGCATCTGTTAAAGTATTACATAGGTGATCAATAATATTAATTAACTCACCGACTAAACGTTTGACGTTTTGTTTCTGGAATTCCGCTGATTGACTCACAAGCGCTCGCTGATGCGACAGTATGGCTCGAACTTGCGTAACAATTTCGGGAATTGAGACCTCCATTTCGCGCGGCCGCGACCGAGTAACGCCCGCGGAACGTTAACTGTTTTATCTGAGATGTTACCTCTTCGGCAGCTCGGACAAGACTTTATTGCTAGGGGAATAGTACTTCGTCATTAAATGACATGAAAGACATGAAAAAAAAAAAAAAATTTTAAATTATTTAGGAATCTGCGGCAGTTTGCCGCAGCGCGAGCGGATGAAGGTTAAACAACGAGTAGCGAGAAACGCTTATTTGTTGGCCAGTTGAATGAGATTGATGAGCAGGTTCTTGAAAAGATTGATAATAAACGTTAGATTCACAGCCACGGCAGGTCATCGAGTGGAATTTGAGATGGAAAACGTTTCAGGTAAAGACCTGAAAGGTAAAGGAATTATATTACCTGGACTGCGGAACAGCAGCTTTGCTCCCTAAACTCAGTTCAAAAGAATAGGACATTTTTCACATTTATATTCCTCCAATATCTGTTTGAAAACAAGTTCTATATTCAAAATTTGTAATACCTACCTGCCGCCACGTGCGTATAAGTATGTTTCTGTCAATTTTTTGTGCGCTCTAACAAGGTGAACAAAGTGAGGCCATACCTCGTGGCGAACATCGTCGAAGTTCTGGATGTGACTAACGATGAGAACGATACAACGATGGAAAATACCGGCGTGAACACGGAAACGGGTAAGAATTTGTGCGAATTTTCCAAAGGCTGATATGTGCTGAATTCAGTATTAACGCCTGCAGCTGATAGTAATAGCAACACCGATTATGACAGTGCAGTTCAGTAACAGTCAGATGACGCAGTACAGTACGCTGCGTTACCCTCATGATTGCAGACGGTAGAAAACCAAGCCGGTTGTAGGTGGTACATGACACGTTACAATCACAGAAGATATAGTGCAGTACTGTACCATAAGATAGACATTAATATTATTTTAGAACTGAAGTCTTAATTTGGACCAAATACTATGTAGTTACACGAAGCATCTTTGGGTCGTTTCAAAATTATGGGTCATTTCCTGTCACACAGCTCTTGTGCCTACAGTTTTTTTTTCATAGAAATTCCATTTTTTTTTTTTGAAGGACATGATAGTACGGCCTCTAAATGAACAACTAATTTGAGGTAAAAAGTTTATTAGTTCCATAATTCAAATGAGTTAATTAAGTATCCCATTTTCTTTCTCCCTACTCTTGTCACAAGGGGTAGGTAAGGAAGTGTTCAGATTTGTATGTTCCCACCAACCCATGTTTTATTACTGACCAAACACTTTTTAGCTGCGGGATACAATAATATCTTAGGGAAAAAAAGGAAATTTCATCATTTACATATGTATTTACCAGGTTTTATGTCTGTCACACAGTTTTTTCTCTCTCCCTACAATCTTTTGAAATCACTCTCCCAGAACCCCTAGAATAGGATATTTCGTGTTGTGAAAAATCCAAGGCAATACTGCTTCAACATAGCTGCCAGAGCACCACTGTGTCGTTTTCATCCAAAGCCAGTACCGTAGTAGCTTTCAATAAGTCAACAAGTGAGGATTTCACAACAGTATTTTAATACTTTCTCCCTCCCTACAACCACCTCATCAACAAGGTAGGTAACTATTTAATTAGTTAAATAATAATCAATTATTGTGGATACTACTGTCATAATCTCTCCCTACAACTAATAGAAACATTTGGATTTGTAGGGAGAGAGAATGGATTGTAGGGAGAATGTAAGGCTTACATTTTGCACGGATAGGTAATTGGATCAGACTGCCTTTTGACTCAGATGAATTTTTGGGGTATCTTCCTGAATGCGTGATTCAGATACACAATAATATTATGGAAAAAAAACCGAGGTTTTGTTCACACAAAAAGTTGAGCTGGAAATGACCTATAATTTTGAAGACCCCTTTACAAAATGAGAATTGGCACCAAATTGATAGGAAGCTCTTGACACATCTCGCAGATCATGATGTAAAAAAAATTCGCTAAAAAGAGTAACTCAGAGCACCTTTTCTAAGAAATCCACTTGACCTTGACAGAAACTACCCCTACATGTTGGTATATTTTCAAACTTTTCGACCGGTCTTACAGGACGAACCGTAGTGGTCAAAACCACAATGAGGCAAGTGTTGTACCTTCCGTTGCCCGGTCTCGTCGACGTCGAATCCCTTAAACCGGGAGACCTCGTTGGTGTCAATAAAGACTCTTTTCTCATCCTGGAGCGTCTCCCCGTGGAGTACGACCCCCGCATCAGAGCTATGGAAGTCGACGAGAAGCCTACAGACACCTACACAGACATAGGAGGTCTGGACAAGCAGATTCAGGAGCTCATGGAGGCCGTGGTTCTCCCCATGACGCAGAAAGACAAGTTCAAGAAGTTGGGAATCGTCCCTCCAAAAGGTGTCATCCTGTATGGGCCACCAGGAACAGGTAATGCATCAGCATCCAACGATTCAGTAATGACTTTCACACAATGTGTATACATGTCATGTATAAGAAGAAGAAGAAGAAAAAAATGTTTATTCAAACAAAATTATTGAAAATACATAATGACGTCAACATTATTGGACTGGGCATTTGCCAACTCTCCGGGTATTGCTCGGTTTTTTTTTTTTGGTTTTTTTCAAATATATACTATATTCTTAATTATATCATCACACATTATTTCATACTTCCAGCGTTCCAGCGTTCTTTTTTTAAATATATACATATTCTTAGTTATATCATCACATATTATTTCATACTTATAGCGTCCTAGCATGGGGGAATCCTTTTCCTTCCCTTTCCCCATTCTACCTCATAACCATAATAATTAATTTTACTTAACTAATTTTCTTTCCCTTTATTTCATTTAGTACCCATCTACAATCATTCAAGTTAATTACAATACAAACCATATTTCATAAATAGTTTCATAAATAATTCCATAAAAAATCGCAATTTCTAGCAATGATGGTAATAGTAATAACGATAGATAATAATTTCATGCATAATTTCATAGATACAAAACATAATTTAATAGATAATGCCGCCTACCTCATTCAAACATAATTATAGAAATCAACTGTACTTTAGTGCCTCCCTCAGAAAATTGTACAGTCGTGTCCATGATAATTTCCTATTTCTACGTCAGCACAGAGTGATTCAAATTCAAGATCCCACGATCTACCATTCAGATACATTGGGATGAGTGTTATTTCCCTACCACTTTTCCATTTTGAAATCAACACATCTCTTTCAGATAGATTACTCAACCTAATTACACTCGATAAACTTGTGCGGAAACCTATATACATTCCCCCGGAGGCCCTTCCGAAGTTGGAATCCCTTGCAGCTGGCAGCGGTTTACCTCTCTTCAAGAAATTCGTCAGCCTTTCACAATCCCTCTCCATTAAATGTGCTTCCGATAACAATACTACATAAAAACCACTTAAAAAACTAGCAAATTCCCTATTTTTCATATTCCGGTTGATACCATTAACATTATAGGCAAGAATACGCAGAGTTTTCTGTACAGATTTTAAATGATCAAAATCAAGAAAATACCCAAGAAACGTTAATTGTTGAACCGCATGAGCATGAGGATGAGACACAACATAATATTATGCGGTTTAGAACTGCTGATGAAAGACATCCACCAGCCTGGATGAGACTGAGGAAAATCCAGAAATTTGGGAAGAAACCATCAAAACTGAAATAAGGGCTCATGTGAAAAAATGGTACATGGGAAATTATAAGAAAACCCGTAGACCAAAATTTGATGGGTTACAGGATGATCCTGAAAGAAAAACTCAATGCTGATGGCACACTTGAACGTCGGAAAGCGCGCCTGGTTGCTCAGGGGTTCTCTCAACGTCCAGGGGTTGATTTCTTTGAGACATATTCCCCAGTTGTTAAAATCAAATCTCTTAGATTGTTGATGGGTATAGCAGCTGAAGAAAATCTGAAATTGAGCCAATTGGACGTGACCACAGCATATTTAAATGGTATTCTTGACGAAAAGATATTCACGAGGCAACCGAAGGGACTGGAGAAATACTAGAAGAAAGTAAAAATGAAGATAAAACCGTCTACATGAAAGCAAAGCAAATGCTTGAAGACCTTCAGAGAGGAGGGACTACTGACAAAGTATGCAGCCTAAAGAAAGCTCTTTATGGACTAAAACAAGCCGGCCGACAATGGTTCAAGAAATTAGATTCAAGGCTGAAAGAATTAAAATTCAAACCCTCAGTTGCAGATCCATGTCTCTACATACGCGGAGAAGGGGGAGAGAAAATAATCCTCGCTGTGTACGTAGATGACTTGATAATTGCATCATCAAACACACAAAGTGTAAACAAACTAAAGCAAGACTTGACAAATGTTTTTGAAATGCGCGATATCGGTGATCTGTCTTATTGTCTAGGGATAGAGTTCTCAACAGACACTGACGGTAAAATTATGATGAGTCAAGAAAAATACGTAGACAAACTACTAAACAATTTTGGATTGGAACAGGCTAGAGAAGCGGCCACTCCCATGGAAGTGAACATCAATCTGCAAAAGCCAGAAAAGGGGGAGCTACCCAACGTTCCTTACCAAAGCTTGATTGGATCACTAATGTACCTAGCAACATCAACAAGGCCAGACATTATGTACGCCGTTAGCTATTTGTCCCAGTTTAATACTTGCTATCGACAAGAACACTGGGCAGCGGCAAAACGAATTTTGCGATACTGAAAAGGCACCAAATCACTCGTCCTGTCGTTTCAGAAGACGGGCACTGCAGAGTTGACCGGATTCTCTGATGCTACCTGGGGGAGCGGCGCAGACGGACGATCCTACACTGGGTACTGCTTCCGATTTGGCGGAACTGCCTTAAGCTGGGGGGTCCAGAAAGCAGAGAACGGTCGCCAAGTCTACAGCAGAGAGCGAGTACATGGCCCAAAGGGAAGCCGCCTCTGAGGCAGTGCATCTGAGATATCTCGCAGACCACGTACAAGTCCCACAGGAAACCATTCAAATGTACTCAGACAACCAAGCTGCGATTGAATGGGCCAAAAACCCGGAGGTGAACACCAGGACGAAACATATCGCACTCAAAGAACATTTCGTGCGAGAAATGATTGAGCGACGTGTAATTAAGTTGAACTACTGCCCCACTGGAGAAATGCTCGCAGACATATTCACGAAACCGCTGGGCGGACCAAAGTTCATCGCGTTGCGAAACCAACTTGGCCTTAGCAGTTCCGTGAGGGGGAGTATTGGAGATTGACTCCAGTGGACAACACCTGAGGATTCACAGTCCAATATGTTGTCCAACATAGTTACCCACTTTATTTACACATTCCTCAGTTGCGTTCTACTTTTCATACAGAAAAGTCATAAAATATTATAGACAAATATAAGTGTTCATTGGTTCACAACACTTCCACTCATTAACACTCTCAAATAGCTTCCCTGCTGTAGATCCTTCAAGCCGTTCCTCGGCTTGTTTGACGATTCCAGACATATCAGCCTTCATCACCTCGCTAAGTGCAGAGGCTCCGTCTCATTTCCGGCCATCAGCTTTCTCCTCGAGTTCCATTAGTACTTCACACTACCAATCATCATGTGGTCATCCCTCACATAAGCCTGGATCACAATATAGTTTTTCAGGAACACGAGGGCAGTTCTCTTCTTACGAGTTGACGTTGAAAGGTCCCTGTGAACTATTATGCCTAACCACGCATCTTCTTCAAGTTCTTGAAGACGTTTGAAACGTCTTCCTGATTCCGGAACTCAGCTAGGATTGGTACAACTGATTCGTCCTTAGGCTTCCCCAGCTGGTAACTTTGCACAAGTTGTATGTTTTGGATTCCCAAAACCTCTGAACATAGTTCGTTCAAGATGTCCGTCGTGGATTTGCCCGCAATCGGCTTCACACCTCGGAAAATCAAATTATTTCTCTTCATTGTGTTAACTGTAATCTCCAGTTCGCCCCGCAAGTCACAGTATTGGTCTTTTAGGATCTGGACTTCAAGTTTTACTTTTTCGCGTTCCTGCCTAGATGCAGTAATGGCCTGCCCCATGTCACGTAGGTAGATATATCATTCTTTATTCCAACAATGTGGCAATATTTTCCATTTTGGTTTATTATCTTCGATAATGAACCATTGGAATCGCCCAAAGAAAAAAATTTGTTAACCCCCCCTCAAAATTGGTTGGTTTACGTTTCAAGATACGTAGATTCAGAAAATCGAATAAAAATTAATCCGTCCATCCGCCGTACGCGGTCCGCCGAACGCCGTCCGCGGCACTTTGCCCAGTTAGCTTAGAGCTAAAATTTCGAAATGTTTTTTATGGGTTCCGACCAACCCCACAATGGTCCTCGAAACTTTTCATAACCCTAGGTCAAGGGGAAGGGGTACAAAACTGGAAAAATTCCCATCAAACGGTATGTTTTTTATTTCATATTTAGATAGTGTTCTGATCTAAGTACGATGAGAATAATACATCCGTGAGGATCGTGAACATTAACTGAACTTTTATTTGTTTATAACACAAAACTAAGGTGCCTCTTGGCAACCACTCATGGTGCTACCACATCTCCCCTATTATCCCCTCCCCCCTCGCTCCTCTTCAGATACCGCCGGTTTCTGATGTACAGCCTTCCGCTATCACCCTTGACCACATACTTCCGATATGGGCCTCTGTCGACGATTACGCCGCCAGCATCCCATTTCTTCATGATGGGATTTTGTAGCCGTACATAGCTGCCGACTTGAAGGGGAGTTAGGTCTCGGGCGTTCTTGTTGTATTTACTTGCCGCCGTCGCCTTCTGGTGGGCGATGTCGCGATCCAAGGTGTCCGATGCCTTTTGCCACTCTTTGGAGAATGATTTGTAGTGAGCTGGCACGAGGGATCTCAGGGGATGTCCAAATAGGATTTCGGATGGTGACCGTCTGTTGGATGTTGGCGTGTTCCTGAACTCTAGAAGCCCTGCATGATACGCTTCTTCGTCCAGGACACCTCCTTTCATGCACTTGACAATCAGCGCCTTCATGACCTTCACCCCGGCCTCAGCGTGGCCATTGCTCTGGGGGAAGAATGGTGAGGATGGTGATAAGGTCACATTCCATTTCCTCAGGAATTGCTTGAATGTGAAAGAGGAAAATTGTGGACCACCGTCGCATCTGATCCGGATAGGCACTCCTGTATCTGAAAATATTTTGCGCAGGCTAGCCAAAATTATTTTACTATCAGGGCATCTTGTTCCGAATTGGCAGACAACCGGCCACCCCGAAAGCCTGTCAACATTAATATAAAAATGAGAAATGAGACTACTTTGAGATCACAGGAAGAAAGAATAATTTTATTCATAGACAACAAGTGTCGTCAAGTTAACTCATGGTTAACCAACATATGTTAAAATATCAATCACGGAAATTATGAAGTGATCAATTTCCAATACGTCCCCTCAATGAATAATTTCGGTGATTCCAGAAGATATCGAACAAAAACTGTGTTTCTGCCTATTCAATGGTTTCGTCATGAAATCAGCTGGCATCTTTTCAGTTTGCAGGTACTCGATCTTCACCAGACGTTCGTCAACCGCTTGTTTGATGAATTGGTTCCGAATATCAATATGTTTTGTACGTGAGTGGTATCCAGGGTTTGATATCAGCATCTGCGCCCCCTGGCTATCATTGTACAAGCATAATCCGCTGCTGAGGATTGCTCTTCCCCCTCTGTATTTACGGGTTGCTCTTCCTCATCTGGGAGTGATGATTGGGGCGCACTGGTTTCGAGGATAGAAGTAGATTTGGGTAACATGTTGTAGACTTTATTTGGTCTTCCTCGACTTCCTGTCCTCACAAGCCTCGGCCTTCCCCTTCCTCTCACCAGTGTGCTACCTTCTCTTTCCTCACGATTCACTGCCGTTCTTTCTTCATCTTCCTGTCGTTGGGAAGATATGTGTGTCTCATTTCTACTAAATGTTTGCTGTTTTACGTTTCCCACATTTTTAGTGTTTGTTACTAATTTGATTCCAAATTTTCCAGGTTGTTGAGTTACTTGTTTTGAAACCCCTTCTTGGACATCAAACAGATCTAGGTCATTGACATTTGATGACAGTGGTTTCTTGAATTCCATCTCGTCAACAAATTTTAAATCCCTGGTTACGACAGTTCTTCTGCTATTGGGATCCCAGACCCGATATGCTTTGGAAGTGTCCGAATATCCCACGAAAATGCATTCTTTCGACCTAGGATACAACTTCCCCTTGACAGATTTATCCAGCATGTAAGCTCTACTCCCAAAAGTGCGGAAGTATGAAACTACTGGAGTTTTCCCATACCACAGTTCATATGGAATCTCTCCGTCAATTCCAGAAGATGGACATCTATTTCTTATATGTACTGCTGTCGCCACAGCCTCTGCCCAGAAACTATGTGGTAGCCTAGAATCTACAAGCATACACCGAACTATATTCTGAATAGTTCTATGTCCTCTCTCCGAAATTCCATTCTGCTGAGGAGTACCAGGAACTGTCAATCTCCTTCCGATCCCACAGCTAATAAGATAGTCGTTGAATTCTCTACTATCGTATTCCCCGCCGTTATCAGACTGAAGATTCTTGATTTTAGTCCCTAATTGGTTTTCAACTAATTGTTTGTACGCTTTAAAAGCATTTAATGTTTCATTTTTGGTTTTTAAAAATGTTACAACACAAAATCTTGTGGCTTCGTCAATGAACGTCACATAGTATCGAGACCCACCATTTGATTGTGTTCTTACTGGTCCCCAGACATCGGTATGTACAATTTCGAGTGGTGTGACCTTTTTCGTGGATTTCTTAGGAAAAGGTGATTGTGCCATTTTACCTTTCAGACACGTCTCGCAGGTTTGCAAACTTTCCTTCAAGTTGAAGTTTGCTCCTACTACTTTCCTCAATTTGACTACCCTTTTTAGATCGTTCTCGTTCAAATGCCCAAACCGTTGGTGCCAAACCATCAAATTTGACATTTTTTCTTGACTTACTTCGATTTTCTTCGCCACCTCGCCTGTTTCTC
This sequence comes from Stenodema calcarata, assembly GCA_963920205.1. Lineage (NCBI taxonomy): Eukaryota > Metazoa > Arthropoda > Insecta > Hemiptera > Miridae > Stenodema > Stenodema calcarata. The sequence continues at coordinate 15,972,455 of OY986064.1, forward strand.
TCACATAGTATAGTCCGTTCACCCTCCTAGCAGCAAGGATTTCTCGTTCGTTCTTGTCGAACACAGATGCCTTATTCCTCGTAAACAAGACTTTGAATCCTTGATCTGTAATCTTAGATACAGATAATAAGCCCATTCTTAAATCTGGAACATATAATGTATCTTTTAGGTGAAATTCGCTCTGAACATTGTCCCTTCGTACACAGAAATTGACCGATCCCTTCGCTTTTATTTCCGTGCTTGATTGATTGGCTAGATTCAAAGTCATATTGTGGGTAGGTACCAGTTCCATGAACTTACTCCTATCACTACACATATGGCTACTACATCCACTATCAATGCACCATTCAGAAATATTACTAGCTTGGGTTGCTCCCATTAATCCAAAATGATATGAGATTTCATCGGCAGCTGCAGCTTTCTCAGCTTTTTGAGGACAATCTGAGGCTTTATGACCCAATGCTTTACATTTATAGCATTTAATTTTAACTACATGAGCAGACTTATTCATTTTTGCCTTACCAAACTTTTTGTTCTTGGCTATCAAGGCGTCGAAGTCGTCATTTCCGAACTTGTTCTTCCGTGCGTCGAATTCTTCCAAAATTTTCGTCCTGAGAGCATCTGGCCTCGGAAGGTCGTCTCTTGACTCAATTGCACATCGAAAATTCTCGAACTCATCAGGCAGGCTATACAAAAGCATAATAGACAAGAGATCATTATTGATGGAAATACCCATGTCACCCAATTTATCGACTGTTTCGAAAAATTTTGACACGTGATCCCTAACGTCTTCCCCGATTTTCATCCGCTGTAGAATCAACCGTTTCAACAGTGTCGCCTTTCTTGCTGGCCCTTTAGATTGATACACCTCATGAAGTTTCGTCCACACTTCGTTCGAGGTCTGGCATCCCTTTATCAATTTCAACTCGGATGGACTAATGGCTAAAATTAAGTCTGACCTGGCTTTGCGATCCTCCACTGACCAATGTTTGGCTGCTTCTGCTAACCCATCAGCGTCTCCTCCGGCGATACCGGCAGCCGCTTCAGCCATCGGCGGTCTCATAATTTCTCCAGTCACATAGTCCCATCCTCCAGACTTGATGAGAAGTGCCTCCATGTGAATCCTCCATGTATCAAAATTATCTCGCCCTAAAGGTTCTATTTTCACAGAGCTATTCATGGTAATGAATTTTGATAACTGGTATCAAAATATATACAGTCGTGCTGGGCTGAATAACCTCATATAAAAATGAGAAATGAGACTACTTTGAGATCACAGGAAGAAAGAATAATTTTATTCATAGACAACAAGTGTCGTCAAGTTAACTCATGGTTAACCAACATATGTTAAAATATCAATCACGGAAATTATGAAGTGATCAATTTCCAATAAACATATACCATAAAATTTTTTCCTCCTGTCGTAAACAAATCCATGGATACGTCTACGAATGGTCGGTTTGGTACCGGGTCATAAATCATGGTTTCTTTTGGGAGAGATGGCCGTGATTCTTGACACAAATTGCAGGCCTCTACCATGTTTTTTATGTCACTTATGATGGATGGCCAGTGAACCGTTTGGCGAGCTCTCCGTTTCGTCTTTTCGATCCCTTGGTGTGACATATGAAGTTGATTCAATACTTCTTTGCGCGCTGTTTTAGGGATCACAAGCTGGCACCCCTTTAAAATCATGCCGTCCACAATTGTCAAGGAATGTCTCACACCCCAGTATGGAAGTAAATCGGCATGGAGGGCTGTCTTATTGGATGGGAACCCTTCTTCGATCTGTTTCTTCAGGGCCTGGTATTCAATGTCGGTTTCTGCCAGCTCCATTAAGGTCGTTAATGAGGGATCTTGCAATTCCACCTCGTACACCGTAGATATCCGGAGTCCAAGAGGACCGTCGATTTCTGCCAGTAGGTCGTCTTCTTTTGGAGTGGACACTGGAGCACGAGAAAAGCAGTCTGGGACCAAGTGCTTTTTCCCTTCTCTCCATTCCATTTCACAATTGAATCCAGTTAACTTCTCCTTCAGGCGTTGTAGCCTTGGATTCTCAATTTCATCTACAGTTTGTTTGTTTATGATCGGAAGGAGGGGTTTGTGGTCGTTGACAATTGTGAAATAATGTAGTCCTCGAAGATAAATCTTACATTTCCACACGGCCCACACTATGCCTAACATCTCTATTTCGATCATAGCATACCCCATCTCTGTATTTGTGAGAAATCGCGACCCACACTGTATCATCTTCCATCGTCCATCATGTTCTTGAAGTAAAGCGTATCCAAGACCATTGGTACGGGAAGCATCAACATGAATTGCAGTTTTGCGGCCCAGTTCGAAATGTGTCAAAATGGGGGGCTCCATCAACATCTCTTTTACAGATTCGAACGCTTTTCCATGGATTGAACTCCACAAAAACTCATTCTTAGTACTCAGAAGCTCTCTCAACGGACCAGCTGCCGCGCTGATGCTGGACGAGAAGCTCCCGAGTTGATTCACCATTCCCATGAAGGATCTCAACTCCGTTATATTCCGGGGGGTGCGGAACTTGGCAAAGGCCTCCAGTTTCCTTGGGTCTGCTTTTATCCCTGTTTTTCCAACAATGTACCCCACGTATAGAAGTCCTGGCATTGCAAAGAAAAACTTATCTTTGTTCAGGGTGATGGACGAAGCTCTACACCTTTCTAAGATTTGTTTGATCTGAGCATAGTGGGCTTTGAAATCCTTATCATAGGCCAAAATATCGTCGACAACTTTCTGAATGTTGCTAACCCCATTCAACGCCTCATCACCTCGTCGACAGAACTCATCCCCCGAACTTATAAGGCCCATTGGAGCTCGCAGGAATTGGTATCTACCCCAAGGTGTCAAGAACGTGGTCAGTTTTTGACTCTCTTCGTCCAATTCCATCTGAAAATATCCTGATGCCGCATCCATGGTCGAAAAATAGTTGTTACCTACTCCAATGTCAGACACAGCTTCCCATGGGGATTTGAAAGGATGGATCGGTCGCTTCACATATTTGTTTAATTTTGTGAAATCAACACACACACGGATTTTTCCGTTGGGCTTTGGAACTACTACTAGTGGGCTCACAAAGTCTGAGGCTTCTTCTGGTGATGGTCTAATTATGCCCTTGGTTACAAAGTCATCCAGTTCCCGTTTCACCTGGTCTCTCCATGCAAATGGCAATTTCCGGGGGCACGTTATAGCGGAAGGGACAACGTCATCTTTCAGCTGAACGTGTACCTTGTTGCTCTTCATGGGTTTGAGGACTGTCGTGTCAAATACATCTGCATACTCTTTAAGTAGCCTTTCCTTGATTTCTTCTATCTCATATTCTGTGGGGTTATCAGGGATAGAATAAATTTGGTTGACAGCCTCGAAGTGTGGCAAGGGACGGGGAAAATTCTGGTGAATTACTCTGAGAGTCTGTAGTATCCTCCTGTCAATGAGTAAGTCCCTTACACCCATGCAGACATATATTTCTGCCTCTGCAGTACTGTCTTCATACCTAATAGTGCACGGTAACTTCCCCATGACTTGGATCTGTGAACCATTGGCTGCTGTGAGAGAGACCGCGGTTTTAACCAGCATCTTCGGACTAACTTTCAGATGTTTGAGAATGTCTATGCCAGCCACACTTACCTCAGCTCCTGTATCAGGAACAGCATCGCATAGTATTTCCACTGCTTGTCTGAGACTGGGCAATACCATGACTTTGAATCAGGTGCCAGGGCTGTACCGCCTCGTCAGCTCGTTTATCCTCATGTGCCAGACTTCTATATTCTGGTCCATTTCTTGTTCTGCCTCTTGAATCTGCCGTGCATATTTCTTGGACTTACAAAATAGTTGTTGTCATTACTATTGGAAGCAGTTGGGCTTATGCTGCGTCTTCGCTTTGGCGTATTCGCGATCGGCAAAAAATACAACTCAATTGAGTTTTTCCTAGACATGCGATCGCCGGCCTCCTGATCGTAACTGAAACGCCCACTGACGCGAGCGAAGCTAGCCTAGAGGGGGTTTCCACTCACCGCGCTAGCGCTTCGTCGCCTCAAGGTCGCACTGGACCCAATATGGGCTGCCTAAAGACTAAACGCAGCAAATCTTATGAGGCGAATACGCGAAATAAGCCACCAATGCACTACCAATCGCTCCAATTGCACAAGAAAATCCAAGTGTACACGAAAACAAACCACTGGGCAAAAATACCGTTCAAAACGAGTACGGAAAACCGTTAAAAACCTTCAATAGTTACGGAAACGATGTGACCTCGATAACACGCTCCGAGCGACTCCATGTCATGTATAATATACATATAACAAGTAGAATATTATAATATAAAAAGTAGAATATTTTTCTACTTGTTAGTGTCAGCAGAACTACTAGTGTTAGGCTGAGGAGGTTTTTTGGCGGGCCAGTTTTTACAAGAGAGTTGTTTTTTAGGTTATTAGTTTTACTGAGCAAAAGAATTGTTCTTAATAGTCTGCAATAGTCTCGTAGTTACTAATGGAAGCTTGAAAATTGTTATGCTACTTTTTGAAATATCTACTAGCATATTCGTCAGAAGAGGATTTGTTTAACTTTACCCCAATCAGTGATACAGCAATATCATTTCAGAATCTCAAGCATGGTGTCAATACACAATACAAGTCTGCATTTTGCAGACTCGAAAAACAGGGCTCTAGAATTGTTACAATGAAATATGGATTTCCAGGTAAAACTCTTCTGGCCCGAGCTTGTGCCGCCCAAACCAACTCGACGTTCCTCAAGCTGGCAGGACCTCAACTCGTCCAAATGTTCATTGGTGATGGGGCCAAACTTGTCCGCGACGCTTTTGCTCTGGCCATAGAAAAAGCTCCAACAATCATATTCATAGACGAAATCGACGCCATAGGAACAAAGCGGTTTGATTCAAACAAAGCTGGAGACCGAGAAGTGCAACGCACGATGCTTGAGTTGCTGAACCAGCTGGACGGGTTCAGTCCGACGACCGACATCAAAGTAATTGCTGCCACCAATCGGATTGACACGCTGGACCCAGCATTGCTCCGGTCTGGCAGGATTGACAGGTAGTGTTCAAATATAGAATTTAGACTTTTCAGGATTGTTTTGGATATTGTTCGAGGATGAGTATAGACGTACAGATAGGAATGACGTAGGTAGTACATAGGAAAAGTTAAAGTGAAAGTTTCAACTGGGTTTTTCGATTTAGGAAAATCGAGTTCCCCCACCCGGCGGAAGACGCCCGTGTACGGATTCTTCACATCCACTCGCGCAAAATGAAACTCGCTACGAACGTCAATCTCGATGAGATCGCAACATCTACTGACGGATTCAATGGTGCGCAGTGTCGAGCAGTCTGCGTGGAAGCGGGAATGATCGCATTGAGAAGGAATTCAAACATTGTCACCCACGACAACTTCATGGACGCCGTCATTGAGGTTCAGGGCAAAAAGAAGATCTCGATGGAGCATTACACCTAATAGCTGGAAAATTTTTTTCGTAAAAAATATATTAACACTGGAAGAACCACATCATCAGACAGTGAATTCCCATTAGTGCTTCCAATCACTAAGAACTAAACATTTGATTTAACCGTGATCACTGTCCTCCGGGTCAAGCTATCCAGTAACCCCATTAATCTACATACATGCAATACTCGCCACAAGAAGTTATATTGTAAGGTTCTAGGAAGTAGTTTCTCAATTTTCCAATCAGTTTTAATGATACTGTAAGGAATAACGGCGATGGGTTAGGAAAACACACGAACTATAGTTTCAGAACAATCACACAACTTTTTCGGGGAAATCACCAACAGAAACTCATCACCATGATAATAAACTATTTACACAGATACCAAGTCGATTGGCTTGGTATCCTTCCTAACAATACTATTCAGTCTGATCTGGGGGTATGCATAAGGTTTCATCGACGGCCATTACATCAGTTTAACAATGAATGAGATAATGAATGAATGAGCTTAAGCAGAAAATACAGAAAGTGAGATCCACTTCTCTCTGTACCTTTCTGTCCAGAAAACTTGAATCCAGTCATTTGTGATAACTTTACTTTCTGTAGCCTCCATATTCATCATGATAATTTGTAAATGATTACTTATGCATCATTTACCACAACAGGAAGGGTAGTAGGTACGCAGTGCCTCACCTCCCAAAAAAGACAGATTTGTGGTCCTTTACCAGACTGAAGTCAACCACAAAAGATAACGTTGTACTATAGTTGAGAGCGTTAATAGACTAAAATTAATTAGTTTTCAATCGTGGTAGGCTGCTGATTAAGATCTGTAACTCTGAAATCCAAATCAGTTGGGCCACAGATCAGAGACCCACGTATGGATGGAATGCATGGGCGACGTCAAGCTATCCATAGAATTGTTTCATCACGCTCGATTGAAGAGCAACTAGCTACGTTTCCTGAAGAGCAACAGTGCGCCCCGCGCGTGCGTAGTGTCTCGGGGTCGCCCCGTCGAGAGAGCAGGGTCGACCCAGGGCTCCGCCACTGCCTTTTTGATAATTTTTGGAGACCCCATATAACCTACATCTGCATAGATAACCTGTTGCCTACTGTGGTTTGTTTTGTTGTGCGTGGTGCTGTATCCAAATTCCGAGGTGTGTAGCATGGAAGAAGTGGATCACACTTCCACTTCTTCCATGGTGTCCCTGAAGAAACCCTTCCCCTACTTGGGGCAAACCTGGGGCTCCTTAGGAAACGAAGAAACTACTTGCAGCATGGAAAATTGAAAACAAATCGAAATGAATTATGTTACAAACTACCTACCTAGTATCCTGCTCGCTGCCGGGGGGACGAGGGTCGCTCCCGCTGCCCTGGCCGCTCGACGTGGCTTTGGAAACAGCGGCGGTCTCCTCTTCCGTCATCTTGCAGGGCCCTGGATGGCAGAGCAGGCCACATTTCCGCTTGCACTTCTGGCCGCAGCAGTGAGGCGTCACACCGGGGGCCTTAAAACACCAAATCCCAAAGGGTAAAAACGACATCAACTCGAAATGTACTTCAACTCATGAACTTCAATACTTACAGGTTTGGGTTTTGCGAGGCGGCCACAGAGACACTTGTACCGCAATTTGTTCGGGGTACAGAACTTTGGTCTCCGGCAAACTGGACAAATCCACGCTCCCCCCATATCTGTATCTGTACAACAAGAACGTATTGATTAATTCAATTTATATCTAGAGAGCTACCCAGCTTTTTATTTGAGTTTTATTGATTTTAATAAGGACGATTCCTCATGTTATAGATTATTAACATTTCATGTTAACACGTAGGAAAACAAATGTCCAAATTTAACCAAATAATTGGCAAACAATACAGTAAAGTTAGCAATTTACTTCGATTGGTTTTGGCCCATCGCCTGATGCAGGGGAGGTGAAAAATGTTGAAGCAGTTTTTACAAGGCCAAACTGGTTCTTCAGCGGAGATGACATCCGTGCAAATAACGCATTCTGCAGTGTTCGAGTTGAGTTCGTCAATCAACTTGGCTCTCTGGCAGTCGACTGCAAGGAAGACAGCATCCAATTCAAATAAACATACTGCTAGATATAGGGGTATTCAATAGTTGTATAGTTAGTGACCAAATAATACGGTTGAATGTTCGGAACAACAAATGGAACGGTCATGAAATTCCACATTTAGACCACCACCACAAGATTGTAGAACAAAATTGTTGCAGACTCGAGAGTTGATATTACCAACTTGATTGGCACAGGGATGATGAAGAATAGAGCTGACAGAGTTTATTATGGTTTTATTGAGGCAGATACTGTTGGATAAGTAATACAGTATTCGTGCGACACTTTAAAGACATTTTCTCAGGTTCCATCCGTTTTGTCTGTGCTAATCATTAAGGCAAACAGTAGAGTTGCATTTTCTCAATGCCGGGAATTTCGCATAGCCCCCATCCCAAAAACGTTCCCATGTAGATACGAGGGACGTCCAGAAAGTAAGGTTACTACAGGTGTTAAAAATTGAAAAATGAATGATATACTTACATTTAAATGTATTTTTGGATTTAAAATATATTGAATTTAGAAAATATATAAGTATATTTTCAATATATTTAATTTATTTGAATAATATTCATTACATAAATTATAATTAATGTAAATTTTATATATAATTAAATATAATTAATGTAAATTTTACAAGATGAGTGTAAAAACATGCCATTATTTCTCTACATAATCGCAGTTGATGACATTGTCAATACATTTTTGAAGCCTAGGGACCAGTTTTAGTACACCCTCGTCGTATACCTTCCGCTCCACCTCCCGAAGCTTTTTTTCAATAGATCCTGGACCTCCTCGTCATTTGAAAATCGTTGTCCACCCAAAAACCTCTTCAATTTATTGAAAAGAAGATAATTTGATGGTGGGTGAGTCACAATATCCCACCCAACTTAAACAGCAGGTCCTGAGTGACAGGCGGTATGAGATGTACCTTTCGCATGAAGGAGTGACGAGCCACAAGTCAGCATTCCTCTCCTTTTGTTCTTGATTGTTTTCCAACTTCTTGAGAGTCTCACAGTACGCAGCTGCATTTATGGTGGTTCCTTAAGGCAAAATCGACCAATATTATCCCTTTCCGGTCCTAAAAGACAGATGCCATGATATTCCTCTCTGAAAATTGTACTTTGAATTTTTTGGTTGATGCGAATGGGTATTTCACTACTGCCTTATTGACTCAAAAGTATAGTGACACACCCACGTTTCGTTGCCAGTCACAATTCAGTCAAGAAAAGTTTCACCCTCGCTTTCATACCGTTCAAGATTTTCGCGTGTAGTGGTAGGTGGAGCGGTTGGAGGACGTACTGTTTGGCGTTTGGGTGCTTTGACGACATTCCGCAACTGACTGAGGCGTTTGATGATTTGTTTTGACCGTTAGGAACCTCTCTACCTACCAGTGGTGACAACTCTGAAAAACAAAATTCCCTTCGTCCTACACAACACTTGAAACCCTAATTTCTGGACGTTCTTTTCAACTTCATCGCGGTACTTCAGATTAGAAACCTCCTCAATAATCGGCAATGTGTTATAATATAACACAAGTGTTATATGGGCAATGTGTTATCTAGGAACGCGGTAGCGTTCCGCCCCGCCAAGCAAAGAAGTTGAGAAAACGAACGATGCCGAGTCTCCATGTTTACCGGACGTCACGAAACGCGTTTTCGAGGTATCCATATCTCGGCTCCTATTTGACCGATCAACTTGAAATTTGGTGTGGGTCTTCTTTGAGTGTATATTAGAAAGCCCTGAAAGTTTCAAATCGATAGGTCTAAAGGGAGCCGAGCTACATAACTTCAAAAACCCGGTTTTTGGGCCTTAGATTGTTCTTCTCCTTCTTCTTCTCCTTCTTCTTCTCCTTGTTCAGACAGGCAAGGCTGGAGCCTCTCCACGTTGACCGATTGACTTGAAATTTTGCACAGAGCTTCATTTAACCTTGAGACAGAGCCTTATATAAGATTTAACCCATTATCTCAACCCAAAAAAGTTTTAGAAACAAAAAAACAGAAACTTTAGGAAAATTCTGTCCACTTTGACGAGTCTACAGCCTGGGTAAAAGGACCAATCGACTTGAATTTTTTTACATACCTTCTTTATAGCATGTCTCAGTGCCATTTGAACGAAATAACCCATTATCTCAACCAAAAAAAAAATTAGGGACAAAAAACTAAAATTTAGGGTAATTTAGGCTAATTTTGGCCATATCTCGGCTCCTAGTTGACCGATCAACTTGAAATTTGGTTTGGATCTTTTTGGTGTGGATAAGAGAAAGCTCTGAAAGTTTCAAGTCGCTACGTCTGAAGGGAGCCGGGTTATATAACTTCAAAAACCAATTACCATGTTTTTCTACTTTTTTCAGTCGGTCAAGGCTACAGCCTCTCCACCTTCGCCGATTGACTTGAAATTTTGCACGGAGCTTCGTTTCAAGTGTAGCAAGTGCCTTTTGAAAGATTCAAGTCGATATCTTTAAAGGGAGCCGAGTTATATAACTTCAAAAACCCGGTTTTTCACCCTTACCTGTTCTTCTTCTCCTTAATCAGTTAGGCCTTTCCACCTTCACGGATTGACTTGAAATTTTGCACAGAGCTTCGTTTCAACATCAGCCAGTGCCTTTTGAAAGTTTAACCCATTATCTCAACCCAAAAAACTTTTAGAAACAAAAAACCTGAAATTTAGGCTAATTTTGGCAATTTTGACGAGTCTACAGCCTGGGTAAAAGGACCAATCGACTTGAAATTTCGCATAGACCTTCTTCATAACATGACCCACTTCAACAACAAAAAGATGTGATATCCCCCCAAAAAACACTCCGTGTAAAAATCACCCCGCCTCGCAAATATCATTCTTCAGAGGCCGGAAAAAGTTATGATATCCACTTTTCCCGCCCGCCCTTTTCCTCATTAAGGAGCTAAGTATAATGAAAAGCTTAACCACTTCACAAGCACCGTACCCCTTTCGAAATCTCCCCTTGGCGCTATTGCGAGACGTTTTTATTACTTCCACAAGCAACTAATACTTGATGGTGGTTAACGTTTTATACAAGTATTAGTTGCTTGTGGAAGTAATAAAAACGTCTCGCAATAGCGCCAAGGGGAGATTTCGAAAGGGGTACGGTGCTTGTGAAGTGGTTAAGCTTTTCATTATACTTAGCTCCTTAATGAGGAAAAGGGCGGGCGGGAAAAGTGGATATCATAACTTTTTCCGGCCTCTGAAGAATGATATTTGCGAGGCGGGGTGATTTTTACACGGAGTGTTTTTTGGGGGGATTCATATTATGAACCAAAACTGAGGGAAATTGGAGATTGGTGGATGGTTCTTTATCTCTTTATGAACATAAAAACTGAGGCTGAGGGGATCAAGGCGGAAGGTCAGGTGCCTCGGATTGGAGGACGGCGCCCTAATGCGCTCTAATGGTGCTGCAGGAAGCCTGATGGACTCCTGGAGTTCTCTGCCCACTTGGCTTCGAACGAATCTAAACAAGGGCAAATCAATTTGTGGATTCATCGTTCCATCATCATTCATCTCTACCTAATGAATAATCCCCGCTAATAAATTATATATTTTTAGGAAGTTACGACTCGTTTTCGAGCAAGTCCGCGACTGCAAAACCATGTTCCATTTAAAATGTTTCCGACCGGCCTTCATTACCGGTCTTCGTAGGTTTGTTTGTTAAATGCATTTATTAATCATAATGTCACATGAAGCCAATTTTCATAATTACAATAAATGATAACTTGTACAAAATAAAACATCTTCTCTTAAATTAAATGCTTCTCCCCTCTTTGAGGTGATAGACCTCGTGCTGAGGGGAGGAGTATCTCCATCCTGTATTCCTGCTTCGATGGTATTATTATGTTATTAATAATTTATTTTTGCATTTAAAATATTATTTATTAAATATTGTAGGGTTAATTCTTCATAATGTCATGAATTGATTCCATAATAGCTGCTTTAGGTGTAACTTAAATTTACTGACAGTTTCCATATTTTTAATTTCGTTTGGCAGTGCATTGAACATTTTAACTCCTTTGTATACATATTGGTTCTGACCTACCGTAGTTAATTTGAGTGGAAGTTTTAAGTTTATATCGTTACTAAATCTTGTTCTTCCGTGTTCAACTCTGTCTATTTTCTTTTCACTCCATTCTTAGTTAGTTAGTCACTCCATTCAGGTAGTTCCATTGTTCAAGCCATTAAATGAGGGTAATTTTGTAGTTGTGCCTACATATCTATATGAACTGGTCCAAAAGTGAGTTACCTGATTCAGGCACTTGACGACGAGCTGGCTCCATGTTGAATCTTGGAGGAGTGAACCCTCTGAAACTAATACAAGAAACATGATACATCATTTTGTTAATTTTATTAACAAAAACGCAACGAATCAACCAACAAATCAACGATCTTCCTCTCTCTGATCAATTAATTACCTTGTACGCAAAATTGGAGAGAATCCAACAAGGCACCAAACAGTACAGACTCAACTTTCGTTTTTACAACTGTACTGTTTTGTTTTGGAGAAACTCATCAGAAATACTTGCACTTTGCATCAGAAATACTTGCACTTTGTTAACTCGTCAATCTATGGTTGGTTTTATGAAATAGGCCCAAGGCCGTCTGCCACAATGCCACTAAACTCTTCACCTTCTATAATCCACCTTTTCCTCTTTTGCTCATGACGACAGATCAGTTGGTATAAGTTTATAAAAGTCATATTAGAAAGAGTATAAACATACCCCTCTCCATGTCCAGTTGCATTCCCCGTAGTTGCGTTCGTCCTGAGCCTATCCGTGGTGTTCTCTGGGCGATCCGCCAGCGCTGCCAAGCTGCTGAGAAGCTGCACTGAAATGTTGTTGTGGAGGAAGATGATGGGGTTGCCAACGTTTCCTGTGGAAAATGTAGAGATTGAACGATAAATCAGACTACGCCTAACATCAGTCTTGTGCGAGTTCTTGACGAGTCAACATCGGAGCTACCATCGCGGGGAAAAAACGAGTGCTTTGATGACCGTGCAGTGATCGGGAATGTTTACTCAGCGAAATGGGTGACCCAGAAGACGGTGAGCCGAAAATTGCGAACACAGTCATTAAAACAAGAGAAGCACTTTTACAACACCGCGAGGCCACCAGCGCGTTGCGGAGTGTGGATCCCCACGTAGATGATTCTTTTAATCAATTGTATAATATTGTTGCTTCACTGTGAGAATATCTCAGTCAGGCAAATTATCAAAAACGGAAATTGAGCCAGGACGTGAATATATCGGGGGAGGAACAAGGGCAATTCCAATGGACTCAACCCTACGTAACTCCAAAATCCTGAAGAAGAGATTGAACGAGAGACAGACTGGATACTCAAAAGCGCTCGCAAGAAGAGCAAAGCGGATTCTTCGCCAGAGGTGGCAAAGAACCCTAATGAGGCTAATGCTAGTAAGGATACATCAAAGATTGTTGTATTCAAGCCAAAAAAAGAACCCTCACCACCTCCCATAAATGTAATGGGTCTAAAAAGCTACTCGAGCTTGAGAGATATTCTTAAGAATACCCCTAAAGAGCAATTAAAAATCACATCCTGGTCTATCATGTCTAGCAACATTTTATCGACTTCGCTAAGTTGCGTGAATGGAATGCGCCTAGGAGCCTGCTTGATGGGTTGGGCTTCTCCAATGTTGATTGCATGCTCCACTACATGGGTTCTCCCAAGGCGTTGACGGCCGTCAGCAAATATGTGTCTGTACTTTAGAAACAACGCCCTTGCCATCTTATAATTGTCTGTACCTGCTTGAAGTGCCAATGACTTCAGGGCCCAATCAATCCAGTCTACATCTTTCGCATTGATTGCAGCTCAGAGTACCCGCTCTACACACTGCCACCTTGATTTCAGGGGTACACATTCTTTTCTATTTCTTTCTATTATGCATATACCCCTAGGGATATTTAGTTGCACCTGCAACTTTTGGAGGAAATCCAAGCCCAGGATTCCCTTATCCCTAATATTCCCTACTAGGAAGGTGTGAGTGAAAGCTCTTCTCCCTACTTGCCCTGATACTTCAGCCTCTCCATCAACCTTGAGTGCCCCTTCGCCCGCAGTCTGTAGGTCAGTGTGATCAGATGGTCTCAGATTTAGATGACATTTGGCGACTATGTCAGGTCTTAGAATGGACACAGTTGCCCCAGTGTCCACAAGCATAGCCCACAACTCCCCATTCACCCATACCTCAATATAGCATCACTGCCAGTTCTTAATGATCTTACAAGGAGCAGTTTCGGTTTTAATAACTGACCGACGTTCACCTGAGGTCGTCATCTTAGTGAATGGGTATGTACACCTCACCTGGTAGATTGGGAAAACACGAGCATAAAATGGTTTACAATACTGTTGTATTTGGATACTGTGACAGTATGAATCGGTTCTTTTTTGGATATTGTGTTTCTCCATAATGGGCCTCAACACCAGTTCCGTGGCGATTAGTCGCCAGACTAACTTGTACGTCAGCAGTGGGAACTTACACCTGCTTGGGTATCATATGGGAATACTGGACATGAGCTCCAGCCCATCACTGGTGGTCACGTCAGGTAAAGGGTTGGACACACGTCTGCGTGTACATCAGTTAGGTCTTAAGGACCTAAAAACATAGCTTTTTATTTAATTTAAAAAAAAAGAAAAAAATACACGCGACGTGGTCCGGCGTCAAACCTATAGGGATTTTGACTTCAAATAGATATATTGATCAGATTAGGCGAATGCGCGGATCGGCTCCAGGTGAGTTTGCCACTGGATCGATTAGTGTTTCGCTGAAATGTCAATATATGAGCTATACACCTTGTACTTTGGAACTGGAGATTGAGGGATTACATGGTTACTTCTTAAAAACGCTCTCGCATACGGAGCGCTGGTTTTTATAGATTGCGGTTTCACTTTTCTGAATTTCCCATTACAAATAATTCGGATTATTAAATAATAATTATTAAATAATTCGGATTATCAAATTTTGCTGTGTGAAAGACATGCAAATATTACCTGATCGATTCGAATACATGGTGTACTGTGTGATTTCCCATGTATGAGAGAACGGGTTGATGAACTTAAAACCGAGAGGAAGGTTTTGGAACCTGCTTGAGTGAATAATTATAAATAGTTCCCTTATGAAATAGTTAAGAGAGTATTTATGGGTTCGACTTTTCCGGGCTTTTCTCCTTACTCTATTCGTAAAGGAACTTCTTGGGATGTCTTTGTCTGGAGAGGAGGACATGGAAGGACATGCAGAAATGCCCCAGGAGAAGGAGCCCTCCCTACTTCAAACGACGATGACTCCAACTTCAAGATTTTCGGAAATCAGGAAGGTTCGGACGAGCCTGATGTCTGGGTGGCCATTGGTCAAAACGAAAAAAGAGTCCCCGATGTAGCTCGTTATTTGCGGGAGTCAAATGACGAGGCACTGCACACGTCGGAAGGTAGAACTTTTTCAGCTATTGTAGATTCTGGAGCAACACAACATTTAACTAATAACCTTGATTTTCTGTCCAATGTTACTAAATTGACCATTCCTAGGGTGTTTAAGTGTGCCAATGACAGTAAAGATGCGGATCTTGTGGTAGAATATCAAGGGGACGTAGAGTTTATCAATAAGGGGAAGAAAGCGTGTTTGAAAACTGTTCTTTATGCTCAGTAAGAATTAAGTAAAAATTGTTCTCAGTAAGAAAGGTAGCGGAGACAGGAATGACAGTCGTACTTAAGACCAATGAGTTAATAAAAACAGGGTCATTTAGGGACAACCTGTGGTGGGTAGATTTTGAACTAGCTCACACCAACAATC
The DNA here is from genome assembly GCA_963920205.1 of Stenodema calcarata. Lineage (NCBI taxonomy): Eukaryota > Metazoa > Arthropoda > Insecta > Hemiptera > Miridae > Stenodema > Stenodema calcarata. The sequence goes on from OY986064.1 coordinate 15,987,803, forward strand.
TGAAAAGACGTCATGATGCTCTAGACAATCCCATAGCCGTACGGGGCAGGCGTCGCAAAGAACCCGTACTCGTTAGATCACGGAAGTTAGGCGACGTCGGGCGTGGTTATTACTTGGATGGGTGACCGCCGGTGGGTGGGTCCCGTCCAAGTAATCTTTCACGCTTCTGTACGGCGAACCCCTCTCAACTCAAGGGGGCGAGGCAATGAGTAGCTTTAAGCAAAATCATCGGAACAATTCTGATCCACCTAGGTGGACAGCCGATGACGTCCGCGACGCCGGAAACGGCAGTTGGACGAAAATTCAACCTGAAATGGTTGCTTACTTTACTTACTTACTTACAATCCCATAGGAACAAAACAGTTTAGGAATATAGGCCTGAATGCTGCGGAGTTAAAGGAAACTAAAGAGGCCGTTGTGACTGTGGGAGGGAGCAAAAGTGGGGAAATTGAGGTCTCTGGCTCGACTGGGAGTCAAACGGAGAACCCTCCTGATAGGTCGCTTAGCGAGCAGACTGATGGAAATTTGGTTTCCCCTAGAGCATCTGAAAGAGATCAGGAAAGGGGCAGTCTTCATGATATAGGTAAGTATGACTTAGGATATATAGTCACGTTTACGTGTGATTTTTCCAGATATGCGTTTGCATATCCGATTCATGATAAGAAACAGGTTCATTTAGTTTTTCGGAAATGCCTAAATGAAATTTCTGTACTAATGAAGGAAAAACACACTGTAATATGCCTTCGCATGGACGGTGGGCTAGAGTATCAGACGGCTGAAATGAAAAGGCTTCTGAGTTCAGAAAATATTTCTGTACAAATCTCACCGCCTCAGACTCCTGACTTGAATGGTTGTAGTGAGAGACTTAACTTAGAGATTGAACAGAAAGTAAGAGTGAATTTAGTTTCAGCAAAGTGCCCCACTTCATTTTGGGGGTACGCATTGAACCACGTTATATTTGTGCATAACCGCATGCCAAATGCCTCAAACTGCTTCGTGAGCCCGTTTGAGCTAGTCCACAAGAAGACTCCTAATTACCGGTATATCAAGAGATTTGGGTGTCTAGGGGTTTATGTCGACAAAAAGGCTAAAACTAAATTTGTGCCAAATGCTAAGAGAGCTTACGTACGGGGAGACTGATTATTTACTGTTTGACGAACGAACTAAAACTGTTGTCCGTTCGTGTGACGTCAAATGTGTGGAATCTGTAGTCTATGGAGACTACATTACTGCGCTGCACAGAACTGCGCTTGTTTTATTCGGATAATGACGAAGCAGTTCAATCTGATTTGGACACCTGCTAGCCTGAGGTACCTGAGGATAGTGAGGTTCAAAATTTAAACGTGTTATTCTACACGGAACCAACCTCATACTCAGAAGCTGTCTCATCCACAGATTCGGATTTCTGGGAGGAAGCTATTCGAGATGAGCTATATTCCCACCAATCTAAGGGGACTTGGGAATACGTACCGAAATCCCGGGTTGAGCTGAGGAACACGGGTTATAAAATCTCGGAGGGTAAACAAGAAGAAAGTAGAGGCTGATGGGTCCTATCGGTACAAAAGTAGGCTCGTATGCAAGGGCTTTGCTGATAATAATTGGTATGACAAGAGTGAAATTTTCGCCTCAGTTTCAAGGTTAGTGGACGTGAGATTGGTCTTATCCCTAGCTAACAAACTGGACTTAGAATTATTCCAGCTGGACGTCAAAACTGCGTTTTTGAATGGAGAATTGGAGAAAACGGTTTACATGGAAATTCCAGAAGGTGTTGTGGAATTCTCTGAATTTCCAGAAGATTTTAGACAAACTCATGTATGTAAACTTGTAAAATCCTTGTATGGACTAAAGGTCTCTCCAAAATTGTGGTACAAGAAGTTTAGCTCTGTAATGGACAAATTGGGTTTTACGAGGTATCCACATCAAAAATGCATTTTTAAATGGGAAGACAAGCAGGATCTGGCTATTCTCTTAGTGTATGTAGATGATGCAATCCTGGCTTGTTCCTCTGCGTCCAAAGCCCTGAATTTCATCCAAAAACTTAATGAAAACTTCGAGATGAAAAACATGGGAACCCCCAAAAGATTCCTAGGTTTGGAGATCGTTAGGAATCGGTCAGACAGGAAGATATTTATTAATCAAAAATCTTTCATCTTGGAGATTCTGGAAAAGTTTCTTCCTCAAAACTCCAAGACTGGAAATGTTCCCATGGATCCATCTGTAACGTCACTCACGGTTCAAAGGAACAATTGTGGTGACTCGCCAAACGTGCCATACAGACAGGCCATTGGCTCTCTGCTGTATTTGCAGAATGGTACGCGTCCTGACATGACAGTCCGTGCTAAAAGTTTTTCAGTATCTGAAAGGGACTGCCGGTCTTGGGTTACTGTACTCAGGGGAAACATCGGACATCGTGGGATATTCTGATGCATCTCTGGGGACTAATGCCATATATGAACACTCTACCACGGGGTATACAGTCCAAGTTTTCGGCGACCTGATAATCTGGAGGTCAAAGAAGCAATCACACGTTGCCTTGTCAACATGTGAGGCCGAGTATGTGGCTATGTCCAGCGCGTGTCGAGACTTAGCGAGTATTAGAAACACGTGTCTGTTCTTAGGTAATTTTGCGATAAAACCTATGTTATATGGAGATTGCCGTCCTGCAATTTCAGTGGCTAAGACGGACGATTCCAGGACGCTAAACCACATAGTGAAACTGTGTTATCACTTTGTTTGAGAAGAATTCCAAAAGGGAAATGTGGATATCCTGTGGGTCAAATCAGGCAACCAGTTGGCTGAAGTCCTGACTAAACCCCTATGTAAAGAAAAATTTGAATATTTCAGAAACCTCTTGTTGACTTTCTACTAAAGCATACTAACTTTGTTTCTGTATTTCAGAATGGTGCAAATTGAACTAGAGCCTGGACATGTAGAATTTGAGATTCAAGAACATGTACTGAGCGCTGATGTTGTTGAAACTAATCAGCGCAATTTGAACTGGAACACAGGTAAACCTATGAGCCCTCCAGTTTTAGTAAGCTTCCCACTCGTGGTACAGGGAGAGATAAATTATTGACCACTCGGGGCAGCTCAGCTAACGGATACTTCAAGAACCTAGCTCCATGGAACATGGAAGCTACCTACTCCATGGAACATACAACCTCATATTCAAGACTGTGGCATCACTGCGTAGCGGACTGCTTTTGTTCTCTCTTGTTCTTTGTGAAAATTACAAGTTGTGTTCTCAAGTTTTAAGTATCTTTTTCATCAATAGAAAACCCGGAATCGATCTTCATTCACGAGGATAAAGGTAAAGAGGAATTGCTATTATCTAGCTTCATTTCATGTCTGGGAAATTCGGAAAAGAAACCGACAATTTAGCGTTACGAATTATAATTAATTAATAATAATTATTATCAAATATTGTAAATTATTAATATTATTGTTGGTTATTAATAATTTTTATGCTTCATTATTAATAATAATTATTAAATATCATTCATTAGATCGATATTTGAAAACCATGTGCTGTTTGAATCAGCTGGGCCAGTTTGAAAACATACCTACGTAGATTCAGAAAATCGAATAAAAAAAACTGCAAATTCTTGACACAACGGTTCATTATCTTCTTTGTACAGATCACCCTTCTGTCTAGATCACTAGGTCTAAATGTCTAGATCCTAAATGTTAGATTAATTATTATTATGAATTATCACTAATTATTAATAATTTTATCAAGTACCTAGCGAAAATTATTATAATTTATTGTTAGGTATTAATAATTTGTATTTATTATTAATAATAATAATTATTAATTATTATTAATTAATACGATATAATTCTGGGATCTTTAATACTAAGTCGGTAATAATTTTTCTATAAAAGAAGAACCTACCAACAAACATTCGAAATTACCTTCATTTCGTACGAAACGTACCTCAGAACAAAAAACTCGACATCACTAAAACCATATGATGTTCCAAACAGCTCGATAGTATGAAAATTGACCTGTATTTCAACCATTTGATTCACGATCGTGTTGACAGGCTCAACCTTTGAGCCGTCATTGTGAACGAACGGCTGGTCGTACAAAGCTGCGGATGGTCTTGAAAAATTCTACGGAACAAACTCTATCTAAATATGAAATAAAAAACACATATCGTTTGATGGGAATTTTTCGAGTTTTGAAATTTTCAAAATTTCAAAATTCGTTTTAAACCCCTTCCCCTTGACCTAGGGTTATGAAAAGTTTCGGGGACCATTGTGAGGTTGGTCGGAACCCATAAAAAAAAATGTAGTAATTTTAACTCAACGCTAACTGGGCAAAGTGCCGCGGACGGCGTACGGCGGACGGACGGATTTTTTTTTATTCGATTTTCTGAATCTACGTATCTTGAAACGTAAACCAACTAATTTGGGGGGGGGGGGGGGTTAAAAAATTGTTTTCTTTGCGTGATTCCAATGGTTCATTATCGAAGATAATAAACCAAAATCCGTCGGTCCGCCATACGCGGCACTTTGCCCATCCACATCTTTGCACCACCAGCCGTTCGTTCACAATGACGGATCAAAATTGGAGCAGATCGGAAACGGTCAACATGATGGTGAATCGCGAGGCCGCCTGTCGGTTCAATATTCATACTGGATCAGCTGATCCGGACAGCACATGGTTTCAGACGTCGAGTTAATTAATCATAATAATAATAATTATTAATTATAGTAAATAAAAAGTATCAATAACTAACAATAATTATTAATAATTTTCACTAATTGATAAAATTATTAATCATTCGTAATAATAATTAATCTATCATTTAGTGATCTAACAGAAGGGTGATCTGCATAAAGAAGATAATAAACCGTTGTGTCAAGAATTCGCAGGGTTTTTTAACATAATATAGATTCTATCTAGAGTTTACTTTGAATTTTCTATATCCCTATAATTACTCATTTATCACTTTTGTTAATCAGACTACGTATGAATTATGCACTCAATCACAATTCGTATTAATTATTAGGGATCTAGTCAATAGTATGCATTAAAAATTAACATAAAAAAATCCTGTACTCACGCATACTGGTGATAATGGCCCTCTCCAAAGTAGCCGGCGATCCATCGTCATCATCATCGTCGTCCTCCGCATCCTCTTCGTCGTCATGTGCGTCCATCTCCGCTGACGACAGTGAAGGAGTTGGCGATGGGTGGAGAGCGTTGAGCGACAGCGATACCAGAGAATGGGGCGAAGCGGCTATCAAAAAATAATTCCAATTACATTCCCACAGGTATAACAGACGTAAATAATGTGTGGAATAAAAAACCAAATTGATTGTTTTTAGAATTGGTTTAATGTTTTGGCGATTCTTGAAACATTAAAAAAGAAACCATTTGAATATTATCAATCACCGTTTAATTCATTGGACGCCATTTACATCCATGTGACAGGTACGGAAGATACTCACCTAACCCAGAAACACACTCACCTAGATACGGACTGTTGACAAACGACGGGAGACCCCTGAAGTCCACTCTAGCCGATGTTCCGAGCGATACTGAAAATTTTGCAAATTTGAGTTGTTTTAATGTCATTTATTCAATTTTCTTTTCATTCTCTCAAATGGTTTCAAAAATCGCCAAGAAATAATTTTAAACTAAGCTTTAAAACGCCCCAAAACTGTAAGGTACAGATTAAGTAAAATTCTAAATGAATATAACCTGCCAGAAATCGTAAACCGAGGATAATTTGACTGGATAGTTCAAGGCCGATTTTTCTACTGACAAGTCTCTACACGGTTGGCTGCTGAACGCCGGGTACACATAGTGCGTCATCAGGGGCGTTGACATAGTGGATGGGGGGGGGGGGGGGGAGGAGCAATGCTCCACCCAAGTTTTTAACAGGGGTGAGCAAGGGTCTGGGAGAAAATAAATTCCCTATCCCTAATCATCTCAGCCACAGCCGGTACGCACACCACACGCCTGCACTTCATTGCTGTGACTCAAGCTAGCGCTCTTTAAGATAAGATAAGATTTATTCAGAAAATCAGATCTTTGTTCACTGTTTCAGCCATTCGATGAACCTCTCTCTGCAAGACACTATGAAGTGATTGCCGGCCGCCAGAGAAGCACTCCAGCGGGTCCGTGAGGTCGGTGAAATACGAGTAGTTAATAGGGGTCCTAAGAGAAAGCACTCCCTTGAAGAACTTCGCATTGTCTTTAGAGAGCAAGATGACCCAGGCCTGGCTACTATTTTTCCCACACGGTGGACGGAGCGCGTGCACACAATCACAGGCCTTATACATTTTTACCAGTCTGTACTTTCATTCCTGAACAATCGTGCGGGGGAAAATACTACGGAAAACGAAAAATCCGGGAAGAAAGTTAACGTGTCAGCAAAAGCTCGGGGGCTTCATGGCCAGCTTGAGAAGGCTTCCGTTCCACGCTTTTGTCCATGCGTGATATGTTTTCTCCATGCAAAGGACTCAGCAAGTCTCTACAGTCCCCTTCCTACACAGTGGCAAGTTCGAAGCAGGCCGTGGACCTGACTTTACAAAAGTAACTTTGAATTCGCCCTGATTAACATGTTGAAACTCTATGGATCAAAATGAGTACACCCTAAAGCCGCCCACAGTTCTCCAGCAACCCTCCAGCCCGCAACGAGTTTAACTCACTCTCGCACCAATGCCCCCACCAGTTTCTGGAAGCAAAGGACCAAATCAGAATGGAATACTTTGATAAAGCCGATCTGCCCATTTCAGAAAAAAAAGTAGATTTGATCAAGATGACTTCCACAAGCTGAAAATGATGAAGAAGGCTTTGCTGAAACCGCCTAGTGGCTGAGGCAGTGACTCTGTATGGATTTAATAAAAGAAAACTCAGTGTAACTTAGAGTCACTCCCTGACATCGCCCAAGGCTGCAAAACGGTGTGTGAAATTGCATCAAAATTTTCGGAATTACAGCCGCAAGCTCTGCTTTCCCCCAGCTGGAGGACTTGATAGTCCTGTTGTTAGTCGTGCCTGTCAGCAGCAACCGTGGAGGGTACATTTTCTATGATGCGGCGTCTCAAAACCTACTTAAGATCCACAATCAACGGATCAAAGGGTCAGGCTCGACTGAATCACCTTGCCATACTCAATGTTTACAAGGACATAGTAGACCAGGTTAATATTACCCTTAAAAAGCTCTTTATAAATAACGAAGTGCGTCACTCCATTTTTGGTGCAATGTAAATCATTCTCATTTTTTTGATGCTGCAAATAAAAATAAAGTACATAATTGTCAGATAATTAGTACTTTTTTAGCGCAATGAAAACCCCTGTAGATAGGCAACCCACAGCACTTCGGGCTGTTTGGCCCCTCCTAGAAAACGGACCACTCAGGTCCAGAGAATCAGATTGCAAAACGCACTTCCGTGCCGCAGTCCAACGCTCCGTGTGAACCGGGCGGGGGGACGGGCTTCACTTCATGAGGCGGAGGTAAATATTAGTAGGTACTGATATCAGAACAAAAATGTGTCGTGCAGCTTCTCTAGGCCAATATTCTATGATACCTGTAGAGGCGGATTCCATGCTGTCGCTGGAGTCCGATTCGAGGTGGTCTGTGTCCGAGAAGAAGACATCATCCGTGGACATGTCAGCGTCAGAAATTGTGCTGACGAACGTCGTAGCGTCGCTGTCACCGGAAACTGTACAAAAAATAGTAGTACAGGTACTTGGCTTTTAACCGGGTTTTTATGCCTTGCAGGGAACGTACACACTAAAATTACTACTTTTAGCTTACTGTTGGCTCCCCAGAAGTACCCTACCAAGATTTAAGATGAATTAATGAATGAACGAATTAATTAATTGGCGAAAATGGTGGTATCGGTGGATTTGATTCATCTAACATTTTCTTGTCAAAATTATTGTTAAATGATTATGATTTTAAGACTTTCCTACCTGTACTGTACAAGTACCTACTTGAAACAATAATTTAGAAAATACTGTAAAATGGTTTCAATGGTCAAATATTATCTCATGAATGAAAGAGAGAGAGAGAGAGAAAAAAATGACGTGAGAGTAGCTTTAAGCATTTCGAGGGTCCCACAGCAACACCACGGACTGTCATTTTTGGCCAAAATGAGTTGGTGGTACCATTGGAACCGCATTCTCGCGGCGGATCAGTTAAATTACATTTCTCCGTTGCATGTAACCCGCGTTGCATGTCCCGCGTTACATTTTCGAATTTATGTAGCAAAGTAAAGACATAACCGTTGATTAGGGATAGAGTCAAATGCTTGCATACGAGTCTGCAACACATTGGGACATTTTGTCTTTAAAGAAGTGATTCAAGAACCTTCGAACAATGCTACATCACCTACCCCAGTAGCGTAGTTGTTATACTTAATTGTAGGGTTCATCATAAATTATGAAGCTTGCATTCGTATTGTTACGTATTAACATATAACTAGTATGGTAAGTAAGAAGGCTTGAATTGATAAGCGAAGTAACTCGTAGGTAGTAGTGTATTTGTTCCAAATCCCGGATAACAGCTATCACACCTTATCAGCAATGGCGGGCTGTGGCGTAGCACAGTGAAGGTATACATCATCCCTTCCCCCATGAGAAAAGAAAATAAAAGAAAACAAAAGAGACAACCTCTAGACAATAAAACAATGTCAATGACTTGAATGAAAATAAATGAAATGAAAATCCTTTAACATTGTCTATGAAAAGGTTTATAGCGTAAATTGCTCAATCAATCTCTGCGGCGGCTTTCGGACACGGTTTGAGCGTCTCGGAGCTTCTGGGGTTGGCAGACCAGCAAGTTGGGCCCCAATGCTCTGTCTCTGAGTTGGTGACGGATGATTTGGAGCCAGTGGCCTCACAGGAGACAGTGGTGCAGAAGAGGGCAGCGAGGACAGTAGGGTGCTGCTCTTTATTGCTTCCGGCCGAGGGCTCTGGTGTGGAGTAGGAGCAGAAGCTAGGGCCATATCGTGAATCGGGTTTGATTGATGATGGTTGATGGGTCCCAGTGCCACGTGGGATGTTGGTTTGATCAGTAGGTCCTGTCCAATTTTTCTCATTTGATTCACGTGACGACGCCAGATGGCGTTACCAACTTGGATGCTATAATGGAGGTCACCGTCTCTGTTGAGAACTGAACCAAATTCCCATTTGCGATTAGGGGACGAGTATGATCGCACGGCGACTTTTTCACCCTGAACAAAGACCACTGGGGTCTCACGCGGAGGCGAATCCTGACGAGCTGGATCAAGGCTAGGCTTCAGAAGGTCGAGGGCCGTACGGATTTCTCGACCCAACATCAGTCTTGCAGGGGACACACCAGTGGATGAGTGAGGAGCTCGTCGATAAGCCACAAGAAATGTGTTCAGCTTTTCCTGTGGGGAACCAGGAGATGACATGAGTTTCCGAAGTGCTTGTTTCATGGTCTGGACCAGGCGCTCCACCTGACCATTAGTTGATGGGTTGAACGGTGCGCAAGTTTTGTGGCGTATCCCATTTCTCTTCAAGAACTCCTGGAATTCCCGGCTGGTGAAGGCAGCATCATTGTCACTGACAAGCACTTTAGGGGTCCCGTACCGTGCAAAAATGTTAGCCAGGTGGGTTATAGATAGGGTAGAGGACATGCTGCTCACGCTAATTATTTCAGGCCACTTGCTGTATGAATCCACAATAAGCAGATAGGTGTGGTTATGGAATGGCCCAGCAAAATCAATGTGGATCCGTTCCCAAGGATGTCTTGAAGGTTCCAAGTGGTGATTAACCACCTTATCTGGATTTTTGGAGAATAAGGCACATTCGGTACAGTGCTTGGCAAGGTACTCTATGTTAGCGTCTATATTTGGCCAGTATATGTAATTTCGTGCAAGGTTTTTCATTTTAACGACGCCCAGATGTCCCAAGTGGAGCTCATTCAGAACTTGCTGGCGAAGGCTTGACGGGACATAAACTCTAATACCGTAAAAAATGCAACCTTGATGAAGTGGCAATTTAAAATTCTTATCCCCTTGGGGAATGCCTTCGAGGAGGTTGGCATAGATCACTTTCATCACAGGATCCAACAAGGTGGCTTTAGCAATATCCTTAACTGACACAGGTAGGGGTTCATATTGCATTACCATAAATGTGGAAGCATCATCGTTGCCTTCATATTTCATCCATTCATCAGATGTTAGTGGTAAGCGTGATAAGGCGTCCGCATTTCCATGTTCTGATGACTTTCTGTATTTCACATCAAAATTGAAGATTTGCAACTGAAGAGCGTAATGAAGCATGCGAGTAGCACTCAGCAATGGTAGTTTTTGCTTGCTTCCAAAGATGTGAATTAGTGGTTTGTGATCAGTGATCAGGACGAAATGACGCCCATAGAGGTAATGGAAAAATTTGAACATAGCCCACTTGATAGCTAGGGCCTCTTTATCAATCATGGAGTACGATTTCTCCGACTTGCTCAGCATGCGTGACGCGAAAGCGATTGGGAGTTCCTTTTTATTAATAATGTGAGAGAGAACAGCGCCAATACCCCAAGGGCTTGCGTCAGTGGCCAGAGTCAGTGGTAGTGACATATTGTAGTGTACTAGGACCCGGTCAGACGCTATTTCCTGTTTTATTTTTGTGAAGCAGTTCTCACAATTGTTGGTCCACTGAAACACAGCGTTCTTCCGGGTCAATGCGTGAAGAGGCTCAGCCATAGTGGAGAGATGCGGTACAAACTTTCAGTAAAAAGTCACAAGGCCCAGAAAAGATTTTACATCCTTCACATTTTTTGGCCGAGGAGTATTCAAAATGGCATTCACCTTGTTAGTTGTTTTATGCACACCCTGGGAGTCTACTCTATAACCCAGAAATTGCACAGTATCCTCAAAGAATTTGCATTTATCACGATTCAGATGAATGCCGTTCTGCTGACAAGTCTCCAGGACTGATACTAAATTTGTGAAATGCTCGTCATCCGTCTTTCCTGTCACTATTATGTCATCGTGTACCACGTAACAACGATGCCCTTTGAAGATAGCATCTACATATTTTTGCCACTCCGCGGGTGCAGTCGACACTCCATACATCAACCGCTGAGGCTCAAATAGCCCACGGTGCGTAGTGACAGTGAGAAGTTTAGCTGTACCTACTAGGCGTGACGGCCATGTGTAAGAAAGCAGATCGAACGTCCAGTGTCGAAAATTTTGATCCCTCACTGAGAGTTGAAAAAACATCTTCGTACCCAGGAAAAGGATGTTGCGTTACCTGGATGTGCTGATTCAGAGTCGAAGAATAGTCGGCACAGATTCTGATCTCTCCAGAAGGCTTCACCACAGGGACAATCGGTGTTGCCCATTCGGCAGTTGACACAGGTGTAAGAACTCCCTCTTTCACCAGCCTGTCCAACTCTGTCTCAATACCAACCCTCAGTGACAGAGGCACTGGGCGAGGTTTCCTGAAAACCGGATTAGCATTATCTTTTAGGTTTATATCACATTGATAGTTCTTTATGAGACCCACTTTATTTTCAAAGACCTGGGAGTACTTTGTCAAGAGAGAACTAATTTTTTGTGAAGTACTATCAGAGTCAACAAAATTCAAATTTTGTAATTCAATGTTTAGGGCACCCATCCACGCCCGTCCTAAAACGAGGGGCTAATTTTCCTTTACTACTAGCGCTTCTAAACACGTTTCTCTGCCATTGTACCAAACGGGAAGTTTAACCTTTCCAAGAGGTCGAATAGTACCACCGCTGAAAGTTTTCAAAATAGTTGTTGTTGGATGGATATCAGCAGAAGGCGCTACACATGAAATGGTGGAAGCGTTTAAAATGGTATTACGACTACCAGTATCCAGTTCAAGTTGAATCTTGTGTCCATAGACGATCACAGATATCAGAATAGGTGGGTAACTGGAGCTCCCATCGGCCGAAATTTGATAAACAGAATCATAATTCTTGTCAAAAATGTGTCCTAACAGTCTGTCAGCTTCATCAAACTCGGTTACCTGATGGAACGGGTTCTGGTGTCCGTCTAATGCATGAGATAGGTAGTCTACCTGACACTCGTCTATATCCTCCTCACCATCATCATCAGACATAGACTGGAGCAATTTAATTATAGCCGACCTTCGTTTTTTCATGCAAACAGACTCCACATGTCCTGCCATGCGGCAGTGGGAGCAAAATAAGTTGACAGCTTTACACAAATTGGCTTTGTGGCTATTTTTCGTCCCACACTTGTAACAGATAACAGGTTTTTTTTACATCAGATGACACTGGACTGGTTTGTTTATTGACTTTGTGAACGGGCGAGAAGGGGTGTAAAATTTCTGAAGTCCCTTCAGATGCTTTTTCAAGAGCCTGCGTGATTTGTACCGTTTTATTTAATGTAATATCGTCTTCTTCAAAGAGTCGATCTAGCATGACGCGAGACCGCAGCCCGCTCACAAAAACATCACGGAGCATGGTATCAAGCATTGTCTCGGGGTACTTACATTTTGCGGCAAGTTTTCGCAGCTCTGAAAGATATTGAGAAATCGTCTCACCTTCCAGTTGTTTCCGGTTGAGAAACGTGTGCCGGCTGGGGATGACGAGAGGAGTGGGGTTGAGATGTTTCTTCAGTTCATTCTTGAGATCCCCATATGACTTTGAGCTTAGTTCGGCCGGAAACAAAAGGCTTTTCAAAAGAGCATGGTGTTTAGGTGACAACATAGCAATGAAGGTGTCCGCTTTAACTTGCTCAGGCACCATTTGAAGTGGCAATGTAGTGAAAAAAAAAAACGAACGTAGGTAGTCCTACTGACTGCGCCAATATGTTACGTATTAACATATAACTAGTATGGTAAGTAAGAAGGCTTGAATTGATAAGCGAAGTAACTCGTAGGTAGTAGTGTATTTGTTCCAAATCCCGGATAACAGCTATCACACCTTATCAGCAATGGCGGGCTGTGGCGTAGCACAGTGAAGGTATACATCACGTATAGACAATATAAATTATTGAGAATGATCACCTGTGTGTAAACAATTATTTAAACAATCACGCTCATACCGCAGCATGTCGGCCACGCACTCCGCAGTGGTTAACGTAATATGGTTAGGTAAATCGAGAGCTATCCAACGAGTGGTGAACGATTTTTGTACGATGATAACTGGCGAAGATAAAGTTCAGTAGCAACGAATCGGTTGTAAGCGAAAATCATCAGAAATTTTCGTCAACTGTTTTCGTCAACAATTTTCGTCAACAATTTTCGTGACGATTTTTTTGTTTGTGTGCCATAGCAAAGACATAAAATGTCAAAAAGATTATTGAGAACACTCAATCTCAAATTTTTACTTAACATGATAGTTGGGAACATTCAACATAGATTTAACATTGAGTTTCGCTGAGCCAAAATCGTCTTTGAAGTACAATCCTGCTAATTTGTAGCTTTGGAGCTTTTGCGCTTTTAGTGGCCAATTCTGACGACGCCACGCTGTCCAGCGAGAAATTTGGGATAAGAAAGTGTCTTATGTATTCTCATTTTGTCCAAATTGTCGGTTAGGCGGTCTTCCTGTCTTCATATAACCAAATCTACTGGTATATGTTGAATTTGTTGAAAGCTAATTTCACTTGAACAAAACTCTGCAAATTCTTGACACAACGGTTTATTTTCTCCTTGTACAGATCACCCTTCTGTCTCGATTACTGAATGATAGATTAATTATTATTATGAATCATCATTAAATATTAATAATTATTATCAACTACCTAGTGTAAATTATTAATATTTATTGTTGGTTATTATTAATTAAAAAGTGTGTGATTTGTTGACCGTCAGTAATAATGATGTCGGTCAATGACCGTCCCTCGACATCCCTCAACATCATTAATTTTTATGCTTCATTATTAATAATTATCATTAAACATTATTCATTAACTCGATATTTGAAAACCATGTGCTGTTTGAATCAGCTGGGCCAGTTTGAAAATGGACCCGACAGGCTGCCTTACGATTCACTCTCATGTTGACGATTTTCGATCTGATCCAACTTTGAGCCGCCATTGTGAACGAACGGCTGGTCTTAAAAAATTCTAAGAAATAAACTCTATCTAAATATGAAATAAAAAACATACCGTTTGATGGGAATTTTTCGAGTTTTGAAATTTTCAAAATTCGTTTGTAACCCCTTCCTCTTTACCTAGGGTTATGAAAAGTTTCGAGGATCATTGTGGGGTTGGTCGGAACCCGTAACAAAAATTTCGAAATTTTAGCTCAACGCTTACTGGGCAAAGTACTACTCTTCACCAATCAGATCGTAGGGCTGGGCAAGGTAATTAGGCACATTGCTGTAGTAGTTATATACGTAGGAGAACTTGTGTGATTGAATAACTATCAAATAGCAAGCGCGAAATTGGGCAAAAATACGTCTACTCAATTCAAGTTGCTTTAGGTTACGTGACGTCATGGTCCCAACACCCCTCTGGAAATTCACCAGCCTCTCACCCTTTTTATGGAATCCCGAACTGGAATCCATCTGAATACCCTATCTAAAAAATGAAGATATTGACAAAGAAACGTTTCAAATCATAGTTATTAAGAAGTTGGGTTCTCAAGAACTCAAAAAAAAAAAACTTACGAGAGAACGTTGGGTCGTTGGATTCACTGCCCTCGTCATCGTCCGTTCCGAAGGCCACTCGTATGTTTATTCCATTTACATTGTGCTGTGAAAATTATTCAAGAAACTGTACTTTAGGTACATTTTCACACTAAGAATTTCTTTTTCGTTACATCATTAATAGTCCAGTAAAATAAGGAAAGGACCTCGAAGTAGCCCTGGGAAACCTAGAAATCGTTATGAAACCTTAAGATTAGTCTTGAAAACGAGTAATCTGAGTTGTACCCCTTCGAGGAATGAGCTCAACTTATGGTGCCCCAAAAAGCCAACGCTTTCGGACTTTCTTCAGTTTTTTGCCTATTTATAACTCCTAAACGTTATAACTAAACTAGTTATAACTCCTAAACAACGCATCCTAGCGAAAACTTCGAGAAAAGGTTCAATTTGATTCGAATTGAAGGGTTCATTTACGATGAAATCGACGAAAAACGACTCGAAAAATTGATATAATCGATTCTGATTAAGAAAGAACATCAAGTTAGATTGACTCATCGGAAATTCGACTCGAAAACGTCTCAAAAACTCGACAAAGGTGGAATTTGAATCGAAATGAGAGGATGAAATCGACTCAAAACGTCGAAAAATTGATATCATCGATTCTGATCAAGGAAGAAAGGTTATAATCGATTCCGATGGAATAGAAAACTCGATAAATTCTTGGAAATCTCGCAGGGTGGTAATTTAAGGGTTAAGCAGTTCAGTCTTGGGAAACGGGTCATTTGTGTCGAAAAATTAGTTTGTAACTAACTGTTCATCGAAACATGCATGGAAGTTAATAAAACTTGGATGATGCATTACAACCTATAAGAAATGTATTATAGTTGCAGCAAAACAACTTGAGCAGCTTGTGGGATATTGCAAAAACCGAGATAGCCCCCTTAATTCTTAAGTGCATGATTCAGATTTACAGCGTTGGAGTTTTGGGGCTCCCAGTGCATCTCATACTGTTTGCGCGACCTAAAACCTCTTGTATTTCTCTAACAACATGCATAAATGGACCTGGAAAGGTTTGATGTCAATGTTTGGACTCGTGAGGTGGATCGATCAGAACACATAGCGAATTTTCCAAGATATCTATAAACCGAGGTGTTACTCGGCAATAATGTTACAAGACAAATTGTTTTTAAAACCAGTAAAATGGAGTCATTTAAGATAAAAAACTCTGCAAATTCTTGACACAACGGTTTATTATCTTCTTTGTACAGATCACCCTTCTGTCTAGGTCACTGAAAGATAGATTAAAAATTAATCTTTAATAATTAATAATTATTATTATTGTGAATTAGGTATCATTAATTATTAATAATTATTATCAAGAAGTATAATTATTAATATTTATTGTTGGTTATTAATAATTTTTATGCTTCATTATTAATCATTATTATTAAATATTATTTATTAACTCGATATTTGAAAACCATGTGCTGTTTGAATCAGCTGGGCCAGTTTGAAAATGGACCTATACATGGAAAAAACATAATTATTGACAATGGGCTATGCCCGTCTGCCAGAGTGTGCCCATGTATATTGTTGACTGAAATATTCCTTTACAATTTATTATTAGGGGTGACATGTTGTATATTATTTTCGTTCTAACTAGTGATAATTTACATTATCTACTGTCCCAATTAAAATGTTGTACCAATTCTACCCGGTAGTTCCAAGCTTTTTGGCAGTACCTTGCCAATGGTAACCAATTCACACCGTTCAAGATCACAAGTAGAGTCTCCAACGAAAACTGAGACGTACCAAATTCAACAACACGAAACTCAGAAAGTGCAGGACAGGTCGCCATGAAGTGCAGAATGTCTTCGGGGACTCCCATGTTGCAGAGTGAGCAATTCTCATTGTGTCCCTCTTCTTGTCGAATATGAGGTCGACTATTGAGCTTCAGTAGGTCTCCCCGAACTCTACCCACCCATCTCAGAACGAACAATGATGCCTTCTGCTTCCTCTCTGTGAGATCTATAGGTCTCACATCCTTGTTCAGCAACCTATAAACTCGGCAGGTGGACGCTAGAGCCCTAGTTTTAAGTGCTTCCATCCATGATGCTCTTAACTTCATCTGCAGATCCTCAAAATGTCCTCTCCACTCATTGTGGTCCTCAAAGTTTTCACCAAGAGAACAACCATGCCGCTCACCAATACTTTTTAGTTCCTTGGATCAGTATAATTGGCGACGAACGGTTTCAGAGGCCACAATCCTAGGGAATCGAATTTGGCATCTTCAAAGTCTTGAGAAGGTATTTGCCATGCATGCTGAGTGTGAATAAGAACAGGGGCTCCACTGCGGTCTCAAGATAGATGAAATAATCAGGGTGTTCCGTGGTACGTGAAAAATTCGTTTTACAAAGTACATGAATACCTGTTCAACAACGCCCGATGCTCTCGAAATCCCCACACTTGTGCATTATAACATAGAACAGAACGGGCAGCTGCCTGAAACACTGTGTATTTGGTGCTGATTGGGATGTTGGAGAGTCTAAAGAAGGAGCCGTATGCCACTGAAATACTCAACTTAGCTGCTGCTGCTCTATCCATCACGTGTTCGCTGAAGGAGTCCTAACGTCAGTGTAACGCCGAGGTATTTATAGGAGCTAACAACCTCTACTGGCGTTTCCCTGTATGTCCAAGCCTCATTCAATTTCAGCCCACCTTCTCGTCTAAAAACCATTATCTTTGACTTTTCAAGATTCACCTGCTGCTTCTAGCGGTCACAAAACTCCTGAAGCGCATCGATATTTTGCTGACGTTCTTCTACGGTTTCTGCAGTGATGACAATGCCGTCGGCATACATCAAGGTCTTAATAATAGTATCCCCAACTGCAACTCCGTTTGGCAAATGGTTGGTTCTCAGTTTACGGGACAATCGCTGTCCTTCGTTGATAAAAAAGTGGCAGTCCAACTTTTCCAAATATTTCTTTTTGCGATATCAGTGTGGTTACCTGGCCTACTTATCCCAATAATATCTAGTCGTTTTTCGTCATTTCAAATGCCTTTAATTGATCCATATATACCTCAAATCTCATTGTCGTGGCCTGTCCCCAGGTCAACTTTCGTACGTTATTCGAACCTCCACCTTCCTTGATGATTGCATTTCCTTCCGGAAAGAGTTGCATTTTTATTTTTCAGAATTAGTTGTTGGATACTACTGGGCTTATGGACGGGACTATAAAACTGTAAACAACATTCGGACGCAAAAACATTATTCATGTTTTGCATAGCAAACACCTCGTTCTATACAAAGTATAGAAGAGAAAAGATCCGGGGGGTCCAGGGGGGCTTGCCCCCCTGGCGAGGCGCGAAGCGCCGAGTTTCTGTTATGGCAACCCTGCCCTTGAAGGACACGCTGTGCCTTCGCGATCTTGTTCAGTCGGCGCTCATCTATCGAGGAGAAACGTGGAACAAACAGGTGTGTATCCTTCATAGGTCTCATTGTTATGGGTTTGAGAATCAATGCCTAATGAACTTATTGTTAATTTGTTTTCCACATGTTGGGATAACGATTCAAGAACCTAAGGTAATGCATGATCAAGTTTCAAAAAGGGTTGATTAGGCTCCAAACTGCCGAAGATTGAAGTCAATTTCTCATTGTCATGGCGATTTGGTATCTCATTGTAGTGGCCACTCGTGTATGCCACGACAATGAGGAAAGACCATACCAATGAGAAAAACTCTGCAAATTCTTGACACAACGGTTCTTCTTTGTACAGATCACCCTTCTGTCTAGATCACTAGGTCTAAATGTCTAGATCCTAAATGTTAGATTAATTATTATTATCAATTATCACTAATTATTAACAATTTTATCAAGTACCTAGTGAAAATTATTATAATTTATTGTTAGGTATTAATAATTCGTATTTACTATTAATAACAATTATTATTAATTATGATTAATTAATACGATATAATTCTGGGGTTTTTAATACTACGTCGGTAATAATTTTTCTATAAAAGAAGTACCTACCAACAAACATTCGAAATTACCTTCATTTCCGTAGCACGAAACGCACCTCAGAACAACAAACTCGACATCACTTAAGCCATATGATGTTCCAAAGAGCTTGTTAGTATGAAAATGGACCTGCATTTCAACAATTTGATTCACGATCGTGTTGTGAGGCACAATCTTTGAGCCGTCATTGTGAATGAACGGCTGGTCGTACAAAGCTGTGGATGGTCTTAAAAAATTCTACGGAACAAACTCTATCTAAATATGAAATAAAAAACATACCGTTCTATATATGAGATATGAGATTTTCAAATTTTCAAAATTCGTTTTGAACCCCTTCCCCTTGACCTAGGGTTATGAAAAGTTTCGAGGACCATTGTGGGGTTGGTCGAAACCCATAAAAAAAATTTCGTAATTTTAACTCAACGCTAACTGGGCAAAGTGACGCGGACGGCGGACGGACGGATTTTTTTTTATTCGATTTTCTGATTCTACGTATCTTGAAACGTAAACCAACAAATTTTGAGGGGGGGTCAACCCTTATCCTGGGGGGTCCTGGGGGGTCAACCCTTCTTTCCTGATTTTTTTAAATTGGTTGGGAGTTACTAGGGTTTTTTATTCGGTTTCCCCTGCAACACGGATATCTACTGAAGCCGTTGGCACCCCTGAACCCGCGTTTAGACCCAGCTGTTCAGGTAAAGTTTGATTTTTTGTTGTTGTGGTCGCCATGTGTGATGAAAATGGAGCCGCGCAGATGTAAGGTAAGTTTTCTATTTTTTACTGCATTGTTTCATTTAAGTACTACTAAGAGTCCAGGTTGTTTTACGTTTCACTAAAACTATTGTAGAATGTAGAAAAAAATCATGAAAGTTGTATATTGAAGCCTAACCTCAAAATATCGGAAAAACGAAATGTACCACCTGTGACCCACTGCCAAGATAGGGTAGCTTTAGCAATCTATCAACAGGTGTCAGTTTCATCCGAAATCGGTTAGTTTCTCGTCTAATCATTTCATAATATTTTGTGATTATTTATAGTTTGAATTGTTTTTTGGGTTTCAGACAAACTTCTCCTCTCGAGGAGAGTATAATATACTCTCCTCGAGAGTATTATTATTCTCTCCCTGGTTCCACGTATTCGACAGGATTCCTTGTCAGATGATGTTGACGACTGTGAAATTCCTGTGACTACAGAAGAAGACCTTATGGGACAAATGCAGGATTTTTTTGATGTTTTGCCGGAATACGACATCGATCCTGCAGAGGACTTGTTCGCTGATCTAGGGGTAGGAGAGCTGCACCACAGTTCAAGCCCTGACCCTTTGCCAAGCCCATCGACTGTACGGAACTCTGAATCGCTAATTCTTGAACCAGTGATTTCAAAGTGCAGGTTGCGGACTACCTTGTATGGTACAACCGACCGAGAAGGAGCAGCTCTGGATTGCCTAAACTCAAAAGAAAAACCCCAGCCGTGAAATTCGACAGAGATATCACTCAGGATGGAGTCCGTCATCTTCCGACAAAGGGAACCAGAGGACGATGCCGGTGGTGCCACACAGCTAAAACTAATGTGCTGTGCAAAAAATGTAACATAAGGTTTTGTTTCAATGACAACAGAGAATGTTTTACAGAAGCACATGAGCAGTGATTTTATTACGTTTATTTCAGTTTCATTTCAATTTTCTATTTCAGTACTGTGAATTGGGTAATAGTTTCAATTAGAAATGTTTATTCTCATAGTTATTTTATATTTTCATTAGTGAAATTTTCGTGATATACATTCATATCCAAGTCACTGTGATACCTGAGACTAATTTATTGCATTATATCAAAAGTGCCTTCTAAGCTCTTGATTTTTTATGAACTTGAAGTGCCAGTTGACTAATTCTCAACCTACTAGTTCCTAATATTTCTATGTCAAAGTTCGAGAAATAAATATTTTATGACGTTTGTTATTCAAAACTGTTTTTTTTCATTCATTTCACTGGAGAGAATTATCGAAATATGGAGCAGTCGAGCGCTACCCTATCTTGGCAGTGGGTCACCTGTGGGACAGTACCTGTACAAAATGTACAAAAACGGGGAAAATTTAAAAAAAATTAAATTTGTTATATTGAAAGCCCAAATGAGTAAAAAAATTAAAAATAAATGATTTTCTTCAAAAATTTGATGTCTTGCCAAGATAAGGGTTAACATTTTTTTTTCTTTGGGCGATTCCAATGGTTCATTATCGAAGATAATAAACCAAAAATCCGTCCGTCCGCCGTACGCCGTCCGCGCCACTTTGCCCAGTTAACGTTGAGCTAAAATTACGAAATTTGGTTTCTGGGTTTGGACCAGCCCCACAATGATCCTCGAAACTTTTCATAACCCTAGGTCAAGGGGAAGGAGTTCAAAACGAATTTTGAAATTTTGAAAATTCCATATCTCGAAAAATTCATATAGAACGGTATGTTTTTATTTCATATTTAGATAGAGTTTGTTCCGTAGAATGTTTTAAGACCATCCGCAGCTTTGTACGACCAGCCGTTCGTTCACAATGACGGCTCAAAGATTGTGCCTCACAACACGATCATGAATCAAACTTTTGAAATACAGGTCCATTTTCATACTAACAAGCTCTTTGGATCATCATATGGCTTAAGTGATGTCGAGTTTGTTGATCTGAGGTGCGTTTCGTGCTGCGGAATGAAGGTAATTTCGAATGTTTGTTGGTAGGTACTTCTTTTATAGAAAAATTATTACCGACGTAGTATTAAAAACCCCAGAATTATATCGTATTAATTAATCATAATTAATACCTAACAATAAATTATAATAATTTTCACTAGGTACTTGATAAAATTGTTAATAATTAGTGATAATTGATAATAATAATTAATCTAACATTTAGGATCTAGACATTTAGACCTAGTGATCTAGACAGAAGGGTGATCTGTACAAAGAAGATAATGAACCGTTGTGTCAAGAATTTGCAGAGTTTTTTTTCTTTGGGCGATTCCAATGGTTCATTATCGAAGATAATAAACCAAAATGCTTAGAATTTGAAGTAACACGGTATTAAAATGCTTTCTGCACTTTCCCTAATGAATTTTCTCTATATAAAATTTGGAATAGGGAAAGATAATGTGGAAAGAAATTGCGCTATCGATTCCTAAGCTCCCCAGGTTTACGGTTCAACGTTATGTAAATAATTAGTACCTAACATACTGCTACATTGGTTTTTAAAAGGAAAAATGAAGTAATACTGTCTCTTTCATTACAGTAAAAAATGGGTCGGACAAAAGTGACGGATGCAGAACGGCTGAAGAAGAAAAGAGAAGCGGAAAGGAAGAGAAGAGAGAAGAGAAGAAGTGCACCAGAGCTGAGAGCAGAGGATCAGATGAAGAGGAAAGCTAGGTATGAGAGGGATAAGAGGTCAAAGAAACTGAAGATGATAAAGGAAATGTCAAAGAGGGAGAAGAGGCAACAAAGGAAGAAGTGAATCGAATCATGCAATTGTCGAGAGGAATAGGCTAAGTGGAAAGAGGAGAAGGATCCAGGCTCGAGTCAAACTCAGAAGAGAATTGATTAAAGAAAAACAAAGGAATGCAAGCTTGAAAACTGCAAATGAAAACTCTGCAAATTCTTGACAAACGGTTTATTATTTTCCTTGTGCACATCACCCTTCTGTCTATACCAGACTGTGTTGCAAATCGGCACCATACCATTTTCTCACCGTACTCATACCATACCATACGAATTTCTTTCCTATCATACCATACTGTAGTATACCAAATCATACATAAAATCATATACCATACCATACTCATACCATGTCATACAAACCGAGTGAATATTGAAATGTCATCCATTTCTGACCTATATTTAAAATTTCAAGTATCTAGCTCATCATCAAAATTTAATTTGTTTAAACAAATAGGTATTATTTAAACAATTTTACAGACAAGAAACCGAGTGAATATTGCATTGTGATCCAGTTCTGAACTATTTTTAAAATTTCAAGTCAATAGCTCATCATAAAAATTTAATTTGTATTATTACAAAAAGGTATTATTTAAACAATTTTACAGATGAGAAACCGAGTGAATATTGCAATGTGGTCTATCCCCGACTCACGGTTAAAATTTCTAGACTGTAGTTTACCGGGAAGATGAAAACGTCGGTAATAATTTTTCTATAAAAGAAGTACCTACCAACAAACATTCGAAATTACCTTCATTTCCGTAGCACGAAACGCACCTCAGAACAACAAACTCGACATCACTTAAGCCATATGATGTTCCAAAGAGCTTGTTAGTATGAAAATGGACCTGTATTTCAACAGTTTGATTCACGATCGTGTTGTGAGGCACAATCTTTGAGCCGTCATTGTGAACGAACGGCTGGTCGGACAAAGCTGCGAATGGTCTTAAAAAATTCTACGGAACAAACTATATCAAAATATGAAATAAAAAACATACCGTTCTATATGAATTTTTCGAGATATGAGATTTTCAAATTTTCAAAATTCGTTTTGAACCCCTTCCCCTTGACCTAGGGTTATGAAAAGTTTCGAGGATCATTGTGGGGCTGGTCCAAACCCAGAAACCAAATTTCGTAATTTTACGGACGGATTTTTTTTTATTCGATTTTCTGAATCTACGTATCTTGAAAGGTAAACCAACAAATTTTGAGGAGGGGTTAAAAAAATTTTTTCTTTGAGCGATTCCAATGGTTCATTATCGAACATAATAAACCAAAATCCGTCCGTCACCCGTACGCCGTCCGTGCCACTTTGCCCAGTTAGCGTTGAGCTAAAATTACAAAATTTGGTTTCTGGGTTTGGACCAGCCCCACAATGATCCTCGAAACTTTTCATAACCCTAGGTCAAGGGGAAGGGGTTCAAAACGAACTTTGAAATTTCGACAATGTCATATATCATATATCATGCGGACGGCTGAATACAAAGCCATGTTGATGAACGACGTATGGGATATTGTGGATAAACCTGAAAATCGAAATACAGTCGGAAGCCGTCTAATTCTCGTTAACAAATTCAAGAAGGATGGTAGTCTGGATAGACGAAAAGCCAGACTTGTGGCAAAAGGCTATACTCAGAGACCTGGAATAGATTTCACCGAAACCTATAACCCAGTCATTCGAATGAGTTCGCTAAGGACAATCATGGCAGTCGCAGTTCAGAAAGGAATGTTGGTACACCAAATGGATGTGACAACTGCATATCTAAATGGAGATTATTGTACTCCAGTGCATCATTATTTTGTGTATGTGTTACTGACCGTTGTCTTGTCTGACTTTTTATACTTGTCAACCAGGTTTTTCTGTTTTTTCGGTTCATTCTAAAAATGTGAATATATATCTTTTTACGCGTGCAATTCAATTCATTTCATTCAGTCACAACAAGTTGGCGACGAGGATGTAGGATGCCGTTCAGTTTCAAGTCTCACGTCAGCCAGCCTCGACTTCTTTTCATTAGCCACAAATCTCATCGAGTGTTCGAGGAATTTATTTTTGCAGGTATTTACCCTATCTTATTCAAGATCTGTACTAGTGGCCCTGGTAACAACAGACACCAAACTCAAATTCCCGAAGCCATTCGTGATGTCGAAAAGTGAAATTTGAAATATGGATAAGGCCCAATTCAAACAGTTCCTCTCGGTGTTGACAACCGCATTGGGAGCGCAAAATTCTACACCAATTCCTCAACTAACTCCATTTGAAATCTATGACGCCAAAAAGGAGCGATTCATCTCATATTTAGAACGCTTTGAAAACTATTGTAGTCTCAAAAATGTAGATTCTACCGTTAAAAAAGCTCAGCTCTTGTGTGCTTCAATTGGTTCTACACACTACAACAATTTGGCCGCATTATTAGGCCCTGACAAGCCAATCAAAGGTATCGCTTTTGAAAATCTGGTTCAGCACTTCAAAAACATGTCTCCACCTGTCTCCACAGTTGTTGCCCAGCATTACTTCTTAAGTGCAACACAACAACCCTCACAATCTATTTCGGAATTCGTAGCCTCCCTGAAGGGAAATCTTAGAGACTGTGATTTTTATGTGACATGCACAATGTACATCCAAAATTTCAATTGCTGACACTTTTCTTCGCGCACAATTCATCAGAGGTCTGAAGGACAACTGGATTCGCGAACAACTCTTACAACAGTCCTCGCTCAAAACGTTTGACGAATTACTAAAAAAAGCTACAGCACTCGAAGCTTCTCGTATAGAGAGCAGTCAACTCAAATCACAACCTCCTGACAATTCCTCATTCATCAACAGTGACACAAATAAAGTGGAAAAAGGCAGAGGGTCAAGTCAAATGTCTCACTCTTACAAAACCCCTAACACAAGTCCACATCGACGTCAACGATCACAGTCCCAACATAATAGGAGTAGAGTTGATTATCGCTCTTTGGGCATTGATGGACTATGCCTCAAATGTGGGAGATCGAATCACAGGTCAAGTGACTGCAGAATTGATCGTGACTCTCTGAAATGCACTTCATGCAGTAAAATTGGCCATGTGACCAAGGTCTGTATCACCACGCTTCTCCAAAAATCGAAAACTAATGCTGTCTCGACCCAACCCCCTCAGTATGAGTCAGACTCCGGCTCAGAATATGGCATTGGTCGTATAGAAGACTGCGCTGAGGACATTTATGAAGTTGGGCCGAGCGCTGACAAGTTTTTCATTACAGTCTCACTAAACAACCGACATCAAGTATTTGAAGTTGATTCAGGTGCTAAATTCTCCCTTCTGTCAGAGAGCGACTTCAACCGACTTGGTCTCAATATTCGTCTGCAACCGACACCGATATTATTCCGTTCATACTCGGATCATATAATCAAACCATTAGGCAAAGTTACAGTCTCCGTCAAATACAAAAATAGACAAATTAATGCAGATCTGTACATTGTTCCGGCAGGATACGACCCACTGCTTGGAAGAGTATGGATCCGTGGACTCGGAATCAACCTGCAAGAAGTTGATAGAGACCGTGTCATATCAAATTACGCTGTGTCAATCAATTCTGTCATGCCAATTGAGGAAATTTTCAAACAATACTCAACTATTTTCGAAAAGCGAATAGGTTGTGTACCCAACCTGGAGGTCAAACTCCAGCTAAGAGAAGGCGCTAAACCTATTTTCTTACGTGAACGCGACGTTCCTTTTGCACTGAGAGAGCGAGTAGAGAAAGAGCTTGCATCTCTTGAGTCACAAGGTGTTATTACACCAGTATCCTCAAGCGACTGGGGATCACCACTAGTCGTAATACCCAAACCAGATGGAGAGGTTCGTCTCTGTGTAGATTATAAATGTGGGGTCAACGCAAGATTAGTCTCTGCAAATCATCCGATTAGACGCATTGATGAGGTACTTCACAGCCTCAGAAATTCGAAGTATTTTTGCAAGCTTGACCTCCATAAGGCCTACCTACACCTCAGAGTAGATGAGGAGGGACGCAAAATACAAACTATCACTACGCTCAAAGGCACATTCCAAATGAATCGCCTCAGTTTCGGAATTAAAACCGCGCCATCAGAATTCAATCGAATTCTGTCACAGATACTACATGGACTCCCGAAAGTGGAAGCATATTTTGATGATATCATCTGTCATGGAGTATCAATGGAGGAATGTAGCAGAAACTTGATTGCTTGTTTGGAACGCCTCAAGGAAAACGACCTCCACTTAAACAAAAACAAATGTGATTTCTTCAAGGAAAAAATCAACTATCTTGGTCACATCGTCTCTTACAATAAAATTCAAAAGTCACCTGAAAAGATACAAGCAGTCCTCAACATGTCGAAGAATTAAGGCGTTTCTTGGGTTTGGTGACATACTATGCCAAATTTATTCCCGACTTTTCCACAAAATCATTTCCGCTTCGACGTCTACTCAGAAAGGATGTGAAGTTTTCCTGGTCAACCTCATCAGAAGCCACTTTTGAAGCCCTAAAGTCGGAATTGTGCAGTGAATGGGTGCTAACGCCTTTCGACCCTGCTAAGCCTCTCATCCTCACGACAGACGCCAGCCCGACGGGTATTGCTGCGGTTCTCAGCCATGACGTTGAGATGGCCAGGAAAAACCGATTGCATATGCTTCTCGTGCCCTCACTCAAGCTGAAGCCAATTACAGCCAGCTAGACAGAGAAGCATTAGCTATCGTCTACGCCACAACACATTTCTATAATTATGTATATGCCAGACACTTCACACTCGTCACTGATAATGAGCCTCTATCTCGCATTTTTCACCCTCACCACGCCTTGCCTCAGATGACTTCCGCCCGTCTCTTGCGCTATGCCTCCTTTTTAAGTGGACTGGATTTCACTGTACGCTGCAATAGGGGAAAGACAACGGGAATGTCGATTGTCTTTCTCGTGCTCCAATTCCTCAAACGTCCAAATCACGAGATACAATAATGAATGAAGAAGTCAACGCTTTATATGCTGAAACACTTCTTCAAATCTCAAGCTCAGCTATAACTGCTGAAACCATCACTGAAGAAACGGCGAATGACCCCGAACTCCAAGCCCTTATGACGAATCTAAGAAATAGTCGAAGGAATGAACCATTCACAATTTCAAACGGAATGCTTTTCAGGATAGATCGTGCTGTTATTCCAAAGACACTCCAACGCCCAATCCTGGAAGAGCTTCATGAGTCACACTTAGGGGTAACTAAAATGAAACAACTCGCCAGGCGATATGTCTATTGGGAACGATTAGACAAAGACGTAGAAACACTCGTCAAAAGCTGTGAATCCTGTGCAAAAGACCGCCATAATCCCCAGAAAGCTGCAATCCACCCATGGAATCAACCAGAGGACAACTGGGAGAGACTACATATTGACTACGCAGGTCCATTCGAAAATCGTTATTTTCTCATGTGTGTTGACGCAAAATCCAAATGGGCCGAAGTTCGCACACTCAGAGATGCTCCATCTTCTTCATCATCTATCACACTTCTTGAAAATATCTTCTCAGTTCATGGATATCCATCAGTTTTGGTATCCGATAACGCAACAATTTTCAAAAGAGAAGAGTTCCAGTCACACTGCAAAGAAAGAGGGATTTTTCAAAAAGTCATTGCGCCAGGCCATCCGGCAACCAACGGCCTCGCTGAACGGAGTATACAAACACTCAAAAGAAGATTAAAACTCTGCAAATTCTTGACACAACGGTTTATTATCTTCCTTGTGCAGATCACCCTTCTGTCTATACCAGACTATATTGCAAATCGGCACCATACCATATTCTCACCGTACTCATACCATACCATACGAATTTCATTCCTATCATACCATACTGTATTATACCAAATCATACATACAATAATATACCATACCATACTGATACAATGTCATACAAACCGAGAGAATATTGAAATGTCATCCATTTCTGACCTATATTTAAAATTTCAAGTATCTAGCTCATCATCAAAATTTAATTTGTTTAAACAAATAGGTATTATTTAAACAATTTTACAGACAAGAAACCGAGTGAATCCAGTTCTGTGATCCAGTTCTGACCTATTTTTAAAATTTCAAGTCAATAGCTCATCATCAAAATTTAATTTGTATTATTACAAAAAGGTATTATTTAAACAATTTTACAGATGAGAAACCGAGTGGATATTGCAATGTGGTCTATCCCCGACTCACGGTTAAAATTTCTAGACTGTAGTTTACCGGGGAGATGACAAAAGGTAGTTTTATTCTGGGCGTCTGAGGGTTGGGTCACATAACGGCCGTTTTCGACGCGAAAGATTAGTGTTTTTCCTAAACCTTTGCGCGCTCACTGTGAACGAACGGCTGGTCGCACAAAAATCCAATTGGTCTTAAAAGATTCGTAATTTTTCAGGTCATTCAAACGTGAACTGAAAATTACACGTTTCAGTTAAATATTTTGAGATATGACATTATCGAAATTTTAAATTTCGTTTTGAACCCCTTCCCCTTGACCTAGGGTTATGAAAAGTTTCGAGGACCATTGTGGGGCTGGTCCAAACCCAGAAACCGAATTTCGTAATTTTAACTCAACGCTAACTGGGCAAAGTGGCGCGGACGGCGAACGGCGTACGGGGGACGGCGGACGGACGGATTTTTGGTTTATTATCTTCGATAATGAACCATTGGAATCGCCCAAAGAAAAAAATTTGTTAATCCCCCCTCAAAATTTGTTGGTTTACGTTTCAAGATACGTAGATTCAGAAAATCGAATAAAAAACTCTGCAAATTCTTGACACAACGGTTTATTATCTTCCTTGTGCAGATCACCCTTCTGTCTATACCAGACTGTATTGAAAATCGGCACCATACCATATTTTCACCGTACTCATACCATACCATACGAATTTCTTTCCTATCATACCATACTGTATTATACCAAATCATACATACAATAATATACCATACCATACTCATACCATGTCATACAAACCGAGTGAATATTGAAATGTCATCCATTTCTGACCTATATTTGAAATTTCAAGTATCTAGCTCATCATCAAAATTTAATTTGTTTAAACAAATAGGTATTATTTAAACAATTTTACAGACAAGAAACCGAGTGAATATTGAATTGTGATCCAGTTCTGACCTATTTGTAAAATTTCAAGTCAATAGCTCATCATCAAAATTTAATTTGTATTATTACAAAAAGGTATTATTTAAACAATTTTACAGATGAGAAACCGAGTGAATATTGCAATGTGGTCTATCCCCGACTCACGGTTAAAATTTCTAGACTGTAGTTTACCGGGAAGATGAAAAAAGGTAGTTTTATTCTGGGCGTCTGGAGGTTGGGTCACATAACGGCCGTTTTCGACGCGAAAGTTTAGTGTTTTTCCTAAACCTTTGCGCGGTCACTGTGACGGAACGGCTGGTCGCACAAAACTCCAATTGGTCTTAAAAGATTCGTAATTTTTCAGGTCATTCAAACGTGAACTGAAAATTACACGTTTCAGTTAAATATTTTGAGATATGACATTATCGAAATTATAAATTTCGTTTTGAACCCCTTCCCCTTGACCTAGGGTTATGAAAAGTTTCGAGGACCATTGTGGGGCTGGTCCAAACCCAGAAACCGAATTTCGTAATTTTAACTCAACGCTAACTGGGCAAAGTGGCGCGGACGGCGTACGGGGGACGGCGTACGGCGGATTTTGGTTTATTATCTTCGATAATGAACCATTGGAATCGCCCAAAGAAAACATTTTTTTAACCCCCCCTCAAAATTTGTTGGTTTACGTTTCAAGATACGTAGATTCAGAAAATCGAATAAAAAAAAACTCTGCAAATTCTTGACACAACGGTTCATTATCTTCTTTGTACAGATCACCCTTCTGTCTAGATCACTAGGTCTAAATGTCTAGATCCTAAATGTTAGATTAATTATTATTATCAATTATCACTAATTATTAACAATTTTATCAAGTACCTACTGAAAATTATTATAATTTATTGTTAGGTATTAATAATTAGTATTTATTATTAATAATAATAATTATTAATTATGATTAATTAATACGGTATAATTCTGGGGTTTTTAATACTACGTCGGTAATAATTTTTCTATAAAAGAAGTACCTACCAACAAACATTCGAAATTACCTTCATTTCAGTAGCACGAAACGCACCTCAGAACAACAAACTCGACATCACATAAGTCATATGATGTTCCAAAGAGCTTGTTAGTATGAAAATGGACCTGTATTTCAACAGTTTGAGTCATGATCGTGTTGTGAGGCACAATCTTTGAGCCGTCATTGTGAACGAACGGCTGGTCGTACAAAGCTGCGGATGGTCTTAAAAAATTCTACGGAACAAACTCTATATGAATATGAAATAAAAAACATATTGTTCTATATGAATTTTTCGAGATATGGAATTTTCAAAATTTAAAAATTCGTTTTGAACCCCTTCCCCTTGACCTAGGGTTATGAAAAGTTTCGAGGATCATTGTGGGGCTGGTCCAAACCCAGAAACCAAATTTCGTAATTTTAGCTCAACGCTAACTGGGCAAAGTGGCGCGGACGGCGGACGGCGTACGGCGGACGGACGGATTTTGGTTTTTATCTTCGATAATGAACCATTGGAATCGCCCAAAGAAAAAAATTTTTTAACCCCCCCTCAAAATTTGTTGGTTTACGTTTCAAGATACGTAGATTCAGAAAATCGAATCAAAAAAAATCCGTCCGTCCGCCGTACGCCGTCCGCCGTCCGTGCCACTTTGCCCAGTTAGCGTTGAGCTAAAATTACGAAATTTGGTTTCTGGGTTTGGACCAGCCCCACAATGATCCTCGAAACTTTTCATAACCCTAGGTCAAGGGGAAGGGGTTCAAAACGAAATTTAAAATTTCGACGATGTCTTATCTCCAAATATTTAACTGAACCGTGTAAATTTTAGTCCAGTTTTGAATGACCTGAAAAATTAATGACCTAAAAAAAAAACTCTGCAAATTCTTGACACAACGGTTTATTATCTTCCTTGTGCAGATCACCCTTCTGTCTATACCAGACTGTATTGAAAATCGGCACCATACCATATTCTCACCGTACTCATACCATACCATACGAATTTCTTTCCTATCATACCATACTGTATTATACCAAATCATACATACAATAATATACCATACCATACTCATACCATGTCATACAAACCGAGTGAATATTGAAATGTCATCCATTTCTGACCTATATTTGAAATTTCAAGTATCTAGCTCATCATCAAAATTTAATTTGTTTAAACAAATAGGTATTATTTAAACAATTTCACAGACAAGAAACCGAGTGAATATTGAATTGTGATCCAGTTCTGACCTATTTGTAAAATTTCAAGTCAATAGCTCATCATCAAAATTTAATTTGTATTATTACAAAAAGGTATTATTTAAACAATTTTACAGATGAGAAACCGAGTGAATATTGCAATGTGGTCTATCCCCGACTCACGGTTAAAATTTCTAGACTGTAGTTTACCGGGAAGATGAAAAAAGGTAGTTTTATTCTGGGCGTCTGGAGGTTGGGTCACATAACGGCCGTTTTCGACGCGAAAGTTTAGTGTTTTTCCTAAACCTTTGCGCGGTCACTGTGACGGAACGGCTGGTCGCACAAAACTCCAATTGGTCTTAAAAGATTCGTAATTTTTCAGGTCATTCAAAAGTGAACTAAAAAGTACACCCTTCCATGAGAATTTTTAGAGATATGACATTGTCGAAATTTCAAAGTTCGTTTTGAACCCCTTCCCCTTGACCTAGGGTTATGAAAAGTTTCGAGGATCATTGTGGGGCTGGTCCAAACCCAGAAACCAAATTTTGTAATTTTAGCTCAACGCTAACTGGGCAAAGTGGCACGGACGGCGGACGGCGTACGGGGGACGGCGTACGGGTGACGGACGGATTTTTGGTTTATTATCTTCGATAATGAACCATTGGAATCGCCCAAAGAAAAAAATTTTTTAACGCCCCCTCAAAATTTGTTGGTTTACGTTTCAAGATACGTAGATTCAGAAAATCGAATAAAAAAAAATCCGTCCGTCCGCCGTACGCCGTACGCCGTCCGCCGTCCCCCGTCCGCCGTCCGTGGCACTTTGCCCAGTTAGCGTTGAGCTAAAATTACGAAATTTGGTTTCTGGGTTGGGACCAGCCCCACAATGATCCTCGAAACTTTTCATAACCCTAGGTCAAGGGGAAGGGGTTCAAAACGAAATTTAAAATTTCGACGATGTCATATCTCAAAATATTCAACTGAACCGTGTAATTTTTAGTTCACTTTTGAATGACCTGAAAAATTACGAATCTTTTAAGACCAATTGGATTTTTGTGCGACCAGCCGTTCGTTCACAGTGAGCGCGCAAAGGTTTAGGAAAAACACTAAACTTTCGCGTCGAAAACGGCCGTTATGTGACCCAACCTCCAGACGCCCAGAATAAAACTACGTTTTTCATCTTCCCGGTAAACTACAGTCTAGAAATTTTAACCGTGAGTCGGGGATAGACCACATTGCAATATTCACTCGGTTTCTCATCTGTAAAATTGTTTAAATAATACCTTTTTGTAATAATACAAATTAAATTTTGATGA
The DNA here is from genome assembly GCA_963920205.1 of Stenodema calcarata. Taxonomy (NCBI): domain Eukaryota; kingdom Metazoa; phylum Arthropoda; class Insecta; order Hemiptera; family Miridae; genus Stenodema; species Stenodema calcarata. The sequence goes on from OY986064.1 coordinate 16,020,488, forward strand.
GCTATTGACTTGAAATTTTAAAAATAGGTCAGAACTGGATCACAGAACTGGATTCACTCGGTTTCTTGTCTGTAAAATTGTTTAAATAATACCTATTTGTTTAAACAAATTAAATTTTTATGATGAGCTAGATACTTGAAATTTTAAATATAGGTCAGAAATGGATGACATTTCAATATTCACTCGGTTTGTATGACATGGTATGAGTATGGTATGGTATATTATTGTATGTATGATTTGGTATAGTACAGTATGGTATGATAGGAAAGAAATTCGTATGGTATGGTATGAGTACGGTGAGAATATGGTATGGTGCCGATTTGCAACACAGTCTGGTATAGAATGAAGGGTGATCTGCACAAGGACGATAATAAACCGTTGTGTCAAGAATTTGCAGAGTTTTGGTTTATTATCTTCGATAATGAACCATTGGAATCGCCCAAAGAAAAAATTTTTTTAACCCCCCCTCAAAATTTGTTGGTTTACGTTTCAAGATACGTAGATTCAGAAAATCGAATAAAAAAAACTCTGCAAATTCTTGACACAACGGTTCATTATCTTCTTTGTACAGATCACCCTTCTGTCTAGATCACTAGGTCTAAATGTCTAGATCCTAAATGTTAGATTAATTATTATTATCAATTATCACTAATTATTAACAATTTTATCAAGTACCTAGTGAAAATTATTATAATTTATTGTTAGGTATTAATAATTTGTATTTATTATTAATAATAATAATTATTAATTATGATTAATTAATACGATATAATTCTGGGGTTTTTAATACTACGTCGGTAATAATTTTTCTATAAAAGAAGTACCTACCAACAAACATTCGAAATTACCTTCATTTCCGTAGCACGAAACGCACCTCAGAACAACAAACTCGACATCACTTAAGCCATATGATGTTCCAAAGAGCTTGTTAGTATGAAAATGGACCTGTATTTCAACAGTTTGATACACGATCGTGTTGTGAGGCACAATCTTTGAGCCCTCATTGTGAACGAACGGCTGGTCGTACGAAGCTGCGGATGGTCTTAAAAAATTCTACGGAACAAACTCTATCTAAATATGAAATAAAAAAACATACCGTTCTATATGAATTTTTCGAGATATGAAATTTTCAAAGTTTCAAAATTCGATTTGAACCTCTTCCCCTTGACCTAGGGTTATGAAAAGTTTCGAGGACCATTGTGGGGTTTGTCGAAACCCATAAAAAAAATTTCGTAATTTTAACTCATCGCTAACTGGGCAAAGTGGCGCGGACGGCGTACGGCGGACGGGCGTACGGCGTACGGCGGACGGACGGATTTTTTGGTTTATTATCTTCGATAATGAACCATTGGAATCGCCCAAAGAAAAAATTTTTTTAACCCCCCCTCAAAATTTGTTGGTTTACGTTTCAAGATACGTAGATTCAGAAAATCGAATAAAAAAAATCCGTCCGTCCGCCGTACGCCGTACGCCGTACGCCGTACGCCGTACGCCGTACGCCGTCCCCGTACGCCGTCCGCCGTCCGCCGTCCACGCCGTTTTGCCCAGTTAGCGTTGAGCTAAAATTACGAAATTTTTTTTATGGGTTTCGACCAACCCCACAATGGTCCTCGAAACTTTTCATAACCCTAGGTCAAGGGGAAGGGGGTCAAAACGAAATTTAAAATTTCGACGATGTCTTATCTCCAAATATTTAACTGAACCGTGTAAATTTCAGTTCACCTTCGAATGACCTGCAAAATTACGAATCTTTTAAGACCAATTGGATTTTTGTGCGACCAGCCCGTTCGTTCACAGTGACCGCGCAAAGTTTTAGGAAAAACACTAAACTTTCGCGTCGAAAACGGCCGTTATGTGACCCAACCACCAGACGCCCAGAATAAAACTACCTTTTTACATCTTCCCGGTAAACTACAGTCTAGAAATTTTAACCGTGAGTCGGGGATAGACCACATTGCAATATTCACTCGGTTTCTCATCTGTAAAATTGTTTAAATAATACCTTTTTGTAATAATACAAATTAAATTTTGATGATGAGCTATGGACTTGAAATTATAAAAATAGGTCAGAACTGGATCACAATGCAATATTCACTCGGTTTCTTGTCTGTAAAATTGTTTAAATAATACCTATTTGTTTAAACAAATTAAATGTTGACGATGAGCTAGATACTTAAAATTTTAAATATAGGTCAGAAATGGATGACATTTCAATATTCACTCGGTTTGTATGACATGGTATGAGTATGGTATGGTATATTATTGTATGTATGATTTGGTATAATACAGTATGGTATGATAGGAAAGAAATTCGTATGGTATGGTATGAGTACGTTGAGAATATGGTATGGTGCCGATTTGCAATACAGTCTGGTATAGACAGAAGGGTGATCTGCACAAGGAAGATAATAAACCGTTGTGTCAAGAATTTGCAGAGTTTTTTTATTCGATTTTCTGAATCTACGTATCTTGAAACGTAAACCAACAAATTTTGAGGGGGGGTTAAAATTTTTTTCTCTTTGGGCGATTCCAATGGTTCATTATCGAAGATAATAAACCAAAAACATACCGTTCTATATGAATTTTTCGAGATATGAAATTTTCAAAGTTTCAAAATTCGTTTTGAACCCCTTCCCCTTGACCTAGGGTTATGGAAAAGTTTCGAGGACCATTGTGGGGTTTGTCGAAACCCATAAAAAAAATTTCGTAATTTTAACTCAACGCTAACTGGGCAAAGTGGCGCGGACGGCGTACGGCGACGGACGGATTTTTTTTTATTCGATTTTCTGAATCTACGTATCTTGAAACGTAAACCAACAAATTTTTGAGGGGGGTTAAAATTTTTTTCTCTTTGGGCGATTCCAATGGTTCATTATCGAAGATAATAAACCAAAAACATCTGCAAATTCTTGACACAACGGTTCATTATCTTCTTTGTACAGATCACCCTTCTGTCTAGATCACTAGGTCTAAATGTCTAGATCCTAAATGTTAGATTAATTATTATTATCAATTATCACTAATTATTAACAATTTTATCAAGTACCTAGTGAAAATTATTATAATTTATTGTTAGGTATTAATAATTCGTATTTATTATTAATAATAATTATTATTAATTATGATTAATTAATACGATATATTTCTGGGGTTTTTAATACTACGTCGGTAATAATTTTTCTATAAAGAAGTACCTACCAACAAACATTCGAAATAACCTTCATTTCCGTAGCACGAAACGCACCTCAGAACAACAAACTCGACATCACATATGATGTTCCAAAGAGCTTGTTAGTATGAAAATGGACCTGTATTTCAACAGTTTTAGTCACGATCGTGTAGTGAGGCACAATCTTTGAGCCGTCATTGTGAACGAACGGCTGGTCGTACAAAGCTGCGGATGGTCTTAAAAAATTCTACGGAACAAACTCTATCTAAATATGAAATAAAAAACATACCGTTCTATATGAATTTTTCGAGATATGAGATTTTCAAATTTTCAAAATTCGTTTTGAACCCCTTCCCTTGACCTAGGGTTATGAAAAGTTTCGAGGACCATTGTGGGGTTGGTCGAAACCCATAAAAAAAATTTCGTAATTTTAACTCAACGCTAACTGGGCAAAGTGGCGCGGACGGCGGACGGCGTACGGCGTACGGCGGACGGACGGATTTTTTTTTTATTCGATTTTCTGAATCTACGTATCTTGAAACGTAAACCAACAAATTTTGAGGGGGGGTTAAAAAAATTTTTTCTTTGGGCGATTCCAATGGTTCATTATCGAAGATAATAAACCAAAAATCCGTCCGTCCGCCGTACGCCGTCCGCCGTCCGCGCCACTTTTCCCAGTTAACGTTGAGCTAAAATTACGAAATTTGGTTTCTGGGTTTGGACCAGCCCCACAATGATCTTCGAAACTTTTCATAACCCTAGGTCAAGGGGAAGGGGTTCAAAACGAATTTTGAAATTTTGAAAATTCCATATCTCGAAAAATTCATATAGAACAATATGTTTTTTATTTCATATTCATATAGAGTTTGTTCCGTAGAATTTTTTAAGAACATCCGCAGCTCTGTACGACCAGCCGTTCGTTCACAATGACGGCTCAAAGATTGTGCCTCACAACACGATCATGAATCAAACTTTTGAAATACAGGTCCATTTTCATACTAACAAGTTCTTTGGAACATCATATGGCTTAAGTGATGTCGAGTTGGTTGTTCTGAGGTGCGTTTCGTGCTACGGAAATGAAGGTAATTTCGAATGTTTGTTGGTAGGTACTTCTTTTATAGAAAAATTATTACCGACGTAGTATTAAAAACCCTAGAATTATATCGTATTAATTAATCATAATTAATAATAATCATTATTAATAATAAATACAAATTATTAATACCTAACAATAAATTATAATAATTTTCACTAGGTACTTGATAAAATTGTTAATAATTAGTGATAATTGATAATAATAATTAATCTAACATTTAGGATCTAGACATTTAGACCTAGTGATCTAGACACAAGGGTGATCTGTACAAAGAAGATAATGAACCGTTGTGTCAAGAATTTGCAGAGTTTTTTTTTATTCGATTTTCTGAATCTACGTATCTTGAAACGTAAACCAACAAATTTTGAGGGGGGGTTAAAAAAATTTTTCCTTTGGGCGATTCCAATGGTTCATTATCGAAGATAATAAACCAAAAGCATCAGCGGACGATCCTACTCCTTTGACCATTAAACTACAGAACATACTTTTTCGCTACCGTGCGACCCCACTAGCATCAGGATACTCACCCGCAGAACTTTACCTGAAACGAAAAATTCGAATTCGTCTGGATGCTCTTTTACCCAATAGGAAGGCACTTGTTCCAACTAGCCGAGGCAGTTCTCACGTTCGCTCATTCAGAGTGGGGAGAGGGTACAAGCAAGAGTTCATCATAACAATCAAGATATCTGGGAATTTGGCACTGTCTCTCGTAAACTGGGCCAATACCATTATATCATTGACCTTGACTCAGGCCGTAGTTTGAAACGCCACATCAACCAATGTTTATCGACTGGTTCGAAAGAAACAAGTCACGTTTGCTCCTCGACAAGACCTGCCATCAAGGCTAGGAGTCCCACACATCCCAGTTGAGATCTCACCCACGATGGTTCCAGAGCCGACTTCAGTGCCTGCAACTAACAATCGGGCACTCCCAGATGACAGAGTACAAGATCAAACGTACAACACGCCTGCAACAACAACAAATTTACCATTGCCACGCCGTTCTACACGTCCACGCCGACCCCCAACATATTTGAAAGATTATGTGACGTAGTTCTTGTCCAATTGAAGACCACAGGGGAAAAACGGGCTAACTCGAATTTTTGCGAAAAATGTGTAAAAGACGGTTTGTGATAGATTTTGGCATGGCGAGTTCAGTGATCGCCCCAAATCAGGGGAAAAACGGGTCCTAACGATCGATAAATGCGTTTGAAAAAACGTGTACAGGGGAAGAACGGGCCCTGACCAGCGCTTCAGGGGAAGAACGGGCCATCTTTTGCGTTTCCACCGGGCGAAAACCCATGAAAACTAGACCCCTGCGTGAATTAGTGGTCGAAGCCCGTCACCCAAGGTTGGTTTTTCATCGCAGTTCCTACAATGGAGCATTCTGTAGTTCAGTTGTGATTCCGAACCCCCAAAAAAAGCGGAGTGGCGCGAAAAAGAAGAGCTGTGTTGGAGCGAAAACATCACCTAATCTTCCTGAAAATTTATTTCACTTCCCCGAGGTAGCCTACACAAAAAGAATCAAACTTTCAAAGGAAAAACAGGCCTTAAAACAGTTTTGCGGAGCAAAAGCGAAGAAATTCTTCTCCAAACTAACCCGCAATGCTCATTTAATTGGTCTGCTGGCCCGTTTTTCCCCTGGACAAAGGGGGTTTTGAGTGTATTTTAATTTTTTATTTCCATTAAATACGATATTTTTTCAATTTGTTGTCATCAACATGTTCCCTGATACCTGAAGACCTAATCATTGTTAGAAAAGTCCAGATTTAGCATTTCAGCTGTTCCCAATAGCGTTTTTGGAACTAAAACCGCCCCCCTGAAAAATTGAAAAACCAGGCGGTAGCCCGTTTTTCCCCTGTGGTCTTCAATTGTATTTTCATAAATAGGTGGGGGAGATTATTGTACTCCAGTGCATCATTATTTTGTGTATGTGTTACTGACCGTTGTCTTGTCTGACTTTTTATACTTGTCAACCAGGTTTTTCTGTTTTTTCGGTTCATTCTAAAAATGTGAATATATATCTTTTTACGCGTGCAATTCAATTCATTTCATTTAGTCACAACAGAGATATTGATGCCGACATCGTGATGAGTATTCCTGAGTCATATAAAGAAATACTTCAAAGAATCATAAGAAATGAAAAAGAAGGAAGTTATATACAAAATAAGGCAAAAGCACGTCTCGACAAATTGAACAACGGGAGAGAAGTAGTCTGCAAGATTCAGAAAGCACTCTACGGACTTCGACAATCAGGGAGAATGTGGTACCAAAAACTCGATGAACGACTCAGGAAGAGTGGATTCAAACCATCACACTCAGATCCATGCGTGTATAATGGCGAGATCGGAAGAGACTTTGCTATAATTGGAGTATATGTAGACGATTTAATCCTGTCCACTACTTCGATACACGCGATGGATATAATCAAAAACAGACTGAATGAGAACTTTAAGATGAAGGATATGGGAGCAATTCATTACACACTTGGTATTGAGATATCGCGAGAAAACGATAACATCAAAATGTCTCAATCCAAGTACATCAAGAGAATTGTGGAGAAATTTGGCATGGACAACTCAAATCCTGTAAACTCTCCAGCAGATGTAAACGTGAAGCTCCAGAAGCCGACAGATTTGATACATGGGGAGAATGATGAATATCCGTATCAAAATCTAATCGGATCCCTCATGTACCTGGCTACGTGCACAAGACCTGATTTGGCACACACAGTTAGCATGCTGAGTCAATTCAACTCTTGTTATCGCAAAGAGCATTTTATAGCAGCGAAACGAGTGCTTAGATATCTGAAGAGAACACTCAACCATGAGCTGACATACACAAAATCAGGGGGAGAACTACATGGGTATGTCGATGCTGATAAGGGATCATCAGTGGACGACCGAAAATCTTATACAGGATTCACTTTTTTGCTTGCTGGAGGAGCAATTAGTTGGGAGGCTCGTAAACAGCGTACAGTAGCACTCTCGACGACTGAGGCTGAGTACATGGCGGCGACGGAAGCGGCGAAGGAGGCGATCAGCCTGAAACGATTGCTCGTGGAATTGAAAATGATGGAGGACGGACCTGTGACGGTATACTGTGACAATCGCGGGGCTCGAGAGCTAGCTCACAACCCAGTATATCATCCACGAACCAAACATATAGACATACGACATCATTTCGTACGGCAAGCAGTAACAGACGGAAAACTCTGCAAATTCTTGACACAACGGTTCATTATCTTCTTTGTACAGATCACCCTTCTGTCTAGATCACTAGGTCTAAATGTCTAGATCCTGAATGTTAGATTAATTATTATTATGAATTAGGTATCACTAATTATTAATAATTTCATCAAGTACCTAGTGAAAATTATTATAATTTATTGTTAGGTATTAATCATTCGTATTTATTATTAATAATAATTATTATTAATTATGATTAATTAATACGATATAATTCTGGGGTTTTTAATACTACGTCGGTAATAATTTTTCTATAAAAGAAGTACCTACCAACAAACATTCGAAAATACCTTCATTTCCGTAGCACGAAACGCACCTCAGAACAACAAACTCGACATCACTTAAGCCATATGATGTTCCAAAGAACTTGTTAGTAATACTATGAAAATGGACCTGTATTTCAACAGTTTGAGTCACGATCGTGTTGTGAGGCACAATCTTTGAACGAACGGCTGGTCGTACAAAGCTGCGGGTGGTCTTAAAAAATTCTACGGAACAAACTCTATCTAAATATGAAATAAACCTAGTGAAAATTATTATAATTTATTGTTAGGTATTAATAATTCGTATTTATTATTAATAATTATTATTATTAATTATGATCAATTAATACGATATAATTCTGGGGTTTTTAATACTACGTCGGTAATAATTTTTCTATAAAAGAAGTACCTACCAACAAACATTCGAAATTACCTTCATTTCAGTAGCACGAAACGCACCTCAGAACAACAAACTCGACATCACTTAAGCCATATGATGTTCCAAAGAGCTTGTTAGTATGAAAACTCTGCAAATTCTTGACACATCGGTTCATTATCTTCTTTGTACAGATCACCCTTCTGTCTAGATCACTAGGTCTAAATGTCTAGATCCTAAATGTTAGATTAATTATTATTAGCAATTATCACTAATTATTAAAACTTTTATCAAGTATCTAGTGAAAATTATTATAATTTATTGTTAGGTATTAATAATTTGTATTTATTATTAATAATAATTATTATTAATTATGATTAATTAATACGATATAATTCTGGGGTTTTAATACTACGTCGGTAATAATTTTTCTATAAAAGAAGTACCTACCAACAAACATTAAAATTACCTTCATTTCCGTAGCACGAAACGCACCTCAGAACAACAAACTCGGCATCACTTAAGCCATATGATGTTCCAAAGAGCTTGTTAGTATGAAAATGGACCTGTATTTCAACAGTTTGATTCACGATCCTGTAGTGAGGCACAATCTTTGAGCCGTCATTGTGAACGAACGGCTGGTCGTACAGAGCTGCGGATGGTCTTAAAAAATTCTACGGAACAAACTCTATCTAAATATGAAATAAAAAACATACCGTTCTATATGAATTTTCCGAGATATGAAATTTTCAAAATTTCAAAATTCGTTTTGAACCCCTTCCCCTTGACCTAGGGTTATGAAAAGTTTCGAGGACCATTGTGGGGTTGGTCGAAACCCATAAAAAAAATTTCGTAATTTTAACTCAACGCTAACTGGGCAAAGTGGCGCGGACGGCGGACGGCGGACGGCGGACGGCGTACGGCGTACGGCGTACGGCGTACGGCGTACGGCGTACGGCGTACGGCGGACGGACGGATTTTTTTTTATTCGATTTTCTGAATCTACGTATCTTGAAACGTAAACCAACAAATTTTGAGGGGGGGTTAAAAAAATTTTTCCTTTGGGCGATTCCAATGGTTCATTATCGAAGATAATAAACCAAAATGGACCTGTATTTCAACAGTTTGAGTCACGATCTTGTTGTGAGGCACAATCTTTGAGCCGTCATTGTGAACGAACGGCTGGTCGTACAAAGCTGCGGATGGTCTTAAAAAATTCTACGGAACAAACTCTATCTAAATATGAAATAAAAAACATACCGTTCTATATGAATTTTTCGAGATATGAGATTTTCAAATTTTCAAAATTTGTTTTGAACCCCTTCCCCTTGACCTAGGGTTCTGAAAAGTTTCGAGGACCATTGTGGGGTTGGTCGAAACCCATAAAAAAAATTTCGTAATTTTAACTCAACGCTAACTGGGCAAAGTGGCGCGGACGGCGTACGGCGGACGGACGGATTTTTTTTTATTCGATTTTCTGAATCTACGTATCTTGAAACGTAAACCAACAAATTTTGAGGGGGGGTTAAAAAAATTTTTTCTTTGGGCGATTCCAATGGTTCATTATCGAAGATAATAAACCAAAATTCTACGGAACAAACTCTATCTAAATATGAAATAAAACTCTGCAAATTCTTGACACAACGGTTCATTATCTTCTTTGTACAGATCACCCTTCTGTCTAGATCACTAGGTCTAAATGTCT
>OY986064.1:16030544-16317606 GCA_963920205.1 Stenodema calcarata
AGCGGATATTTTCACCAAACCGTTACCAGGGCCAAGACATTTGTCACTGACTTCAAGCTTGGGACTTAAGCAGCCGCAACGTCCAGCTTGAGGGGGAGTATTAGAATATGTGTGACTACAGTATAATTACTGAATGTCATATGTATGACCGGGACAATTTTTTTCTAGGAGTTCGGTCGATTGCGTTGAATTGTTCAATTGCGTAATATAATTGTTCAAAAACAATCACACGAATATATCATTTTCCACTACGTGGAGTTACTCTGCATAAGAATAATCATCATACAAGATGACATCCTTGTGCTTGGCCGAGGCAAAACTGATCAGGAAGCCTCATTTAACCATGACACTGCTCTTGAAAGACTACTTCAGCGAGGTCGTGAAGTAAACATCAGATTTAACTGAGACAAAATAAGACTCAAGCAGCATGAAGTAAAATACATGGGCCATATTGTAAGCTGTGACGGGTTGAAACCTGATCCAAGCAAAATAATCGCAATTAAAGACATGCCCTATCCAACTGATGTACAGCAACTCAAAAGCTTCATGGGACTTGCAACATACATGTCCAAATTTGTGCCAAATCTGTCTGCAGTTACAGAACCCCTTCGTCTGCTGACAAAAAAGGATCAGCAATGGGTGTGGACAGACGAACATTGCAGGGCTGTTGATACAGTGAAGCAACTTGTCACACAAGCGCCTATCCTTGCATACTATGACTCCACGAAGCCTGTCACTTTGCAAGCAGATGCCAGTAGCAAAGGCCTTGGAGCAGCAATCTTACAACAGAATAGGCCCATTGCATATGCGTCAAGAAGTATAAGTCCTTATGAGAGGAATTGGGCGCAGATAGAAAAAGAATGCCTTAGCATTCTATTTGGCTGTGAGCGTTTTGCAGAATATCTTGTTGGTGGCAAGGACGTCATTGTGGAGACAGACCATCGCCCCTTGGAGAATATCTTCAAGAAGCCTCTTCTGAAAGCCCCAATTCGTCTACAGCGCATGATGCTTCGCCTGCAGCGCTACAACATAGATGTCCAGTACATAAAGGGTGAGAAAATGCTCATTGCAGACGCCCTATCACGACTGCATCTCCCAGAGGCAACACCTGCGGAAATGGATGAGATATATGCAATAGATGCCCTCCACTCTGAGCTGGACACAATACGCGTTGCTGACAACATCAACATGCTCCAAGCTAACCTCCTCAAAGTCAAGCAGGAAACTAATAACGATGAGATCCTTTTTCTGCTTGCTGCAATGATCAAGAATGGCTGGCCCACCCACAAGGAACGAGTGCCTGGCTGTCTTCATCCTTTTTGGGATTTCAAAGACGAACTCTTAGTTCAAGACGGCGTGATCTACCGCGGAAACCAAGTTGTTGTTCCAAAATCTCTCCGTGAAGAATTCATCAAGAAGATCCATCGATGCCATGCTGGAGAAAATGCTTGTTTGCGCCGAGCCAGAGACACTCTTTTTTGGCCGCTTATGGCCTCAGAAATTCGTGACCGCATCAAAAGATGCGATGTATGCCAGAAATACTCACTATCTCAGCCAAAAACTCCAATGTCATCACATCCAGTTCCATCACTGCCTTGGGAACGATTATCTATGGACACATTCAAATTTGATTCCCACGACTATTCCTATTCTGATTTCTTTGAAGTCAAGAAGATGAAAAGCATAAACAGCAAGTCCATCATTGGGTTTCTGAAGGAAAACTTTGCTCGACATGGCATTCCTCAGATGGTAATATCTGACAACGTGCCACAGTTTGTTGGCCAAGAACTGTGCAAATTTGCCAAGGATTGGGAGTTCCTCCATGCCACATCTTCCCCCTATCACAGCCAAGGAAATGGGAAAGCGGAATCTGCAGTCAAGATTTGCAAACGTATGTTGAGAAAATGTGCGAGTGAAGGGTCAGACTCCTATGCAGCACTCCAAGAGTGGCGAAACACGCCAACTGTTGACATGGATTCCAGCCCAGCGCAGCGCCTCATGTCACGACGCACTCGAACTGCAATTCCAACTGCCCAACAGCTCATGATCCCTGATGTACCTGCATCAGTGAAGGAACGGCTCACACGGAAGCGACAGCAAACTAAGGCTTACTATGACAAGCATGCCAAAGACCTTCCCAAATTACAAATCGGGCAGGAGATCCTGGTGCAACCCCCAGGGATACACGGACAAGCCATGGGCACGAGGCACAGTCGAGAGAGCATACAACGAGAGCTATGACGTTGCTATGGATGGAAGAGTATACCGCCGAAACCGCTCTCATCTGAGACCATATCATGCTGCAGCTTCGCCTCCGCGCCCTAGAACATCGTTTCTGCTACCAACTCATACGACTCCTTCACCACATACGTCACCCCAGAAGAACCAGTCACCCAAAGCACCTGAAATAGGACAACCCATTCATGGCAAATCCCCAGCAAAACAACCATCTTAACAACTTCTCCCATTAAACATCAATCCATCGCTCAGAACCCATCCAGACCTACAACCCGAGCAGGACGGGTAATTCAACCACCTCGTCGCCTCACTCTTTCAGAAAACCCGCTATCGAAGGGATCCTATCAAGATCGAAAAAGAATGAAACAGTGAACATTATAAAAAAAAAGAAGAAAAAAAAATTATTTTAGAAAAAAAGGGACTTTTAATTTATATAACGTTATTTAAAAAAAAAAAAGAGAGACATTAATTTATAAAAAGATTGCGAAAAAAAAACCTTTGTAAGAAACCTTTGTAAAACAAAAAAAAAAGGAAGGGAATTGTTCGATATGTGAGATCGATTACATCGATCTTGATTGTATGTGCAGTTCGATAGAGAAGAGAATAAACCATTCTGTCCTTATCACGAGATCGCATCGTATGTTTTCCCATCCCCCAGTACAAACTATACACCGCTTCTTTCAATGCTGTTGGCGGGAGCTTTTTGCCAGATGAACAAGCCTGAATTGAAGCATTACTTAATTATAGTTGTACCACCACTGATTACTCATGACAACCAGTAATACTTATATTATAATATAATACATATTATGTATTACTGGTGGTCACGAGTAACCGTTGTCCTGTAATGATCCGTCAACCGTTGTCCTGTAATGATGCATCGAGTCCCACAACAATTAGTTATTTGTATTACGGGAGTATTATTATTATTATCTGTATTTTCAGATGACGCCCTCCTAAATGAACTAGATGATAGATGGTATTACCATACCTGACAACCAAGAAATCAGCAAATTTAATGATTTGATGGCCGAGGAAAACCAAAAAGAAACCACAGAGAATCCGTTTGATGAAAATGATAATCCCATGTACGATAATCATCTGGACATAAATCTACCTGTTTTCTGAATATACAAGTCTCACATTGCCTTCCAAAGTACTCTCTATGTACCCAACTGCACAATGTTGTAAGTTTACAACGTAACTATTTTCATGATTTTCCGAGTGAATTTCATCTGCATTTTTTTGATACTTGTTTGGGCACTCACTATCCAACTGCTAACTCATTTTTGGTTTTTATGCAAATGCCTTTCAACTCGGACTACTCATATAATTATAGTAACAGCCGAATAAATTATAAACGAATTACACCGTGTTTAATACTCACAGTCATATTGTACGTAATGTGATCATCTGGTCCTCGGAACGACTCGTCGCGTCTCACGCGAACGTTGGCAGTTGGCCTCGTAGGTGCCGGTCTTGTAGCAGGTGACACTGTAAATACGTCACAAAATCGTTTTATTACAACAAAATTTTCTGTGTTTTAATAACGAAAACCCTACCGTAAATGAAGGAAAAATGAAAGGATTTTAACGAACCAATATTGTCATCAATAGTGGGATTCTCGCGACCACTAGAACAGAAAAGATACACATTTTTTGAAAAAAAGAAAAGGAAAAGAAAAAACGCAACAAATTCTACAACGGTTCAAAATGTCTGGACTTACAACTTTTCTGTAAGCAATATTAGAACCGATTGACCACAGTAAAGAATCGTCAATGTGAGGTTACATGGGGTTCAGTCCATATCAGTTGCATCAAAATCCGTGCTATTAGCGCATCTACGGCCAATGTTGGCACTACTCACTCTTAGGCCTTATCAAATAATATCTTATAAGGCATATTATACCTGACAGAACTTGCTGCTCTTCGTGTGCTCGTTTTATTCGTATATTTATACCTACCTAATACTAAAAAATCCGACAGTAGATTAGATTAGATTTTAAACAAGGACTCAGGGTGTGTCCTTTCCTCAACCCCCGCACTGAAACCTGGGCTTATTGTGCGGAGCGTTGCCCTGTAGACCAACCTCAACGTAGAACCCATAGTTCAACGAAGACGAATGTTGGAGCGACTATGAAAGTCAATTCAAATTCTTATGTAGAGTTAAAGGATTGGGAGGGGCCACCACTCAGATGTCGGAAGCTCGAAGAGGCTTACGTTGGTCCTGCGGCTTTGAAGAAAGTAGAAAATTTCGTACTGCCAGCGGAGATCAATATTTTGAGCTGGGAAGAACTGTTGAATGCATTCCGATCAATTTACAAACCAAGAAAGACTGTATTCTCATTTTGGTTGGAATTTGAACAGATTGAGAGGCATCAGATGAACCATTTACAATGTTTGTCACAAGGTTGAAGGAGTTAGCAGGACTATGCCATTATGGAAGGAACTTGCGGGGGGCATACGGTCTCCAGAATTTGAAGTGGAAATCCGACAACGCTGACGGGTCAGAGTTAAAGCTGCAGCAATTGCATGACTTGGCAGAATCAATGAGTAGAGCACGTAGAGAAATGTAAGAGAAAACAATGTCAGAAGAAAGAACAGTAAAAAAAGTCGTCAGAACTGGGATGGAAAACAAAGGAAAGGAAGAACTTTCAAATAACCGAACGGGAAATAACAAGTGTTTTAAATGTGGGTTGTCACATAGAAGAGAAGTCAGATGTCCAGCAGCTCAATCTGAATGTCAAATGTGAGCGGATAGGCCATTTTGCAAGAATGTGCAGGTCAAAGAGGGTCACGCAAGTAAGGAGGAAAACTATGATTCTGAGGAAGATATAAAAGATAGGGTATTGTATATGGTGAAGCAAAACAAAATGCCTCAGGCCAAAATAACGGTGAAAATAAATGAAGTGACGGTGGTGATGGAGTTTGATTCAGGAGCAAGGGCCTCGATAATCAGTAAAGTAATATGGAAAATAATATGATCCCCTAAACAGTAAATCTAGGTAAAGTAAAGTAAGCAACCATTTCAGGTTGAATTTCCGTCCTACTGCCGTTTTTGGCGTCGCGGACGTCATCGGCTGTCCACCTAGGCGGATCAGAATTGTTCAGATGATTTCGCTTAAAGCTACTCATTGCCTCGCCCCCTTGAGTTGAGAGGGGATCGCCGTACAGAAGCGTGATAAAATTACTTGGACGGGAGACCCACTTACCAGCGGTTCCCCATCCAAGTAACAACCACGCCCGACGTTGCATAACTTCCGTGATCTGACGAGAACGGGTTTGTTGCAACGCCTACCCCGTAGGGCTAACAGGTGATCTAGGTTTGTAGCCTATAGAAACAACACGTTGGATATTATGGGGGAGTGCGGGGTGAACGTCACGGTAGGTGATCAAAAAAGGAATATCATAGTAGCGGTAGTAAATGGAGAGGTGTCCCATTATTTGGACTACCATGGATGCACAAATTTGGTATGCAACTACCGCCGGATGTGTCCATTCGAAAGGTAGAGGGGAGACACCTAAGGACTGCAGTGAAATAATTATGGAGGATTTTAAAGAAGTTTTCAACAACGAGTTGCGCAGGATAAAGGGATTCAGGCGAAAATACATTTAAAACAAAATGCAATACCAAAACAGTGTAACTCATGGATTGCAATAACGACCAAATGTTTATCTTGATACAGCTTAGAAAAAATACGTTGAAAGGTGAAACGTTGAATTCAGTTTTGAAAACAAACTTTTAACAAATTTTTTTTTCTTATACCTAACTTTTAAATGCGCTAATGAATAACATTAATTTCATTAACTTTAGTCAATTTCTGACGCCGCTAAAATCTTTAGAAACCTGCTAAATGCAGATTTGGAAGGTAATAGAAACAGAAATAATAACAGCTGAAATAACAACTGCAAATATCCGATATTGAAAGGAAAATATCACTATTCTGACAATAATGATATCCCCCAGAACTGACTTGTATTGGCGGCTAGTTTAACACCTCTGTCACCCATGCCGTGGCATTTCTTGTTTCAACTCTCAAAACACTTACCTCGATGAGTTTCTGAGCCTTGAAGAGGACGGCGCACTCCCTTGAGCAGAACTTGTGGAGCTGCGGAGGATGTTCGACCCTCGAGATGGCCTTAAATCACGAACAATGGTTACATTAGGCAGTAGCCAGGTTTGATTTTAATTAGATCATCCAGATAAGTATTACAATCAAATTGACAGAATGAAATGGAATTTATGGGAGATAACTACGTTGCTAGTCAGATTATGTAAGTTACTAGCTAAAACAGTTAGGACACTCAAGAGGCACGCTGTGGTATTTACTGGGACAGTGAGAATATTTTTCTTAAATAGAATATTCTCAAGATTATGTAGGGCATAGGGCACTTTTAACGATGATTAAGGCATGCACAGTTACTTAGCAGCCATAGGAGTTTCTAGGATGATTCAAACAGCTCATACCGCGGTGGGTTGGTCGGTCCCAGATCGGCTCTTCTCCTGTCACCGGAGAAATCAACAATGCGAAAGATGGCTCTCTGTCGCTGGGCCTCTCGAGTCCTGATCAGATCCAATGACCTCATGACTGCCGAGAATTCGTCGTCTGATCGAGTCCGAGTTCGATCAATAGCAACGGAAGTTCGTCTGTGGGAAACGGCACGTATGCTGCTGCTGGACGCACGATGCGAATGTGTGAGATAGTGATTTCTAATTGCTACAAAGTGAATTCTAATTTTCAACTTAAGCTTCAGATTTTAAAGATGAATTGGGAACTGTACCTTGTCGATGGTGCGATGCGACCTATTGCACTCGGTGCGGTTCTACCCAAAGGTACGGGGAGCCTGAGCAGCACGTGATTGCCCATGCTCATTCTGCTGGTACGCGCTGATGATGAGGTTCCTGCTGTACCATCCCATCGTCGTCGCTCCTCGGCTGATCTGCGCAGGGACCGCCCTCCAGTACTCATAGCAGCATAGCTCCGCACCCTCGACTGATTGAGGGTGGAATCCTCGTTTCTGCGAGACTCGGATAACCTGTTCCATCAAAAGTAGTTTATACAACTTTGTAGTTCATTTTAACCAGTTAAATAAATGGTTCGAGTTTGAGGTAATGTAAGCACTGGTAATACTACGCCATTATTCCAATAACACCCTTAAGCACATAACAAAATTCAAAATCATACCCGGAGCGGCTAGGACCAGCAATGCTCATTGCCCTGGTCTGGGCTTGTTCCGTGACCCTCGACCTCGCTGTGCTCGATAATTCGCTACTTCTAGGAACCGACAATTGACCTCTTGAGCCTCCTGTAAAAATATAAACTATAGATAATAATTACCGTCAGATCCTCCAATAACCAACTGATTAATTTAGGTGAGGTTGCTGCATCTGACGCTAGCCTCTGACAAGCCTATCATACCGTTTGGTCGATGTCGTCCAGTGTTCCTATCCTGTTCCTGCCGCCTTCCGGAGCTCCTGTGCTGGTCTGAGGAACTCCTCGTGTATCTCCGGACGCTCACGATCGGTATACCCAAGACTCGAACTCCCGTGTGGGGGTTGATCTCGTTTGTGTTCGAGTAATGGTTTGTCCATCGATTCGATGCCGTCCTCTGATTGTTTTCTTCGTCTCTCGTGGCTCTCCTCGTGTTGTACCTAAAAAAACAATTAAATAAGGAAAGTCAAGTAACAAAGGCGTCCAAGAGCTTTTTGGGAGGTACAACTGAACTGAGCCATTCGCGTTAGCGCCGATGCTACTTTTTAGGTGTTCATTCCTGTAAAAATAGTTGAAAGGAAGTCTCTAAAATGCATTCATCCACCCTCACACACCATGAAATGCGAAATATAAGTTTTTAAACATGTAATAGATGCAGAGGTTGGAAGAACAGTCATGCAGAGCGAACTTTCAAAGAAATAACTGGTTTTAAGTAAAATGTCTCCATTTTACTGGTTTTAAAACCAGTTTTTATCTCCATTTTTGGCCGAGTAACACATTTTATAGCTTTTTCAACGCTGAACATGATGGTGAAGTCAGAATTGCGATATCTCGTTCCGTTATCAGATTAGAGCAGATGACAACCGTAAGTAACATTCATGTTTCTTCATCTTCAAAGTGCTCCAGTTTGAGAACGGAATAAGATATCACAATTCTTACTTTACCATCGTGTTCTGCATAAAAACAAAACCTCTACAATGAGCTGCCACTTGTCAGACTGTTTCATTTCTGGAATGTATAGGTAATTTTTCTAACGTATGATTTTTGGTGTCTTCTAGCAGTGAATTCGAGTTTTAAAAATTGTGGATCGAGAACAATTGTGGTGAACCAGAGATTATTATTACCTTGTTACTGACAACGTTTCCTGCTCGCAATCATTTTCCATTCGATAGCTCGTTTGTATGAGCATAATAGCATAAATATGGGCCTATGCTTGCGGAATCTGGGGAGCCGCTGCTAGTACACACATAAATAAGATACAGGTAACTCAGAACAGGGTGCTTCGGTTAAGCACGTCAGCACCATGGTATGTGCGAGGCAGTACCCTACATACTGATCTGAACATTCCCTATGTAGCCGAAGTCATCCAACACAATTATAACAACTTTCACCACACTATGGCACATCACACAAATCAGCTAATTACCAGCCTGGTCAATAATCCACCGGAACCCCAAGATTCCTTACCACCCAGCGTAACATGATCAAATAGCACAGCAAACACTTCTGATTCAACACCATCTCAACCCACATCCAACAGAGAGGCCAGTTGATGGACTGCACCCTCTCATCACGTCACACGCCAATTAGAGGACTCCTCTACTATATTCCCCCCCCCCCCCACCCATTATCACAACTGAAATGTTCCCAACAGAACAAAGTTATTTACATACTGAAAAAAAAAAATATAATAATAATAGCATAACATAATAGCAATCATAATATGATAATATCATAATAATATAAAACTCTGCAAATTCTTGACACAACGGTTCATTATCTTCTTTGTACAGATCACCCTTCTGTCTAGATCACTAGGTCTAAATGTCTAGATCCTAAATGTTAGATTAATTATTATTATCAATTATCACTAATTATTAACAATTTTATCAAGTACCTAGTGAAAATTATTATAATTTATTGTTAGGTATTAATAATTTGTATTTATTATTAATAATAATAATTATTAATTATGATTAATTAATACGATATAATTCTGGGGTTTTTAATACTACGTCGGTAATAATTTTTCTATAAAAGAAGTACCTACCAACAAACATTCGAAATTACCTTCATTTCCGTAGCACGAAACGCACCTCAGAACAACAAACTCGACATCACTTAAGCCATATGATGTTCCAAAGAGCTTGTTAGTATGAAAATGGACCTGTATTTCAACAGTTTGATACACGATCGTGTTGTGAGGCACAATCTTTGAGCCCTCATTGTGAACGAACGGCTGGTCGTACGAAGCTGCGGATGGTCTTAAAAAATTCTACGGAACAAACTCTATCTAAATATGAAATAAAAAAACATACCGTTCTATATGAATTTTTCGAGATATGAAATTTTCAAAGTTTCAAAATTCGTTTTGAACCCCTTCCCCTTGACCTAGGGTTATGAAAAGTTTCGAGGACCATTGTGGGGTTTGTCGAAACCCATAAAAAAAATTTCGTAATTTTAACTCAACGCTAACTGGGCAAAGTGGCGCGGACGGCGGACGGCGTACGGCGGACGGCTTACGGCGTACGGCGGACGGACGGATTTTTTTTTATTCGATTTTCTGAATCTACGTATCTTGAAACGTAAACCAACAAATTTTGAGGGGGGGTTAAAATTTTTTTCTCTTTGGGCGATTCCAATGGTTCATTATCGAAGATAATAAACCAAAAAACATACCGTTCTATATGAATTTTTCGAGATATGAAATTTTCAAAGTTTCAAAATTCGTTTTGAACCCCTTCCCCTTGACCTAGGGTTATGAAAAGTTTCGAGGACCATTGTGGGGTTTGTCGAAACCCATAAAAAAAATTTCGTAATTTTAACTCAACGCTAACTGGGCAAAGTGGCGCGGACGGCGTACGGCGGACGGACGGATTTTTTTTTATTCGATTTTCTGAATCTACGTATCTTGAAACGTAAACCAACAAATTTTGAGGGGGGGTTAAAATTTTTTTCTCTTTGGGCGATTCCAATGGTTCATTATCGAAGATAATAAACCAAAAACTCTGCAAATTCTTGACACAACGGTTCATTATCTTCTTTGTACAGATCACCCTTCTGTCTAGATCACTAGGTCTAAATGTCTAGATCCTAAATGTTAGATTAATTATTATTATCAATTATCACTAATTATTAACAATTTTATCAAGTACCTAGTGAAAATTATTATAATTTATTGTTAGGTATTAATAATTCGTATTTATTATTAATAATAATTATTATTAATTATGATTAATTAATACGATATATTTCTGGGGTTTTTAATACTACGTCGGTAATAATTTTTCTATAAAGAAGTACCTACCAACAAACATTCGAAATAACCTTCATTTCCGTAGCACGAAACGCACCTCAGAACAACAAACTCGACATCACATATCGTGGGTCCCACAGCAACACCACGGACTGTCATTTCGCCAACTTTTCAGGAGAGCCAAAAGAGTGGTTTTCAATGAATTCACTCTACAATATCTTTTCAATTTCTCGTCCCACTAGTTCTCCAAGTTCTTGATAGCGTTTTTTATCGTATAAAACAAGTCTGAGGCCAAAAAAGCAATTATCAAAGAAAATGAAGACGGTAAGTGGTGTTGTTTCGTCAATGCTTGATGGTAAGTTGTGTTGCACCTTCTTTTCGCTCTGGATTTTCACCATCAAAAATTTCAATAATTTATTAAATTAATTATAATCATCCATTTTCAGGGATATTTTCCGATTTCCACAGTTTGGTCCTGTAGACCCTGGACGAGAAACATACGGGTTATTAGGATATACGCAAACAATTTAAATCACAATCTTTTTAATTGCATCACAATATTTTAAAAATTAAATCACAATCTTTTTAAAATTTAAATCTCAATCTTTTTAACATTTTAATCACAGTCTTTTTAAAATTTAAATCACAACACTTCCATCAAAACACAATTGTTCCATAGATAAGGAAAATCACAGTAGGACCTATTTTATAAGGTAACTAGAACTTGGTTAGTAACTAGAAAAAGTAGAAAACTAGGAAAAAAGAAACTACTTAGAACTAGAAACTACTGCTTGTTCCCCGAAGGCTTCTGCTGCTCGTCCTCTTCCATATCTGGTGTGACGTTGAAGTTGGAGTTGTTGAGAACAATATCATCATGAATCTCACAAGCTGGGGCATCTGGAGCACTGACTGGGTCATTGACTAGATTGAAGTCGCTAATTGGGGGATCAAGATCAGGAGATAAAGACTTGTCATGTGGGAGATCAAAGGCATAGAACGGGTCTGTGATGGGATCCTCATAAAGGCCTAAAGACGGGGAATTAAAAACACAAGAAGAATCATCAGAGCTGCAAAATGGGTTTGCTACGATCTCTTCTACGTTTGATGTAATATCAATGACTGGGACACCAGCAAAATCATTCTGATCTCCTGTTTCGCTGCAGATGATCACATCCCTGGCAACCACGTCAGTGTCTTCAAGTAGGAACTCACTGCCATCGATTGCAGTGGGAAAAAAATGAGGTTCACTACTTAGAAGTGCAATTGGTTCAGAAGGGAGAACTGTGAATTCAGTTGTTGGAGCTTCTTCAGCTGACTGGAGGGATTTCGTGACGTGGGAAGGCTCAGTTGATGAAGATTTAGCTGGCAGGACTACTGCGTGGTTCTTCATACCCATTGAAATCATGAGGTCATCTACATGCATAAGCCCTTCACAATCTGAACTTCCATCATCAGGTGTCCCTTCCTCATCTGAGGGAATGTATTCACTGTCTTCCATTGAGATGTGGTGTCTATGAAAAAGAAAGAAAAAAAATCATCGCTAAAATAGTGCCTATCAAGGTGGTTGAATGCCAACTTCAGCTAAAAAAAAACAAAAGGCACTTGCAAAAACCTATTCACTGAAAATGATAATGACTGATATGTTCATAACCAGTTAAGTAACGAAATAAAGGCGAAAAAACTATTGAAAAAACTTCATTTCAATGCTTGATTCGGGACGCAACACAACTTACTGAACAGGAAATGGTGAAGCAACTCAACGGACTGTCATCAAGAGTAGGACTGTTTCGTTTGGCGTCAAGAAATGCGATCTAAAAAATTAAATATTTACAACTTGTAAATTACAAGTAAATCATCCCACTGCCACCATCGAAGTATTAAGAAACCGAAAACATTAAAAATAAGTTCTTTATTATTATACTGTCAAACACTTACCGAAATCAGGAGTACGCGCCGACCATCAGATTTCACGCTGAACACATGTGAAAACTGAGACAGTCCGTGGTGTTGCCTCAAGTTCTGGGGAAGAATACAGTCCGTTGGTTTGACATTTCTCGGTATTCTGCGCTATCTATTGAGAAATCGTCCCAACTTATATTTTTAACTGATCCGCCGCGAGAATGCGGTTCCAATGGTACCACCAACTCATTTTGGCCAAAAATGACAGTCCGTGGTGTTGCTGTGGGACCCTCGATATGATGTTCCAAAGAGCTTGTTAGTATGAAAATGGACCTGTATTTCAACAGTTTTAGTCACGATCGTGTAGTGAGGCACAATCTTTGAGCCGTCATTGTGAACGAACGGCTGGTCGTACAAAGCTGCGGATGGTCTTAAAAAATTCTACGGAACAAACTCTATCTAAATATGAAATAAAAAACATACCGTTCTATATGAATTTTTCGAGATATGAGATTTTCAAATTTTCAAAATTCGTTTTGAACCCCTTCCCCTTGACCTAGGGTTATGAAAAGTTTCGAGGACCATTGTGGGGTTGGTCGAAACCCATAAAAAAAATTTCGTAATTTTAACTCAACGCTAACTGGGCAAAGTGGCGCGGACGGCGGACGGCGTACGGCGTACGGCGGACGGACGGATTTTTTTTTATTCGATTTTCTGAATCTACGTATCTTGAAACGTAAACCAACAAATTTTGAGGGGGGGTTAAAAAAATTTTTTCTTTGGGCGATTCCAATGGTTCATTATCGAAGATAATAAACCAAAAGGATGCGTTGAATGACCAAATACTAGTCGTTGGTTGTGAAGGTCTTTATTACACGACGTTTCCGCCCAGGAACTGGGCCCTATTCATGTGGACATCTACAAGGAAAGTAGAAATAATATTGTTGTGAACAGCAATGTGGAAAACAGCAGAGATGGAAAACTTATTATGTATGTTACGACTAATGACATTTGTTGTGCTAAGTGGGTACTTACATGATGAGATGAAGTAAATGTCACATAGGGGATAGTACACAGTAACAACAGAAGGTTAAGGGATGCAAGGTTACAATTACAGGGTCACAATATCGGTGTCTTGGCTGAACCACGACAGACAACAGTTGTTGACATTATAATATAATAAATGTAATTATTATAGTATAATTATATAAAAAGTAGGGTAAGATTAGGAGTTTTATGCTAGTGGTCTAAGTAGGTAGGTAGGTGATAAAAATGTTACGAAAATTGTTGGCATAAGTAAGTAGGTAATACAGACATTGTTACAAAAAATGGTTGGCATAAGTAGGTAGGTAATACAAACATTGTCAAAAATTGTTATGAGGAATAGTTGTTCTAAGTAGGTAGGTAATAGAAAAAGGTGTTACTGTTAAATTGGAGGGGGGAATTGATTGTAGGTACTGTCTATTGAGAAAACGTGGAAGGACTAGAGAAATTACTTACTGTTGGCGATGTGTTAAAAGTTTTTGATAAATTGTTGCTAGACCGTTGGTGTCTTTTTTAAAGTTCATAGTTGTATCTTTATTTTTCAAAATGAAACCTACTTCTTTGATTTTTCGTTTTTTGGTATTGGTTTCTGAGCAACAAAACTGCCAATTATCAGTATTGGGATTATGCTTAGTTACAGCTATGTGTTTGGCTAAGGCTGTTGGGAATGAGGGGCATCCCAAACCCCACCATTAAATGGTTGAAGGCTATGCTGGTAAGCCGTGTTATCACAACTGCACAAGGAAATGAGAGCACCACTGTATTGGCCAACAGAGGTTGCCCTCAAGGAGGGGTCATGTCCCCCCTTCTGTGGTTGTTGGTAGCAGATGAACTCCTGGCAATACTGCAACAGTGTGGCTATGAGATTACTGCCTATGCGGATGATCTGTGCATCATCATTAGGGGCAGGTTCGATAGTACGCTATCAGAGCGACTTCAGAACGCTCTAAATATTATTGAAAGGTGGTGTCATAAGGAGGATCTGAATGTAAACCCTGACAAAACCACCATTGTCGCCTTCACCAACAGAAGGAAATACAATATTAAGGCTCCCAAACTCCGAGGTAAGAGCATCCCACTCTCAGGGGAGGTAAAATACTTGGGAGTCATGCTTGATCAGAAATTAAACTGGAACAAGCATCTAGACTATACCCTAAAAAGAGGCACAAAAGCAATGTGGAGCTGCCACAAAATGCTTGGGAAGACGTGGGGACTGGCAGCAATGAGGGCCAACTGGGCTTATAAAGCCATTGTCAGACCCATGGTCACCTATGCCTCAACGGTATGGTGGCAGAAAACCTGTCAGGCAACGGCTGTGGAGAAACTTACAAAACTCCAAAGACAGGCCTGCCTTGGAATAACAGGGGCAATGAGAACAGCCCCTACTGCAGCACTAGAGGTTTTACTTGACCTTGAACCCCTCCATCTCCACATACAGAGGGTGGCCTACCTGGGGGCCATGAGGATGCTGCAAGCAGGAGCAATAAAACACCCTGCCAGGAAAAATAGCCATGCGTCCATCCTTGACTTTGTCAAGGTAGACCCAGTGGCTTTATCAATCTCTGACAAAATGCCAGAGAGGATGAATTTTGATCTTCCATTCAGAGTAATAATAAAAGATCGTGATTTCTGGAAAGGAGGCATGCCTCAATTAGAGCCAGGATCACTGCTGTGGTTCACAGATGGGTCAGTGATGGATGAAAAAGCAGGCCTGGGGATAAAAGGCCCCAGATTTAGCCTGTCTAAGCCCCTTGGGGCCTTGGCCACCATCTTTCAAGCAGAAACCCATGCAATAGATATTTGTGCGCAGGAGATCGCCAGGAAAAGACTAAAGGGCGCAAAGATCTATATTCTATCAGACAGCCAGGCAGCATTAAAGGCCATCTCGGCCTTCTCCATAAAATCAAAGCTCACCTGGAGCTGCCTAAACTCCCTCAAGATGGCTGCCCATGGCAACAAATTGACGCTGCTGTGGGTGCCGGGTCATGAGGGCATAGAAGGCAACGAAGAGGCGGATCGCCTCGCCAAACAGGCATCCATGTCAAACCCAACTGGACCAGAACCTTTCCTCGGTATCACAGAGAGCTTCATAGCCCGAGAAGTGGGGAAGTGGGTTGACAAGCAGAGAACAAAGCATTGGCAAAGCGCTCCAAAAATGAGACAAGCCAAGCAGTTCGTACGCTTTTCCAGAAGGAAAGCCAGGGCTCTCCTTTCCCTCAGCCGGAAGGACATAAAGGCCGTTACAGGCCTCCTAACTGGCCACTGTCCAGTCAAGTACCACCTCAAAAAGATGGGAATATGCAGGACAGATGACTGTCGACTCTGTGACTGTGAGCCAGAGACAGCGGAACACATACTCTGTAACTGTCCAGCGCTTGCATACAAAAGATTTAAGCACCTTGGTAAGGGCATCCTCAGTCCCTCCGAGGTTGCAAAAATCGATGACAACAGCCTGCTCCACTTCATCCGGGAGGAGGCTGTAAACCGTCTCCTCACTACCAATGTTGTAGTGTAGGAACAGGGGTACAATGTCACAATAGACCCACTTCGAGGTCTACGTGACCAAAGGCATAAGCCTATCAAAGCCCCCAATAAAAAAAAAAAAAAAAAAAAAAAAAAGGCTGTTGGGAACTGTAGATCTGGCTCATTACCAGTCATATTACGGGCTTTTTTGTTGTCGTTTTTGTGGCCTGTCATCCGTTTTTTTGTCAATTGCCTAGTTTCACCTATATATTTTAGATTACAGTCAGAGCAGTCAATGGAGTAAACTATGTCACTGATTTCGTCTCTTTGTTTTGGGTCCTTAAGTTGTGAGAATAGTCTCTTATTGTTGTTGTGATTGGTAAATGCAATTTTAGTGTTTGGGCTGTATTTTTGAATTTTTTTCTTTATTTGTTGTGAAATTGGACCAACATATTTGAGAGATGCAAATTTTACATTATTAGTACCTGTAGTTTGTTGATAATTGGAATTGTTTAAAGGATGTTGGTTATGGTGATTCAATTGTGAGGGAGTACTGGTTTGTTGAGGGAGATTGTTAGTAGTGGGATTAGAAGAGGTGCGTTGTTGAGTTTGAGTACAAGGGGGGGGGGGGGGGTCACAGTACTTAACGTTTCATGTGATTCCAAAGGGTGGACCTCCTCTCATCGGGCGACAGGGTATTGCAGCTTTGCGTGGGAGAAGCCCTGACATGTTGATGCAAATCTGCCAAAACGACGAGCGCCCATAATTTCCGGCCGCACCTCCAGATATTTTGTTGATTTTAAAGAAATTTCCCAACGTGTTCATTCCCAGTTTGGGAACCTTCAACAAATATAAGGTTTCACGGAAAATTAAGCCGGGTACACTTCCTAAGTTCTATCAAGCCCGAACCCTCCCCTTACTATTGAAGGAGCGCGTTGAGTCTGAAATCAAAAGGCTAACCGAATCAAACATTTTAGTGCCAGTTGAAACTTCTGCATGGGCAACTCCCATAGTTCCCGTGCTTAAGGCGGATGGATCGGTACGCATCTGTGGCGACTTCAGAATGACTCTGAATCCTGCCCTTCAAGAAATGAAATACACTTTACCTAAAATCGATCACTTGTGCAGCAACTTTGGAGGGTCAAAATATTTTTCCAAAATTGACCTACGAGACGCGTTCCAGCAGTTGGTATTGGACGATGTGTCAAGGGAACTTACGACAATCAACACACATAATATTATTACATTATAATAATATTATGTGTGTTGATTGTCGTAAGTTCCCTTGACACATCGTCCAATACCAACTGCTGGAACGCGTCTCGTAGGTCAATTTTGGAAAAATATTTTGACCCTCCAAAGTTGCTGCACAAGTGATCGATTTTAGGTAAAGTGTATTTCATTTCTTGAAGGGCAGGATTCAGAGTGTATTTCATTTCTTGAAGGGCAGGATTCAGAGTCATGCCGAAACAGACTCTGGTATACTGATATTATCAGTATACCAGAGTCTGTTTCGGCATCTCTCCAGCTCCCCTTGAATTCCAAAAGGTGGTGGATGGTCTGCTCAGAGGAGTGAAGGGAGTAGGATCGCTTCAAGACGACATATACATCAGTGGGCGCACCCGAGAAGAGCACAACAAGCGACTAGAAGAAGTTTTGCAGGTGCTGAATGACGCAGGATTGCGTGTGAAGCATCAAAAATGCTCATTTTGCCAAAAGTCCATTCAGTATTTGGGGCACGTATTTGATGAACCACACACAAACATGTGGCAGCCATTAAGGATGCCCCAAGGCCGAATAACCAAACAGAATTAAAAGCGTTTTTGGGCATGGTAACTTTTTATATAAAGTTCATACCTCGCGCTGCAGAGCTGCTCAATCCACTATATAGATTGTTGAAGAAGGAAGTCAAATGGGTGTGGTCACCACCATGTGAAAAAGCTTTTGCCGCTGTAAAACAATTTCTCATATCTAAGCCTGTATTGGCCCATTTTGACCCAACACTTCCTCTGTATGTGACCGTTGACGCCTCTTCCAAAGCAATTGGAGGTGTTTTGGCCCATAAATATGCCAATGGTAGTGAACGCCCAATTGCATATTTTTCGAAAACTCTCAGTGATACTCAGAGGAAATATCCATCAATCGAGCGTGAAGCCCTCAGTGTATTCTACGCTATTAATCATTTCAAGGATTATTTATTTTGCAAGCGGTTCACACTTGTCACCGACCACAGACCATTGCTGTACATCTTTGGAGACCATAAGGGACTACCAGTTTTTGCTGCCAATCGTCTACAAAGATGGGCATTTATTTTGTCAAATTATAATTTTAGAATGAAATGTGTTCGCTCTAGTGAAAATTGCGCTGATTATTTGTCACGTGTTGAAATACCGGGCAACTGTATGTCAGCGGATCCGGAAAGCAAAATAGGGTACTTAAACTTTGTCCATGAAAGCTGCCCATTCAGAATTGACTGGAAACAAGTGAGAAGGGAATCAAGGGTCGACCCCGTTATCTCCACGGTGATCCTTGCAGTTCAGCAGGGAGAAATCTTACCTACCAGCTTTGACATGGCCTTCAGGAAACGAGCGCATGAGTTGACGGTGGACCATGGTTGCCTCATGTGGGGCTACCGCGTTGTAATTCCAGAGAAGTTCCGTAAAGCAGTCCTCAGCATGCTCCATGACCAACACTTGGACATAGCAAAAATGAAGGGGTTGGCACGCTGCTACTTTTGGTGGCCTAATTTGGACCAAAGTATTGAACTAACCACTAGTTCCTGTGATGTTTGCTGCCAAACGCGTAACCCCCCTCCAAGGGCTGTGTTGAGGCCATGGCAATGGCCAAGACATCCGTGGACACGTCTCCACGTTGACTTTCTGGGCCCAATCAACCGTAACATCATAGCGTTAGTCATAATTGATTCCACTTCCAAGTGGATTGAAGCCTATATAGTGCGTGAAATGACAGCTGCAGTTGTAGTTGAAAAACTGGTTGAGGTGTTTTCCAGGTTTGGGTTGCCAAGGGCCATTACCACCGATGGCGCCAAATGTTTTGTGCGCAGTGAATTTTCGACCTTTCTGAAGAACCTGGGTATCCAACATTTGGTGGGGGCACCTTTCCACCCTCAAACCAATGGAGAAGGAGAGGCAGCAGTAAAAATAGTGAAAAATCAACTGATGAGGGAACTGAGTACGCATTCTGGTGTTGCATTATCTATGGCTCTAAATAAGTTCTTGCTGCTGTATCGGAATTCCCCTCACACCACTACAGGCGAAACGCCAGCTAGCCTGATCATGAAGAAAACACCAAGAACTGTTTTTGATTTACTTAGACCATCCGTGGAAGATCACGTGGAGGCTCAACAGAGTAAGATGATCGAGACAGGTGGAAGGCGTGAGGAGGCCTTCATGCCAGGAGATCTCGTGTGGGCTAGAGACTACTGGAAAACGGGGGAAAAATGGGTAAAGGCTCAGGTGAAGGAGATTTTAGGAGCGCAAGTTTATTTGGTTACTACACAGAACGACAACTTAACGTGGACAAGACATCTGGACCAGCTATGGAGGGGTTCAGGGGACCCTGAGACAGAGGATTTGAGAGAGCCCTTGGTTCCAGCAAGCTCACCGCCAAGACCAGACGCGCACGTGCACACGCCTGTTGACGCTCCACACCAAGTTATCAGCCCAATACGGTTGCCACACTCTTCTCCAGCTCCTTCACCCCAACCTGCCAGCGTCACTCTGTGTGAGTCAAGTACACCCCGTCGTTCCAAGATGACTGTGAGGAAGCCTCAACACTTTACCTTTAGTGAGAATGAGTGAATGAAGGGGGTGTAGTGTTAGGGTTACATACACAAGTAGAACTGTCATTATTTTTTTTTACATGGTACTATTTCATTTTTTTTAAAGGGGGAAGATGTTGTATACTCTGTAATGTGTAGCATCCATGCCGGGAGTTGTAACCTCAGACGGGTGTGTAACCTACGCGCATAATGCAGACCAACGAGAAATGTGCTTCTTTTCTTAATTCCTGTCTCCTGTTGGAGTAGTGCAAATATATTGATTTCGAGTGTTCCACTTCGTTATTATTTGAAACCCGAACAGTTTTGATCCAAATGTACCTTTTGATGTGGAAACAGATGCGTCCGACATCGCCATCTCTGCGGTTCTATCACAGAAAGGTCGTCCGGTTGCGTTATTTTCACGAACTCTAAATGCTACAGAACAAGGTTACCCAGCCATTGAGAAAGAAGCTGCACCGATCATAGAAAGTGGAAGCATTTTCTCAACAACCACTTCAATTTGATCACGGATCAGGAAGCCCTGTCGTTCATGTTCAAGAAAAATCATCCCAGCAAAATAAAAAACGACAAGATACTACGATGGAGGTTAGAAATGTCATCGTCCTGGAAAATTGAACACTGAGGAAATTATTACTACCCGTTCATATGTTAGCTGCAATTCCTCGTTTCTATGTCCACCGTTTCAAATTCCTAATTCTATAATCTCCTGCTCTATTCTCCACTTGGAGTTTTATGTTCAATAAAGCCTTATCTAAGGTTCTCTATCTACGCTCGTACTAACTCATTCAAAAATTTCGCGCACTATGC
The DNA here is from genome assembly GCA_963920205.1 of Stenodema calcarata. Taxonomy (NCBI): domain Eukaryota; kingdom Metazoa; phylum Arthropoda; class Insecta; order Hemiptera; family Miridae; genus Stenodema; species Stenodema calcarata. Next base: position 16,051,266 of record OY986064.1, read on the forward strand.
CAAATGGATTCTTCACTATTTGGATAGGATCAGACCTCTCATCCACATCAAAAGCTTCCCTTTGTCTCCTGAAATGAATAAACTCATCGATACACTCAAAACTGACATAGCATTATCCATGGTTTCGGCTATTAACGATAACGAGTTTTTTAGTTGAGACTGATGCTTCGGATTTTGCTATAGCAGCAACGCTATCATAAGGAGGTCGGCCAGTGGCATTTTTCTCCAGAACGCTTTCAGATTCTGAACTAAACCATCCAGCAATAGAGAAAGAAGCGGCTGCCATTGTTGAGGCTCTCCAGAAATGGCGCTACCTGATTGGAAAGCACTTTCGCCTAATCACTGACCAACGGTCTGTCGCATTCATGTTTGATAGCAGAAGACAACAAAATTAAAAACGAGAAAATTATGTGCTGGCGACTCGAACTGTCATGCTACTCCTACGATATAGTTTATCGTCCAGGGAAGGAGAACACCGTTGCCGATGCCCTTTCCCGGATAAGCGCATCATCTACTCTCCTGAATCTCCAAAGCCTTCACCGCAGTCTCTGCTATCCAGGAGTGACAAGACTGGCCCATTGGGTAAGAACTAAAAACGTCCCATTCTCAATCGATGAAGTCCGTAAGACTACCGCAGCATGTCAAGACTGTGCCGAGCTGAAACCACGATTCATGAAGAATGAGGGTACATGTCACTTCCCCATTCAACTGACTCAATGTTGATTTCAAGGGCCCCCTTCCCTCAGTAACACGTAACCGCTACTTATTGACTGTTGTGGACGAATTCTCCCGTTTACCTTTTGCTTTTCCATGTCCAGACATGTCAGCCTCTACCGTCATTCGTCATCCCACAACCCTGTTTGGTATTTTCGGGACGCCAGCATATATTCATTCAGACAGGGAGACGTCCTTCATGTCAGCCGAACTGAAAGAATTTCTCACTACAAAAGGAGTGGCAACGAGCAGGACTACTGCATATAACCCTAGAGGCAACGGGCAAGTGGAAAGATATAATGGTATAGTTTGGAAAACGATCCAACTTGCCTTACGTTCCTCTTGCTTGGAGACAAAAGACTGGGAGCAGGTCCTTACTCAAGCCCTTTATTCAATCAGATCGCTTCTCTGTACCTCCACCAACACGACACCTCATGAACGGATGTTCAATCACCCCAGAAGATCACCTCATGGAACATCAATACCCACTTGGCTATCCACTCCGGGGCCGGTACTGATGAGACGCCATGTCATGGGCAGCAAGTACGAACCATCAGTTGTCCAAGTAGATCTTCTGGAGGCTAATCCAGACTACTCCTATGTTAGATTACCTGATGGACGGGAGACGACGGTATCAAACCGACACCTAGCGCCAACGGCAGAGGGAGCTACGATTGACAGAGAACCCATGCTGACTATAGAACCAGATGAGCCTCCTCCTGAACATGACACCTTGAATGTTGAACCTAGGATGTATAACAAACACTGTAGCCAATACTTTCTCCAGGATATGTGGCTCCGTTAACCATGATTCCCTATTTGACACACACAAATCGCTGTGTCATCCAGGGGTCACCCGATTTTTCCATTGGGTCAGGGCAAAGAACTTGCCATACTCTTTGGATGATGTTAAAAAAAATCACTTCTGGATGCCACGTGTGTTCGGAACTAGAACCTCGATTCTATAAGCCCCAGAACAGCCATCTCATCAAAGCAACACGCCCTTTTGAAAGGCTTAACATGGATTTTAAGGGTCCAATCCCTTCGAGCACTGGTAAGCATTACATTTTGACCATAGTGGACGAGTTTTCACGGTTCCCGTTTGCTTACCCTCGTCAAGATATGACTTCGGGGACAGCAAAAGCATGCTTTTATAACCTTTTCATCATCTTTGGGACCCCGGCTTACATCCATTAAGACCGGGGAACTTCATTCCTCTCCAAAGATCTGACATCCTTCCTTCATCAGCAGGGGATTGCCACAAGCACATCCACACCATACAACCCCAAAGGGAATGGACTTGTGGGGCGCTACAACGGGATCCTATGGAAAACAATGTCCCTTGCAACGAAGAACCGCGGTCTTGATACGTCCCACTGGGAAGAAGTCCTAACGGAATCCCTTCACGCAATCCGTTCTCTCCTCTGCACATCAATCATCTGTACGCCCCATGAACGAATGTTTCAGCATGCCCGGAGTTCAACCAATGGTTCAACGATTCCATCATGGTTGACTCGACCAGGGAAGGTTTTGATGAGGACGCACGGACGGGTCTCCAAATACAGTCCACTGGTTGAGGAGGTAGAGCTTATTGAAGCTAATCCTGAGAACGCGCTCATAAGAAAACAAGATGGTAAGGAAACAAATGTTGCCATGAAGCATCTTGCTCAGCAAGCTGACGAGACAACATGCAAGGATCACCAGCCAGAATCAGAACAGCAAACTGGTTTTGAAACGTCTCAAGAGCCTTCACACTTGCAGGGCTCCGATAATCAAGCTAACCAGTACTCAATACGGCCTGAACCAACTCCTCCACTTCCAGCTCCCGGTCAACCTGTGCCTGAGCGCTACTCTCCAGTCTCATCACCCAGTAAGGAGGAAATTCAAGGACTAAAGCTGGGTTCACATCCATCCGGTAGGCTGCGGCAATACGGATAGGGGAAGCTAGTGAAAAGCAGTGGAGGGGATGGAGGGGAATCGCGGCAGTTGGGAAGGTTCAACAGCTGTTTTCAACAGCGCCGCCATTTCCGTATGCGCAGTAGTGAACTGCGCAGATGCGGCTGCGGCAAATATCTAAAAAATCTGATGCGTACAGTACGCTTCAAAAGTGCTTCTCCGGTAAGAATGTTCCCCCTCCCCAGCTAACGTCCAACCAATCAGCTCCCCGAACGCACTCCCCGAACGCACTACCGGATGGATGTGAACCCAGCTTAAGGCGGTCGCAGAGGATCAAGAAATCCCCTGCATACCTGGCGGAGTACATTTTAAAATAACAGGGGGAGAATGTGGTGAATCAGAGATTATCATTACCTTGTTACTAACAACGTTTCCTGCTAGCAATCATTTTCCATTCGATAGCTCGTTTGTATGAGCATATGATGGCTACTATTTCATCAATGTTCTTACTAGAAGTTTAGTGAATTATAGCCTCATAATTACGAAGGTTTACGTTTTATACAACAATAGCTTCTTTTTCTTAGAAAATTCGCTAAAACAGTGTTCTAATCCACCTCACGAGCAAATGGCCAACTGCTACTTAGAGGCACTAAAATGGGTGTTTCGTACCAAAATGTTGACTCCAAACAATGCAATTCTTACTTGACCATCGCGTTCAACTTCAAAAACAACTTTTGAAATGAGGTGTCACTTGTCAGACTGTTTCATTTTTGGAATTTATGGGTAGTTCCCCCCCTTCCCCTAAAACCCTCCTTAGAGAGGCCACATCTACGAGCCTTTCGATTGCCAAGACAGATTTTTTGTGCAAATTTGAACTTTTTATCTCAATTCTATCGACAGTTATCGTCTGGAATGACACATAAACATATATATAAATATACATACATATGTATGAACTTGAATGAACGAACAGGATGAAAATTATAGAAAACACTTACTAAGTTTGGAAAAAGTGGAAATTGTCGCTGTACAGCGTCGTCAGCCTGAGAAGAAATGGTGGGGTGTGCTTCTCTGAATTTCCAGCACACCCCACCATTTCTTCTCGGGCTGACGACGCTGTACAGCGAAAATTTCCACTTTTTCCAAACTTAGTAAGTGTTTTCTATAATTTTCATCCTCCTGTTTGTTCATTCAAGTTCATATTTCACGCGAGTGTCTTTAGTTTCACCAATCCATTACATACATATGTATACATATGCATACATATATATATACATATGTATATACATATGCATAATATGCATATACCCTCATATACCCTCGATACCCTCATTCGAATACCACGTATCAGAATTTATTTTACCTTTCAGGAGCCCTCTCCTGTCACGAAAAATGGATTATAATAAAAGCTTTAAAAAAAAAGCACCATTCGATTGGGCGTTTAATCTACTTTCAGGAGCCCTCACAAAAAAACCTAATACATTATATTAAAAAAAGAAAATACTGTAGGGGCCATTAAAAACAGAATTTGGCCGAAATTGATGATACGTGGTATTAGAATGAGGGTATAATATTATAATGAGGGTATAATCCTCCCGTACGTTCATTCAAGTTCATACTCGTATAATATATTATATTATACGAGTATGAACTTGAATGAACGTACAGGAGGATGAAAATTATAGTAAACACTTACGTAAATTCGGAAAAACTAGATGAAAGTGGAAATTTCCGCTTTAAAGCGTCGTCAGCCCGTTTTTCTTCTCGGGCTGACGACGCTGTAAAGCGAAAATTTCCCCTTTCATCTAGTTTTTCCAAATTTACGTGTTTACTATAATTTTCATCCTCCTGTACGTTCATTCAAGTTCATATTTCACGCGAGTGTCTTTAGTTTCACCAATCCATCGTATACATATGCATATATACATATGTATTCTCCAGGCCAAAGTGGCCACAAGGCCTACCTCAAATAGTACAGAATCATATGGCCTGACATTTTTGGAGATATTGAATTTTGGTTTATTATCTTCGATAATGAACCATTGGAATCGCCCAAAGAAAAAAAAAATTTAACCCCCCCTCAAAATTTGTTGGTTTACGTTTCAAGATACGTAGATTCAGAAAATCGAATAAAAAAAAATCCGTCCGTCCGCCGTCCGCGCCACTTTGCCCAGTTACCGTTGAGTTAAAATTACGAAATTTTTTTTATGGGTTTCGACCAACCCCACAATGGTCCTCGAAACTTTTCATAACCCTAGGTCAAGGGGAAGGGGTTCAAAACGAATTTTGAAATTTTGAAAATTTCATATCTCGAAAAATGCATATAGAACGGTATGTTTTTTATTTCATATTTAGATAGAGTTTGTTCCGTAGAATTTTTTAAGACCATCCGCAGCTTCGTACGACCAGCCGTTCGTTCACAATGAGGGCTCAAAGATTGTGCCTCACAACACGATCGTGTATCAAACTGTTGAAATACAGGTCCATTTTCATACTAACAAGCTCTTTGGAACATCATATGGCTTAAGTGATGTCGAGTTTGTTGTTCTGAGGTGCGTTTCGTGCTACGGAAATGAAGGTAATTTCGAATGTTTGTTGGTAGGTACTTCTTTTAAAGAAAAATTATTACCGACGTAGTATTAAAAACCCCAGAATTATATCGTATTAATTAATCATAATTATTATTATTAATAAATACGAATTATTAATACCTAACAATAAATTATAATGATTTTCAGTAGGTACTTGATAAAATTGTTAATAATTAGTGATAATTGATAATAATAATTAATCTAACATTTAGGATCTAGACATTTAGACCTAGACAGAAGAGTGATCTGTACAAAGAAGATAATGAACCGTTGTGTCAAGAATTTGCAGAGTTTTTTTATACAGCGGGAGTCAAATTAGAATTAATTAAAATTATTCATCATCGCGTAAGTTGACTGTGTAATATATTGGCACCAAGAAGTGTTTATGGTTGCGAAAATTCACGGATGTTCCCAAATTTTAAAAATAAACAGTTTTTTGTGTCTCCTGCAAAATTTAAAAAAAAACCCACATAGGTCATGTTGTACAGCACCATTTGAGGTAGGCCATGTTGACCAGCCCTATCTCAGGTAGGCCATGTTTTCCAGCCCCATTTGAGGTAGGCCTTGTTGCCACTTCACCATCATATTATGATTTTTGGTGTCTTTTGGCAGTGGATTCACGGTGGTCAGAAACGGATTTTGGTATGGAATCTTTTCGGAAATTCGAGTTTTACAAATCTTGGACCGAGAACAATAGCTTCCTCTTGAGTTGAATGACCCGGAGGAAACTTCCGTCCAATTCCCGTGATTTACCATTTTCCACAGAACTCCCCAAAAATTGAATGTGAAATAGACTAATAAGATTCATCACCTTCTCCGACGAACGGGGACTTCTTCGGTTTCATCTTGGTTCAACGCTCTCCTCCTTCTCCTCCGGTCACTCATCGTAGATTAGATCCCTTCCAATCAGTTTAGAAGGGCAATTCGAGACCTGGAAGCTAACAAATAAGCACGTAATTACTACATTTTACAATCGTTGGGTATAAGCTCTTATTAAAATTGATTATGGACACAGGTCACTACTAAATTTCACAAGGTTAACTCATGTACTCCGAGCATGTTTGCACTAAATTTCGACGCCGGGTTTTCATCCAATTGAGTAGATACAGGCACAGATCTGTAATAGGTAGAAATCCAATTAAACTATTACCTAGAACAGCGATTCCCAACCTGGGGTGCGCGGGAGCCCCTTTGGGGGTGCGTGGAAAAAATAGAGTAATGGCGGACATTTTTGGGAAAAATTTTGATTAATATTTTTCGTTCTTTTGCCACACCACCTGTTCGCTGGCTTTCTCGCGGAAACGTTTTGACACGACTATTTCAACTTCGGCAAGAAGTAGCACTTTTTTCAGAGGACTATCCATTCACAGTGTCGTCAAATTTTCATGATGCTCAGTGGCTGCAAATCCTCTCTTATTTAAGTGACATCTTCAACAAAGTTAATGACCTCAACCTGTCTCTTCAAAACAATACCAGCATCTTTCACGTCGACGACAAAATAGAGTCAATGAAAAAGAAACTTACATTTTGGAAGCAACACTGCATAAATAATATTTATGTGTAAAAAAAGGCCAACTCGAAGTTTTTGTGACCCTCCATGATTTTTCCTGAACCTGAACACTACTAGATTCGGGATCCTTTTCTGGAGGAATACCATCAACGTAATATTAAAACATATAATATACTATAGTTACATATCATGTTTACAACTCCTACTCAACTCCTACTCTTTCGATCTCTTTAGTTACCTACCTGTGTTACTTTTACCTTGATGCTCATGTGCATTGTTTATACTACAAACTTTTTTTTTTTAATCTGTCTGTGTACTTGTACACTATAATATAGTATAGAGTAAAGAGTAAAATATTATTTTACTCTATAAAGTATAGAGTAAAATATTATTTTATACTTTCATATATATACTTTCATACATATAAAATAAAATGTATGTAGGTATAAGTTTTTTTTCTCAAGTACGTTATTAATCAACATCTGACACAGCGCCTTTACTATAGGTACCTATCTATTTGGTATTTACGTAAGTTGGGGGTGCGCCGGCTGAAACTGAGTTGCTGGGGGGTGCGAATGTGAAAAAAGGTTGGGAACCGCTGACCTAGAAGATTGTTTGATTTCAGTAGAAGTAGATTTTACGGTTACAGTACTTTTACGGTTATAACTAAGTTCCACACATGGAAGAACTAACACCTCCGGGATGCATGAAGATGATGCGTCAGCATCATTAATCACTGTTTGTACTCGGTCGAGAAAAATGCATTGAGCAACATTGACCTACTGACAAGACACCTGTGATAGAGTTAAAAATAAAGCGTGAGTGAGATTAATGTTCATACAACACTTCCAAACAATTGAAATGAAATGTCCAAGTACACACAGTACACCGAATGTCACGAGCGGAAACCGTGTGGAATTGACGAGTTGATGAATAACTGCACGTCTCCAAATTGGTTTTCATGTCGAACACAAAAACGTCACATTGTGAGTTGGTTGAAACAACACAGAATACAACTAGCAATATGATTTTCAGAGAATAGAATACGTACAAACTAATAAACTTTGAACGTGAATTGAACCGAATCAAAATCAAACAGTAAAAATTGCAAGACTCACCAATCACTATTCACGACATACAGCTGTCCGAACGCAAAATGGCAGAAGTCGAATTTCGTTCCGCAACTAATTTCGAACAAATGAGTTATCAAATGAAAAACGACTCCTGCCACAGATTTCAGTTTCGGTACAAGAGAAAAGAAAATGTTTTTATGTTTTCACTTCAAACAACAATTTGATGGCGACGGAAAACTTCTATTAAAATCACAAATCACAACATAATTAAACGCCTTGCCGCTAGGAGCGTTGAGATCAGTGAACTTCTTGTACGTCTTTGTACAAGAGTTCTTGATACAAGACAAGTCATTTATGGATACTATAAAACTTCTTGAAGATTTTTCATCCATCACGTATACCTACCAAAGTAATCGGTGGGGCACCTGAAAGAAGTTAGGATCTGAGTGACGTCATGACGACGGGGGGTTTCGGGCCTCGGGACTCTTCGTAGATCAAGTGGACGGGGTTGCGGAATAAAAACATCCCCCAAACAACTGATTAGTTCCATATAGATTAGTTGGACATGTAGATCAAGTGGACGGGGTTGCGGAATAAAAACATCCCCCAAACAACTGATTAGTACCATTGTCAGACGGCATATCGTATTCACGCCGCCTGACTTTCCTCGAACAAGAGATTCGTCCCGCCGCTCGGGAAACCCAACACCGAAAAAGGAAGACGCACATCGACAGTTCCCACCGAAGAAATTGCAGCAGGGTATGGTAGCGGAAAACCGCCAAGTGGCCCAAACACAGTCCGCGACAAAAAAAACTGAAATTTAGGGTAATTTAGGCTAATTATGGCCATATCTTGGCTCCTAGTAGACCGATCAACTTAAAATTTGGTATGGATCTTTTTGGTGTGGATAATAGAAAGCCCTGAAAGTTTCAAGTCGCTAGGTCTAAAGGGAGCCGAGTTATATAACTTCAAAAACCAATTACCATGTTTTTCTACTTTTTTCAGTCGGTCAAGGCTACAGCCTCTCCACCTTCGCCGATTGACTTGAAATTTTGCACGGAGCTTCGTTTCAAGTGTAGCAAGTGCCTTTTGAAAGATTCAAGTCGATATCTTTAAAGGGAGCCGAGTTATATAACTTCAAAAACCCGGTTTTTCACCCTTACCTGTTCTTCTTCTCCTTAATCAGTTAGGCATTTCCACCTTCACGGATTGACTTGAAATTTTGCACAGAGCTTCTTTTCAACATCAGACAGTGCCTTTTGAAAGGTTTAACCCATTATCTCAACCCAAAAACGTTTAGAAACAAAAAACTGAAATTTAGGCTAATTTTGGCAACTTTGACGAGTCTACAGCCTGGGTAACCGGACCAATCGACTTGAAATTTTGCATAGACCTTCTTTATAAAATGACCCACTTCAACAACAAAAAGATGTGATATCCCCCCAAAAAACACTCCGTGTAAAAATCACCCCGCCTCGCAAATATCATTCTTCAGAGGCCGGAAAAAGTTATGATATCCACTTTCCCCGCCCGCCCTTTTCCTCATTAAGGAGCTAAGTATAATGAAAAGCTTAACCACTTCACAAGCACCGTACCCCTTTCGAAATCTCCCCTTGGCGCTATTGCGAGACGTTTTTATTACTTCCACAAGCAACTAATACTTGTATAAAACGTTAACCACCATCAAGTATTAGTTGCTTGTGGAAGTAATAAAAACGTCTCGCAATAGCGCCAAGGGGAGATTTCGAAAGGGGTACGGTGCTTGTGAAGTGGTTAAGCTTTTCATTATACTTAGCTCCTTAATGAGGAAAAGGGCGGGCGGGGAAAGTGGATATCATAACTTTTTCCGGCCTCTGAAGAATGATATTTGCGAGGCGGGGTGATTTTTACACGGAGTGTTTTTTGGGGGGATTCATGACTACTTTGAGCGTTCCAACCATAGGTTCATGAACTCAGAACTTTCCTGCACCTCCGTTACACCCACCCCCACTCCTCTTTGAACTCAATGGAACCTGAACCGAGTTTCTTGAACCGAGTTCATGAACTCACGCGCGCTTGGAACAAACCTGAGTTGAGATGTTTGGGTCTGTTCAGAGAACGTTCGGGACTGCCCAGGATTGCCCCCTCCACACTTTTGGCCGTTTGGAGAAGACAAGGGACGATACCGGACGAGTTGCCCGCTGCTCGGAGAGAGCGGGGATTGTGAATTCAGGGCAGTCCGGGATCGTCCGGGACTACTCCAGCTCTGGCGTGGAGTAGATGGTCCGGAGCATGCGCATCAGCCAATTTTTACCCCTCCCCTCAAACTTGCTCACTTCTATGTTTTCCTTTCCCTCGAAGCACAACTCAAACCAACACACGCCAAACCCGTATTTTTTCATGTTGATGGGAGCAATAGTATAATAATTATACTTGCTGTCATGAGGTTATTTTGTGCTGTCATGTTGGCGGCCTTGAGCCGAATCCATGTATGTTGATAACACCGATTCATTCTTCTTCTGGATACGCACCTCGTGTTAACTTTAACCTAACTCCTTTGACGCTCACGGCGAGCTATTACAATTGGCGACGGGTTTTTGTTTAAAATCGGAGTTGTATTTCATTTTTTTTTTCTCGTGTGTCGAGTTTGTTTAATCCATGGCGGGTTATACGCGTGTTCAAGTGGTTCCTTGGTCGCTTGACTTTTTCTTTCATTCCCCACGGCACTTCGTCCAACGTGGAAAGCCATGCCGACCGACCAGCCTCAAACGACCAGAGTCGTATTTCAAACAGCTCTTGGGGAGCTTCCGAGGTTTGATACGGGTGATACATGGACTACATTCAATGAGCGACTAGAGCAATATTTCGAGACAAATGGCGTAGTTGAGTCTCGACAAGCATCGTTGCTGCTGACTTCGATTAGTGCCCACGTGTACGAGGTTATCCGGGAACTTACCCATCCGGATTTACCGAAGACAAAGACGTACAGACAGCTCTGTGAACTCCTCAGCAACCAATATGCGCCGCAGATCTCCGTTTGGAGAAGCAGAATTGCCTTTGCCCAACTAAACCAAAACCAAGGTGAGCGAATTGCTGATTGGTTTGTGCGTATCAAAAGGCATGCAATGGATTGCAATTCTGGACCAAATTTAAACGATGTTTTATCACTGCGGTTTGTGGCAGGACTTAGACGAGGCCCGATTCTTGATCGTGTATGCGAGGAATCGCACGACACTTCCCTGAAGGACCTGTATGCTGTAGCTACCAAGAAGGAAGGAGCTCTTCAAGAACGGCAAGGCGCTGTTTCTCCTACTTCACAAGAGGTTCACCGTATTCAGCGGAGGACTGGCCCATCCAAACGTGGAAAGCCCCGTGTAGCAACCAGACAGCAGGGACACGTGGCCTCTTCGATAACTATCAGCCAGGTACCGCAGACACGTTCACAAGGAAATCAACTTCTGTGTTATGCTTGTAATAAAAGCAATCACGATTTCAAAAATTGTAAATTCAAGTCATATAAATGCAAAGTGTGCAAACGAGTAGGACACTTAAGCTGGGTTCACATGTACGCGGCATCCGCGGCATTCGCGGCATCCGCGGCATCGACGGCAAGACCAGTAGGACGTGGAGGGGGGACGGCAACGCGGCTAGCCGTTCACATGGGCGCGGCAAGGAGCAGCGCGGAAGACCTAGTGGCCATTTTTTTTCATTGGTATCATTGTTATCATTATAGTCATTTTACCATCCGAAATATTACTTTTACCTACTGAAATATTATATTACATATTATGCACTGAAAAGGCGATGAAAGAAAGACCGAAAGAACCGAATGAAAAAACTCTGCAAATTCTTGACACAACGGTTCATTATCTTCTTTGTACAGATCACCCTTCTGTCTAGATCACTAGGTCTAAATGTCTAGATCCTAAATGTTAGATTAATTATTATTATAAATTATCACTAATTATTAACAATTTTATCAAGTACCTAGTGAAAATTATTATAATTTATTGTTAGGTATTAATAATTCGTATTTATTATTAATAATAATAATTATTAATTATTACGATATAATTGTGGGGTTTTTAATACTACGTCGGTAATAATTTTTCTATAAAAGAAGTACCTACCAACAAACATTCGAAATTACCTTCATTTCCGTAGCACGAAACGCACCTCAGAACAACAAACTCGACATCACTTAAGCCATATGATGTTCCAAAGAGCTTGTTAGTATGAAAATGGACCTGTATTTCAACAATTTGAGTCACGATCGTGTTGTGAGGCACAATCTTTGAGCCCTCATTGTGAACGAACGGCTGGTCGTACGAAGCTGCGGATGGTCTTAAAAAATTCTACGGAACAAACTCTATCTAAATATGAAATAAAAAACATACCGTTCTATATGAATTTTTCGAGATATGAAATTTTCAAAATTTCAAAATTCGTTTTGAACCCCTTCCCCTTGACCTAGGGTTATGAAAAGTTTCGAGGACCATTGTGGGGTTGGTCGAAACCCATAAAAAAAATTTCGTAATTTTAACTCAACGCTAACTGGGCAAAGTGGCGCGGACGGCGTACGGCGTACGGCGTACGGCGGACGGACGGATTTTTTTTTATTCGATTTTCTGAATCTACGTATCTTGAAACGTAAACCAACAAATTTTGAGGGGGGGTTAAAAAAATTTTTCTTTGGGCGATTCCAATGGTTCATTATCGAAGATAATAAACCAAAACCGAAAGAACAGACGTGACCAGCAATAATTCATGAAATAGAAGTAGAAGAACAACACACACACACACACCTTGCGCGGGGACCCACTGCGCAACGCGGCATACGCGGCATCGATGGAAATATCTAATAATTTTGATATGTGACCTTGGGCAGCGCGGCAAACGCGTCACCCCCACCCTTCGAGGCGCTGGCCAATCGGAAGCCTGCCGTCTTTGCCGTCTTGCCGCGGATACCGCGTATGCCGCGGATGCCGCGCACATGTGAACCCAGCTTTAGCCTCAGCGTGTAGAAATTCCGAGTATTTATTGCATTCAGATGATGATTTATCTGAAGTTGATATTTTATATTCTGTGATTGCAAACAGCGGCAAATGCCCACTTTTAGTAGAAATGTTAGTTGAACATGTGAAGGTGAATTTTGAAATAGACACGGGATCTAGTTTATCTATTATTCCAGAAGCATTTTACGAAGCTAATTTTAGTAAATTTCCTTTAAATCGGACTAATATTAGACTGAAGTCATACGATGGCTCGATCATTTTTCCCTCTGGCAGTGTTGATGTTATGGTGGAACACAAGAGCCAAAGAACAAGGTGTTCATTTCTAGTAGTTCCTAACGGTCAGAGGCCGTTGTTAGGTAGAGATTTAATTACATTATTTAAAGTTAATATCGATTTTGGTTCTTATGAAGAACAACATTTGATGTCTCAGCAGGATATTACAGCTGAAATTACCAATGAATTTCAGGATTTGTTTGATGGTTCTCTTGGTACTTATAAATATAATAAGATAAAATTGCTAGTAGATGAGAATGCTGAACCTAAGTTTTGTAAACCAAGGCCTATTCCATTTGCTTTTCGACAAGGTGTCGATCTCGAACTAGAAAGGTTGGAAACCCTAGGGGTAATAACCAAGGTGGAAACTGCTCAATGGGGGACACCCCTAGTTCCTGTTCTTAAACCTGATAATTCTATTAGGGTGTGTGCGGATTACAAAGTTACATTAAATAAATTTTTAAGGGATGTTGAACACCCTCTCCCGCGTATTGAAGACATATTCAGTAAGCTCCAAGGCGGACAGCTATTCAGTAAATTAGATTTTGAACATGCTTATAACCAATTAGAATTGGATGAGGAAACTTCCATAATGCTTGCGTGGAGCACGCATAAAGGCATTTTTAAAGTAAATCGGTTACCGTTTGGTACAAAACCAGCTTGCCAAATATTTCAACGGGAAATAGACAAAACGCTACAAGGTTGTAGTGGTGTCGCTTGTTTGCTAGATGATATAGTAGTCACGGGCAGATCAATGGGCGAACATGTTAAGAATTTAAAAAATGTACTACTTAATTTAAGAAAAGCAGGTTTCAAGCTAAATAAAAAGAAATGCCAGCTTTTCCAACATCAATTGAAATTTTTAGGTCACATTATTGACAAGCAGGGCTTTAGTAAAGACCCTAGCAAAATTCGTGCCATTACAGAAGCAAGAGTGCCAAGAAACGTGCAAGAAACGTGGCTTTTGTAGGGATGGTAAATTATCATGGCAAATTCATTAGGAATCTTTCCATAATATTGGCACCTTTATATAAATTATTAAAAAAGAATATTCCATTTGTCTGGTCTGACACATGTCATAAGGCTTTTCAGGAAGTGAAGAAGATAATCACTTCCGATCAGGTGTTGGTGCATTTTGATCCAAATTTAGAAATTATTCTTGAATGTGATGCTTCTGATTGTGGTGTAGGTGCTTGCTTGATGCATAGAATGCCTAATGGCGAAGTGAAACCTATTAGCTTTGCATCTAGGACTTTGAATGATGCTGAAAAGAAGTATGCAACGATTCAAAAAGAAGCATTGGCAGTATTTTTCGGTTGCAAACGATTTTTTGACTATCTTATGGGTCACAAATTCATTATTCGCAGCGACCATAAACCATTGTTGGGTTTATTTGGTGAAACCCATGGTTTACCTCAGATAATCCAGCGGTTATCAAATTTATCAAATTATTTGTTATCAAATTATCAAAGTTATCAAATCAGCGGTTATTCTTATCAAATTTCAATTATACACTTGAGTACATTGCAGGTTCCAATAATTCAGCCGACGGTTTGTCGCGCCTTCCTTTAGAAGCAGAAAACAATAGGGATACTGTCGATGATTTGGAATCTAGAGGTTATTTAAATTTTATGGAAGAATTTATCCTTGTAAGTTATGCTCATATCAAGAGGGAAACTCGTGTAGATCCAATTTTGAGCAAAGTTTTTTTGTACTCTAGAAATGGATGGCCCATTGTTAGCGAAAAGGATCTACAACCCTTTCAGGTCCGGAAAAGTGAAATTTTTATTGAAGACGACATATTGATGTGGGGGTACAGGATCATTATTCCATTTAGTCTCAGGCAGTCTTTACTGGCAGAATTGCATGGTTCACATATGGGAGCTACGAAGATGAAAGCGCTCGCTCGTTCGTACTTTTGGTGGCCTCATCTTGATGACCAAATTTCTGCCATGTCCAAAAGCTGTCATGTTTGTGTGTCGAACCGCCCCGATCCTCCCAAAGTAATATCTCCAGGATGGCCTGAAGCTCTCAATCCAATGGATAGAATCCATTTGGATTATGCCGGTCCTGTATTTCAAAATAAAATGTTTTTAATAATTATACTCGTAGATGCTTGTAGCAAATGGCCAGAAGTCTTAGAAGTTGGTAAAGCGGATACTTTTCAAGCCCTCGAAAAGTTACGTGAATTTTTTGCCCGATTTGGTTTGCCAAAAGTCATAGTCTCAGATAACGCCACGTGTTTTACGTCTGGTGAATTCTCTGACTTTTGTGTTAAAAATGGTATTTCCCGTTTAACCTCTCCCAGCTATCACCCATCTAGTAATGGGGCAGCTGAAAACTTTGTCAAATCATTTAAGGGAGCCATATACAAGATGATGGAGGACTCTAGTAATGCTACGTTTTCCACTAAACTACAAAAATTCTTGTTTTTCTATCGGAATACACCCCATACAATTACCAATAAAACTCCATCTTCCATAATGTGTGGAAGAAAAGTTTATGTGAGGTTTGACCAATTATTAAAGAGCTGGGGTAATAAGCAACAAAGCAAGACATGGAATAGAAGGCAGAACGTTTATATGGAAAATAAGCTGTTTGTAATGAATGATTCAGTATATGTAAGGGATTATTCACGACCCAATAGAAGGGGATGGATACCCGCTAAAGTACTCGAAAACCTAGGCAATTATGTTTTTCTTTGTCAAACTAAGGACGGTCGTATATGCAAAAGACACGTAGATCAGATTATAAAAGCTGGTGAGTTCTACACACCAACCAACCCAACCTATCCACCCGACCATTCAACAACCAGTCCTATGGACACTTGGGTCCAACCTGTTGTGGGGATCCCTATAACACCGGTCCCTAATCACCCATCTAGTAAGACCCTAGTAAGTCCAAAGAGGGACTCTGATTCTGTAATCATTGAAAGGTGTGAGTCTCCAATTTCCTCTAAGGAGGTGGAGCCGGGTGTACCGTGCAGATGATCAAGCCGTAACAAAAAACCACCAGAAAGGCTAAATTTGTAAATATTATATTTTTATATGATTTTTTTTTTCTTCGAATTATTTTCATTTATACTCGTAGGTTGTCATTATTTTCATTTGTACTCGTAAATTGTCATTATTTTTATTGTGGATTTTCATTACTTTCAAATTTGTTTTTTTTTTTTTTTGGAGACTGAAATTTATGTTGATTTTATGTGGGGGAGATGTCATGAGGTTATTTTGTGCTGTCATGTTGGCGGCCTTGAGCCGAATCCATGTATGTTGATAACACCGATTAAATCATTCTTCTTCTGGATACGCACCTCGTGTTAACTTTATTAACCTAACTCCTTTGACGCTCACGGCGAGCTATTACACTTGCATAATTATTTATAATAACTAATTAAATTATAATTGTTCATAACTAATTATACGATACCTAGTATAAATAATTATTCATAATTAATTATACTATAACTAGTATAAATAATTATTATTTGGTAACAAAGGGATGGTTTCAAAGGCGGAAATAGACAAGACGAAATTTTAAAAACAACCAACAAATTTTGAGGGGGGGTTAAAAAATAAACCAAAAAAACTATTGAAAAACAAAGTGTATTTGAAAATAAAAATCCAGGAATCCAAATTAAATAAGTCTGCCAAACAGGAAATTTTTTCCCCAGAAGTGCAAATTTTATGTTAAGTACTGTCATTTCTCTAGTTTCGTACCGGCCAAACTACTGTTCCTACGAAAAGACCATGAAATAATAATAATAATTTGAAGGCAATTCATTACGCTTCAATTTAGGACCAGAATGGTGCTTCTAGACCGAATAGTTTTCTCAAAAATTAACAAAACTAACTGCCTGGCGATGAAGAAGAAATTATATAAAATTTTTTTCTTTGGACGATTCCAATGGTTCATTATCGAAGATAATGAAACCAAAAGTTTTTTAACCCCCCCTCAAAATTTGTTGGTTTACGTTTTGACACGAGTTACCTTCGTTACCTTCATTCTGATTTAAATTTTCACTTTTTCGAAAAATATATTATTAATTCATTCACATTCTTCTCTAAAGTGTTAAACATTTCTATCATAAATGTGAGATGGTGCCGAAACTAAGGGGTAAGAAAAAAAACAGGACTCGCCAGAGGGATCCGAAGATGAGCAAGACGGGATTGACGATCGTCCGGTAAACCTAAAGCCTCCTAAACCACTAATAGTTAATAACGATAGTTCTATCTCATTGAGGTGGAAGCAATGGCTAAGGCATTTCGAGTGGTTTGCCGTTGCTACCAACTTGTACAGGGTGTATCAGATAAGGTGCGCAGTACTTCACCCACGTATTCTACAACCAATTTCCAACAAAAAGTGCCCCGTAGCAATTTTTTTTTATCTCGCTTAGTTTTTGAGTTATTTCACTTCTAAGATTTTTTCGTGTTTTCAACCTTGTCTCAGCAAAACGGCTAGACCTCACAGTATCATGTAAAGTAAAAGTTGAGGATACCGTTGGAAAGTACGTTAAATTTACTATCTTTCAAGCGCCAAACCAATTCTTTTTGCTCACATCGAGTTGGCGAAAAATCACTCTACAAAGCAAATTTCAAGAAAATTTGAAAAAAGAAGGTTTTTAAAACGTTCATTACTCCACTCTGCATTTGATCAGGTGCCTGTAGCTTAAAAAATGCACCAAAAGGTCAGCTTTCGAATGGTATATCAAAAAAACTTTTTACTATTTTATTTGGTCGAGAAAACCTCGTTTGAATGCAAAAAACAGCGAAGCAAGTCGTGGTTTTTGACGCTTGGTAATGGGTATTACCTAATACGTAATTACAGTAAATGTTCAAAAAGGCCTCCATTTTGTTGAATGCACAAATGTGGCTTTTTGCACATTGCATCAACAGCACTTCGAAGCTCTCTTCGGTTTTGTTTCATTTGATCTCCGCAATCCATTATTCTTTGAATGAGATGATCTCTCGACTCAATCCTGACGTCGTACACTTTTGCTTTGAGTTCCCCCAGAGGTAATCGTCCGTCGGAGTGAGGTCAGGACTGCGCGGGGGCCACCGGACGGGTCCATACTGACCGATCCACCTATGAGAAATTTGAAAGTTAAATGAATGCTTTTAAAAAATTGGTCGACGTATTTTTCCTTATGTTGACTGGATAATTCTTTTTCTTTTAATGTGCATTATGATGAACAGGAGGTTTCAGTTTCTAACCTGTTTTCAAAGTTGGTGTTGATCCATTCCCTTACTGCTCGAGTTCTGTGGGCCGGACATCCGTCCATTTGAAACCAGATATTCATTCTCTCCACCAGAGGCATATCATCGAGGAATTCTAACACTTCATTTTCTAGCTACTTCAAGAATTAAGTGTGATTTTATTAGCTTGATGGGTTCACAACATGATATTTGACAGAGAGTATGATAAAGAGAAAGTATGGGAAACAGTCTTTACTCACGAAAAGAATTGCCGTTTAACCAGCCAGGCAGCAAAACAGGACCAAACATACGATTTCGGGTCATTCCAGCCCACAAGTAATTGAAACCAGGTTAGAAACTGAAACCCCCTGTTCATCATAATGCACATTAAAAGAAAAAGAATTATCCAGTCAACATAAGGAAAAATACATCGACCAATTTTTTTAAAGCATTCATTTAACTTTCAAATTTCTCATAGGTGGATCGGTCAGTATGGACCCGTCCGGTGGCCCCCGCGCAGTCCTGACCTCACTCCGACGGACGATTACCTCTGGGGGAATCTCAAAGCAAAAGTGTACGACGTCAGGATTGAGTCGAGAGATCATCTCATTCAAAGAATAATGGATTGCGGAGATCAAATGAAACAAAACCGAAGAGAGCTTCGAAGTGTGCTGTTGATGCAATGTGCAAAAGGCCACATTTGTGCATTCAACAAAATGGAGGCCTTTTTGAACATTTACTGTAATTACGTATTAGGTAGAACATGCTTGCACAAATTTAAAACTGCACCTTAGAAGATAGAACAGATTAATTTTGTTCGTAAAAATGTCTACTTATTTGAAACTCATTACCAAGCGTCAAAAACCTCGACTTGCTTCGCTGTTTTTTGCATTCAAACGAGGTTTTCTCGACCAAATAAAATACTAAAACGTTTTTTTGATATACCATTCAAAAGCTGACCTTTTGGTGCATTTTTTAAGCTACAGGCACCTGATCAAATGCAGATTAGAGTGGAGTAATGAACGTTTTAAAAACCTTCTTTTTTCAAATTTTCTTGAAGTTTGCATTGTAGAGTGATTTTTCGCCAACTTGTTGTGAGCAAAAAAATTGGTTTGGCGCTTGAAAGATAGGAAATTTAACGTACTTTCCAACGGTATCCTCAACTTTTACTTTACATAATACTGTAAGTGAGGTCTAGCCGTTTTGCTGAGACAAGGTCGAAAACACGAGAAAAATCTTAGAAGTGAAATAACTCAAAAACTAAGCGAGATAAAGAAAATTGCTACGGGGCACTTTTTGTTGGAAATTGGTTGTAGAATACGTGGGTGAAGTACTGCGCACCTTATCTGATACACCCTGTATAAGAAAAGTTCGGAGAAACAGATCGCAACCTTCATGACTAGGCGAAGACGCAATAACGATATAGACGAAGGCGACGAATTCTCAGACTTAACACACATCAAGCAAAAATTCACCAACTATTTCGTCAAAAAATCGAACATTTTTTACGAACGGTTCCTTTTCAATAAAGCTTCCTCGACGGTTTGGTGGTATACTAGGACCGCCTGTATGTATTTACCAGCGGTAGAAGACATGCTTCATTGAATCCACAAAGGCCATCTCCAACGAGCAAGATCGTCCATGTGGTGGCTCAACATGAATAAGGCCATTCTGGCATGCGAGATACCCCAACACACCTACGCCCACCGACCATTCTTGAACCAACTGAATTCTCTCCTCTTCACCTTAGGTTGCTGAAATTTGGTACACAGCCTCATGAGACCGCAGGAAGTAATTGGGAGGATGTAAGATCAGCTTCGTGAGCGATACAGTTGAATTCTCTCCTGATGCTCAAATTTGGTGCACTGCCTCATGAGACCACAAGGGAGTGATTGGGGGGATATAAGATCAGCTCGTGAGCGATAAAGCTGAATTATCTCCTGTTCACCCTAGAGCGCTGAAATTTAGTACACAGCCTCATGAGACCATGTGGGAGTGACTGGGAGGATTTAAGATCAGCTTCGTTAGCAATTCAGATGAATTCTCTCCTGTTCGCCCTAGGGCGCTGAAATTTAGTACTCTGCCTCATGAGACCACTGGGGAGTGATTGGGAAGATGTAAGATCAGATTTGATAGCGATACAGCTAAATTCTCTCCTGTTCACTCGCTGAAATTTTGTACACAGCCTTGTGAGACTGCAGGGAGTAATTGGGAGGATTTAAGATCAACTTCGTGAGCTATACAGCTGAATTAAAAAAAAATTAGGCATTACAGAGGCAGGAAATTTAACGCTCTTTCTAAAGGTATCATCAAATTTAAATTTCAGTGCAAATTAAGGGAGTTATGGCAACTTTGGTGAATTAAGGTGCACTTTGCAATCTTGAGTGGATTTAATAAAAAAAAAGTCTACGAGACACTTTTGGTGGAAATTAAACGTAGAACACGTAGCAGAGATATTGGACACTTCTCACGGCAATTTATGGGGTCTTTTGGCAGTGAATTCAGGGTGGTCTGGAACGGATATTGGTATGAACATGTTTAGGAAATTCGACTTTTAAACATTTTGGACCAAGAATAATAGCTACCTTTTTTTTCGAAAATTCACTAACAATAGTACCAAAGATTCACACTATTAAAAACCATTGAAAATTACAATGAGAAGAACCATCTACGGTTCAATGTGGAATCGTTAGGTAGGTACGGAATGCATTACAACATTCTAGTCGTCGTTCCTTCTTCCGTGATTGTGGGAAATGTTCCTTCTTCCATGGATCTGCATATGGAGAAGCAATGTACGCTGGGAGCTTTCCTGTGGTCGAGTCCGTGGCAACACTGCAACGGGTGGATTCTTCTCGGTAGTATCCACAAGTCGAAAATTCCCGATTTCCATATCCGAACTTCTACGATTAAGAAAACATCGATGCATCGACAGGCCGGCATCGATGCTCCAAAAACATCGGACTCCAAAAACATCGATGGAAAAAAACATCGATGTTTAAAAAAAACCATCGATGTATTTATTTTATTTCTATTCTTTTTTTCATGCAAGACGGAAAGAAAAAACTCTGCAAATTCTTGACACAACGGTTCATTATCTTCTTTGTACAGATCACCCTTGTGTCTAGATCACTAGGTCTAAATGTCTAGATCCTAAATGTTAGATTAATTATTATTATCAATTATCACTAATTATTAACAATTTTATCAAGTACCTAGTGAAAATTATTATAATTTATTGTTAGGTATTAATAATTTGTATTTATTATTAATAATAATTATTATTAATTATGATTAATTAATACGATATAATTCTGGGGTTTTTAATACTACGTCGGTAATAATTTTTCTATAAAAGAAGTACCTACCAACAAACATTCGAAATTACCTTCATTTCCGTAGCACGAAACGCACCTCAGAACAACAAACTCGACATCACTTAAGCCAGGGATGGCCAACTGGCGGCCCGCGGGCCGCTTGCGGCCCGCGGTTATGTTTTATGCGGCCCCCGAACAACTTTTTAAAATTATTACGGTAGATATTTTTTAACAGAAATATAAAATACAAAATTTTCTACAAGAGTCCAGGTTAAGTTCAAATAGTATATAATTACGACCTGATAATAAATTTTTTAACAACTAGCAAAATAAAGGTTTAATTACTTTAAGAGAATCAGTAGGAAGTATACTTTGAGTAGGCCTATAAGGCAAACACGCCAGTTTGATGTCGCACGGTGTGGCAACTACGCTTTCCGAAAAGACTGACTGCACGGTTTGGCAACTGCTTAAAACGATATTTCGCTTTAAGAAAAGAGGTAGCTGAGTTTCTCAATGCACATATAAATACGCCTATCTCCAAAAATGTTCAAGAAAAACTACTAGATTCTAAGTTTTTATGCAATATGGCTTTCTTAACCGACATAAGTCACCACATGAATGAACTTAACTTGAAATTGCAAGGTAGAAATCAAACAGTACCTCAGTTAGTTGGACACTTAGATGGATTTGTAAATAAACTTAAGGTTTTCATATCAAGCCTAGAAAAAGCTAATCTAGTACATTTCCCATCGTGCAAAGAAATTATGGAAGAAATTCCAACCAGTGATTTCAGTTTTTGCATACCGAAATTGAATATGCTTTTGGAGTCATTCAATAAACGATTTTTGGATTTTAATGAACTGCGACCACATCTCTTCTTATTCAACAATCCCATGACATGTGACATTTCCCAGCAAGATGACGACCTACAGTGAGCTCTGTGATTTGCAAAGTGACCCAGTTTTCCAGAAAAGACCAGAAACTAGTGTCGAATTCTGGAGTAGGCTGCCTGAGGACAAATATCCCAAACTACGTGATTTTGGTAAAAAAATTGTTTCAATGTTTGGAAGCACCTACATTCGTGAGAGCACTTTTTCCTCGATGAAATTTATAAAATCAACTCACCGTAACAGACTTACAGACAACCATCTTCAAGATTTGCTTAAAGTGGCCACCACCTCGACAAGAATTGATTTTGACAAACTTGTGAACGATTGTGCCCGCCCTCAGTGTTCTCACTAGTGGTTTTTTTTCAGTAAAATTGTTGATTTTGTTCTGCTCAACTCTTGTATGATTAGTATAATATACTAATTATATACTAATAATATATTATATTATTTCAACATTAAAGTATGTTCAATATCCATAGCATTTGTTTATACATTAATTTATATATCCTAAATTTCCCTTTAAGTTCTTGTGCGGCCCCTGCTTTTAGCGAAAGTATGGAAGTGGCCCTTGGGGCAAAAGAAGTTGGCCATCCCTGACTTAAGCCATATGATGTTCCAAAGAGCTTGTTAGTATGAAAATGGACCTGTATTTCAAAAGTTAGATTCATGATCGTGTTGTGAGGCACAATCTTTGATCCGTCATTGTGAACGAACGGCTGGTCGTACAAAGCTGCGGATGGTCTTAAAAAATTCTACGGAACAAACTCTATCTAAATATGAAATAAAAAACATACTGTTCTATATGAATGTTTCGAGATATGAAATTTTCAAAATTTCAAAATTCGTTTTGAACCCCTTCCCCTTGACCTAGGGTTATGAAAAGTTTCGAGGATCATTGTGGGGCTGGTCCAAACCCAGAAACCAAATTTCGTAATTTTAGCTCAACGTTAACTGGGCAAAGTGGCGCGGACGGCGGACGGCGTACGGCGGACGGACGGATTTTTGGTTTATTATCTTCGATAATGAACCATTGGAATCGCCCAAAGAAAAAATTTTTTTAACCCCCCCTCAAAATTTGTTGGTTTACGTTTCAAGATACGTAGATTCAGAAAATCGAATAAAAAAAAATCCGTCCGTCCGCCGTACGCCGTCCGCCGTCCGCGCCACTTTGCCCAGTTAGCGTTGAGTTAAAATTACGAAATTTTTTTTTATGGGTTTCGACCAACCCCACAATGGTCCTCGAAACTTTTCATAACCCTAGGTCAAGGGGAAGGGGTTCAAAACGAATTTCGAAAATTTGAAAATCTCATATCTCGAAAAATTCATATAGAACGGTATGTTTTTTATTTCATATTTAGATAGAGTTTGTTCCGTAGAATTTTTCAAGACCATCTGCAGCTGTGTACGACCAGCCGTTCGTTCACAATCCCGGCTCAAAGATTGTGCCTCACCACACGATCGTGAATCAAACTGTTGAAATACAGGTCCATTTTCATACTAAAAGCTCTTTGGAACATCATATGGCTTAAGTGATGTCGAGTTTGTTGTTCTGAGGTGCGTTTCGTGCTTCGGAAATGAAGGTAATTTCGAATGTTTGTTGGTAGGTACTTCTTTTATAGAACAATTATTACCGCCGTAGTATTAAAAACCCCAGAATTATATCGTATTAATTAATCATAATTAATAATAATTATTATCAATAATAAATACGAATTATTAATACCTAACAATAAATTATAATAATTTTCACTAGGTACTTGATAAAATTGTTAATAATTAGTGATAATTGACAATAATAATTAATCTAACATTTAGGATCTAGACATTTAGACCTAGTGATCTAGACAGAAGGGTGATCTGTACAAAGAAGATAATGAACCGTTGTGTCAAGAATTTGCAGAGTTTTTTTTATTCGATTTTCTGAATCTACGTATCTTGAAACGTAAACCAACAAATTTTGAGGGGGGGTTATTAAAATTTTTTCTTTGGGCGATTCCAATGGTTCATTATCGAAGATAATAAACCAAAATGATAAGCTCTGAAAAAGAACAATACTTTTATTTCAGTTTTATTTTATTTGTTACCATTATAATTCAGTTTCAAGAAAAAAAATCGTACACCGAACGCGAACGTACGGGGTAGGAAACGGAATTGAAGCCAGAAACGAGAAGGAGAAGCGAAAGCGAAACCATGCGATGCCTTGACAATAAAAGTGTAAAAAGAAGGGAAGGGAAAGGTTATTATAATGCTACAGCGTCTGGACAAGAAAAGAGAAGAGAAGAAGAAGGGACGTCACGAGACTTCCGATACATCGGAGATATCCGTATCGATACTACCTATTCGGATGAAATATTGGAAGTTTCGATACTTTTCAGCCAACACACCTCGACATTTTCATTCAGGAAAGGAAATAAAAATTCAGAAAAAATAATATTCCTAGGTATGTGAGAAAAACGTTAGAACATGCAGCAGCCTATGGCAAAAAAAAATTGAAACATCGATGTATCGATGTGCCGATGCATCGAAACCCTGACATCGATGTTCCAAAAACATCGATGTTTCCCGCAAAAACATCGATGTTTCAAAAACATCGATGTATGATTGCCATCCCTATCTACGATTTTAGTCATTCTCGGGGGTCGGTTGGTTAAGTTTCGTGAAAATGCATCATACCCACACATTTTTCGAATAGACTTGCTCTGATAAAGGTAGTTTGTATTTCCTGCGTGAACCGAATTTCATTCTGCGGTGGTTGTGTTGAAAATTGGTATTGCAAAGTGTTTTCTTCAGTCAGACGGTCCAAGGCGGGACCTTCTTCGCCTCCAAACCTCAACACAACACGGTCAGATATCCATGGAATGGGAACCAATGCGTCCAAAACTGGCAAAGTGAGTGGAATTTCATGTACTTCCGGACTTTTGCTAGCTGATAAAGGTCCGTATCCGTCAAGTATTCCGCAGAAATGTCAATTTGCTAGACATTTTAACGTGTTAGGCTTGTGGTTACTTTGTCGGTACTACTGACGTTTTTGTTGACATCCGAGAAGAAATGACACATTTTTTTCAACTGATTGACACCGCACTAAGCTCAAACTGATCTTGATTCTTGACATAGGCAGTATCACCAACACTTTGTATTGGTGATTTCAGGTTTACAAGTTCTTCCCGTTCTGCATCCGAAGTTTAATTTGAAAAAAAAAAAAAAAAACTGGAAAATAACGATCTCACAGGACTTCAGTGTAGAGCCACCTAGACCTCGACGTACTGTAATCAAATGTGTCAAATGCCAAGAGAATGACCATTCGAGGAACTACTGTCACAAGAAAGTAGTGATTTTTTTAAGAGTGATAGTTCGTACGTTACGGATTTGTGTTCAAACCTCCAAATATTTCTTAAATCTGTTCCAACTGCCATGGCGCAAACTATCGTGGATTCTCACTTCAATTGCAGAAATTAAAAAAAACGATTCCTTAATTCGCAAGGAACCAAACTACCCTTACAAATCAACGACTAGGGATGTGCGATACTGCACGATACCCGATACTGGTATCGAAATAAGTAGTATGCAATACTATCCAAGTAGTGGAAGCAAATATTCGATACCTACAAAATACTGTCACAAGAAAGTAGTGATTTTTTCAAGTGTGATAGTTCGTACGTTAAGGATTTGTGTTCAAACCTCCAAATATTTCTTAAATCTGTTCCAACTGCCATGGGGCTAACACAGCAAACTATCGTGGATTCTCACTTCAATTGCAGAAATAAAAAAACGATTCCTTCATTCGCAAGGAACCAAACTACCCTTACAAATCAACGACTCGGGATGTGCGATACTGCACGATACCCGATACTGGTATCAAAATAAGTAGTATGCAATACTATCCAAGTAGTGGAAGCAAATATTCGATACCTACAAATGTTGTGTCTTATGGGGAAAATAGATCTATAAAATCCAGTCATGCAGCATGGCTATAAGAGCGAATTGTCGAAGAAATAATTGATTTACGTAAAATGCCTCCAATTCACTGGTTTTCTAACCAATTTTGTCTCCTTAAAACCTCAGTTTATATATATTTCAACGCTGAACACGATGGCGATGTCAGAATTGCAATACCTTATTCCTTTATCAGATTAGAGCAGATGAACCGTGAAGAACATCTCAAGTAACAACCGCGTTTCTTCATCTTCAAAGTGCTCCAGTTTGAGAACGAAATAAGGTATCGCAATTCTGATTTCACCAACGTGTTCTTTAAAATGAGGTGTCACTAGTCAGACTGTTTCATGTTTGGAATTTATCGGTAATTTTCCCTCCTTAGAGTGGCACGATTCTGACATCTACGAACATAGCCTTTCAATTGCCAAGACAGATTTTTGGTGCAAATTTGAACTTTTTATCTCTATTCTATCGACAGTTACCTATCGTCTGGAATGAAAAATCCATAAACATAATATATTATATAGATATGATTTTTGGTGTCTTTTGGCAGTGAATTCAGAATGGTCTGGAACGGATTTTGGTATAAAATGTCATCATAAAGTCGAGTTTTAAAAACTTTTGACCGAGAACAATACCTCTATAGAACGAAAAAAAATAGAGGCACTTAAAAAATTAAGCCTATTATTACTCGAGTGCCAATTGCTGCGACTCCAATTCGATTCCGTTCTGCAATAAATAGGCTATTTGGAGATTTTAGGGAAATTTCTGTTTTACTCATTTCCAAAGTACCGTCGAAAGTATTCCCAAGCATTTTTGTGCAGAAGAGAAATTTAAACAATTTTAAAATCTCGCTGAGTGCCCGATTCTTGGCCTCATCCGTACCAAGTGCTTCGGCCGTGGGACACTATCTAGGGAGGAGCTGTTGGATGTGTTGACCGGCTGAACTGGTCAAGACTTCTCGTATTTCCGTGAGGCCTGGCGATACAGGGATTTCCTTATTTCTGCATTTAATTATAACAATTAGAAAACAAAAAATAATAAATAAATTACCTAACTTCCTTTTTACTGAGATCCCTCCAGAGATATATTTATATTTTTACTCACGTATCTATAGGTTTAGCTTGTTGTTACCTTTTCAAATTACTTGTATTTATACCTTATTTTCCTATGTTATTTTTCAAACTAACAGTAGGTACTATGTTACATGTAACTCTTGAAAAGATTTTTGAACGTACTTACTAAAAGACTGGGCTCCGCTGATGGTCTTGCGACCAAAGCGCCTCGTGTATGATACTTACTGTAAAAAATATATTCAAATAAACATGTTCTTCATTCACTAGCACAGTAACAAACAACAACAACGTAGCCCTCTGACGTTATGTGTGCTGTGTCACACCACTTGCTATTGCTAGAGAGCCTTCCCGTTAGGTATGTGGTCTTTCTTTCGGGTGTGGGGTTGTTCACTTGTGGGTGTCTAGTGTGAGTTGACTTACGCTCATTAATGAGCAATGCTTTTCACTACTACCCTCTGTTCCTCTACTACTATTTCCTCTGTTTGTGTGAGCTCAAAAAAAAAAAAAAAAAAAAAAAAAAAAAAACCAAACTGAAGAAATAAATCAATGATTTCTGTTTCCATTTGGGTATTTTTTCCGACACTGCTACAAATCGGCACAGCATTGTGGATGTGCGGATGACATTAGAGAGAGTTCCTAAGAGATATGTTCATTCAGATGTGGCCTTATCTAGTGGCCACATCTAAGGCGAGCAACTTTTGGATGCTAACCAAATGTGTCCAGTTTGGCGGAAGTGGTCACATGTACATGTAACGTCAAGTCACAACGCGAAATCCATCCCTTCCACTGCTTTTCTGATCTTCCCACCCGTTCAGTTCCCGCCCGTTCATCGCTCAATGTTCTTCATTCAACTTCTGAACATGTCGGGAGTGCTAGATAATTTGTTGCGGTTTCATCTCGAAGGGCTGATGTCGCACGACGATTTGTTAGGCGGCAAAAGGCCATCCCGGAGTAAGGTTAAATTCGATTCGTAAAGGTTGTGTCCCGGGAGAGAAATGGACACATGTATGTGGCCGGTTGTGGTCGACTTGAGTCGATGTGTCCAAACACAGCCGACGCGCATGCGCAGTTGAGATAAGTTCAAACTTATGTCCTTAGGAATGACTCCATAGGAACTCTCTAATACCATCACTGCTAGAAACTTGGTGCAGATGGTGCTAAATGTAAGCACAGCTAAAACCAACTACATGGCAGTGTCAACTGATCCTGCCAGAAGAAATGTAGAGGATGTGTCAATAAATGGCACCGCCTTTGAAGGAGTGCAAAAGTTCAAGTAGAACGTATAGTGTCAAGTTAAAAACACAAGCATCACCACTGGTGTTAATGCAAGAGTTGGAACATTATTAGTTTTTTTTGAACATCGAATATGGTTTTATTGAACTAATTTACTTTACTAATTCAAACTCGTCATCTATGCTTTAGTAATTTATACCTAACTTGCCAAAATAAATATTGTAAATTTTTTATTATTCATAAGAAATATTTTCAACTCGAAGGTTCTCTGGGGACGAGGGCCTAACGCAGGTGTGATACTGAGGCTCAGATGGTTGGGAAATAATTACGAAAACAGATGTTGAGGAAGTGAAAGGGCGGATGAGTTTATTTTTCTGTTTTATGGCCTAGCAGTAAAAATCCAGAGCCACGCGACGTCTTGACAAGCTGGAAACTCGACAACGTGGTTCGGCATAGATACGATACAACGGTAATGAGTAGAGGGCGGATTCTCATGCACTAAAAAACCTCGTTTTATGTCATGCGGTGAAAACCTCCGAAATATGTGCTTAAATATGCACTAACAAAATCAGAATTAGCCTTTTTACCAAAGATTCATTGGTGTCAAATAAAAAATCCACAGTCATGCAGCATGGCTATAAGAGCAAATTTTCGAAGAAAAAATCGGTTTTATGTAAAATGTCTCCATTAAAGAACACGATGTCCATGAAGAACCTCTCAAGTATCAGTTTGAGAGCGGAATAAGATAAAGCAATTCTGACTTAATAACTGAGATAAAATGAGGTGTCACTTGGAATTTATAGGTGACCCCCCCCCCCCCTCAACATCCTCAAAACCCCCCTCAGCTTTTGGACATTTCAACGCTGAACAGGACGGTGAAGTCAGAATTGCGATATCGCATTCCGTTATCAGATAAGAGCAGACTTAACATGAAGATCATACCAAGTAACAACCACGTTTCTTCATCTTCAAAGTGCTCCAGTTTGAATACGGAATAAGATATCGCAATTCTGATTTCACCATCGTGTTCAGCATTAAAACACATTTAAAATGAGGTGTCACTTGTCAGAATGTTTAATTTTGTGAAATTATGTGGATTCCCCCCCCCCCCCCATCCTAAAACTCCTCCTTAGAGCGGCCCGATTCTGCCCATCTACGAACTTAGCCTTTCGATTGCCAAGACAGATTTTTTGTGCAAATTTGAACTTTTAATCTCAATTCTTTCGAGAGTTATCGTTTGGAGTGACAAAATTTAAATATTTTTAATATTATATTATATATATATTAAAAATATTTAATATAATATACTTATTAAATATATAATATATTAAATATATAATATATTAAATATATAATATATTAAATATAATATATTTAATATATTATATATTTAATGAGTGTGTGTGGTTTAAGTTGACCGTCAGTAAGAATGATTTTATTTAATATATTATATATATAATATATTAAAATATAATATATTAAATATTATATATTATATAAGTTATGTCAACATTATATTGAGTGTTAATATGCCTACGTGCAACTATCAGTGCTAAATCAGCAAGGAGAAGTTATATATGGGCCGCTCTCGCCTTCAGCGGGCAGTCGTGTCTCGCCTGTTGATCGTTCCCCATCTCCCGTGTGTAACCTGTGTCAATAAAGAAGTACCTTTTTTAAAAAGGCTTTTTCCGGAACCCCCGAACTTAACTGGCGCAGTCGGTAGGACGTATCCTAAACCCGTTTTCGTCGCCCGTATATCGCCGAAAAATCGACTACGAACGTTCAACCTACCGCCTGCGTTTCGGACACCCGCTCTTCCTCGTTGCCTGTACATCAACAAGAAGACACCCGAAAACGCCAAGACCACATACACACCAACCCCAAGTACCACGACGACAGCAGACCGCTCACTAGGGGTGGGCCGTTCCAGCTAAAATCTGTCTCCGCTCCAGTGACAGCAGTTCCAATGATTAATTTACTTTTAAGTAGGGATGGGTATCAATGAACAAAACATCAATGTTTCGAAATCTATGTTTTTTCTACTATAAACATCGATGTCCAAAAAAACATTGATGTTTTGATACACCGATTGTTTTATAGGAAAAATTATGACAAGTTAGAACATCAGACTCAATATACCTAGACAAAGACTTAAAATAATAATATAGCTACGTACTTAACGTAGCTTAACGTACTTAACGTAGAGAACACAGATAAAGCATTCCCCTCCCTATCCCTGTGATTCGATTCAAGCAAATCGATGTTTCTTGAATCTGTATAGGTAGTACCTAATATTTTTATGCAAGGATACTAAAAAACTGGAAAATATAATAACCGGATAAAAACATACTATAAAATAAGAATAACTATTGTATATAATATATATTATACATGATGTTGAGGGATGTCGAGGGTCGGTCAAATGAAAATCAATTTTCATTTGACCGACCCTCGACATCCCTCAACATCATTCTTACTGACGGTCAAACTAAATCACACACACTTATATTATACAGGTAGGTATTTAAACGACCAAAAAAAAAGAAGACATTTTGAGAAAAAACATCGATACATCGATACCCATCCCTACTTTTAAGCAATTTATTATTTTGAATAGGTAGGTACCTATATGACATGGGTACATACCCAGGGCGGGTAGGTCCATTTATGATGACGGGCTATTGCTGAAGTTAAATTGCTGCTCTGGGAATTAAATTGATATAAGGTTCTACGAAATATATGAGTATTCTCTGGTTCAATGCATTTTTAGATAGTGACATTGTTTTAAACCTTGATGCATGATGCTTTTTTTTCAACTATGTCAGCCCATTGAGGAGTGAATCCCATCCTAAATTTAATTAAAAATGGGATTCATTCCTCAGTGGGCTGACTAGGTTGAAAAAAAAGGATAATAATTTTTAATATCCTACTATTCTTTTAAAGGAGTCTTCTCTCCGATTTTCAACGAGTCGTAAAAATTATAATACACAAAAAATAAGAACAAAATACTTACACTTGAGCGCTCAGTCTACATAAATCTACAAGCCGCGGCTCAAGTCATAGCTGGCCGTGACAATAAACTGAAAAGTTCCGGTTCCGATAGAGGACAAGCCGTGACAGCGACGGCGACGTCCAACAAGGCACATAGGTTACAGGAAAGGTTACAGCTCCAGTGAAGGCGACGGCGACGTTCCGTCACGGCACATAGGTTACGGGAAAGGTGACAGCTCCAGTGAAGGCGACGGCGACGTTCCGTCACGGCACATAGGTTACGGGAAAGGTGACTGACGGTTACTATCCTATCTAGGAACGCGGTAGCGTTCCGCCCCGCCAAGCAAAGAAGTTGAGAAAACGAACGGTGCCGAGTGTATGTTTACCGGACGTCACGAAACGCGTTTTCGAGGTATCCATATCTCGGCTCCTATTTGACCGATCAACTTGAAAATTAGTGTGGGTATTCTTTGAGTGTAGGTATATTAGAAAGCCCTGAAAGTTTCAAATCGATAGGTCTAAAGGGAGCCGAGCTACATAACTTCAAAAACCCGGTTTTTTGGCCTTAGATTGTTCTTCTCCTTCTCCTTGTTCAGACAGGCAAGGCTGGAGCCTCTCCACGTTCACCGATTGACTTGAAATTTTGCACAGAGCTTCATTTAACCTTGAGACAGAGCCTTATATAAGATTTAACCCATTATCACAACCCTAAAAAGTTTTAGAAACAAAAAAACAGAAACCTTAGGAAAATTCTGTCCACTTTGACGAGTTTACAGCCTGGGTAAAAGGACCAATCGACTTGAATTTTTTTACATACCTTCTTTATAGCATGGCTCAGTGCCATTTGAACGAAATAAGCAATTATCTCAACCCAAAAAAAAATTAGGGACAAAAAAACTGAAATTTAGGGTAATTTAGGCTAATTGTGGCCATATCTCGGCTCCTAGTAGACCGATCAACTTGAAATTTGGTATGGACCTTTTTGGTGTGGATAATAGAAAGCCCTGAAAGTTTCAAGTCGCTAGGTCTAAAGGGAGCGGAGTTATATAACTTCAAAAACCAATTACCATGTTTTTCTTCTTTTTTCAGTCGGTCAAGGCTACAGCCTCTCCACCTTCGCCGATTGACTTGAAATTTTGCACGGAGCTTCGTTTCAAGTGTAGCAAGTGCCTTTTGAAAGATTCAAGTCGATATCTTAAAAGGGAGCCGAGTTATATAACTTCAAAAACCCGGTTTTTCACCCTTACCTGTTCTTCTTCTCCTTAATCAGTTAGGCATTTCCACCTTCACGGATTGACTTGAAATTTTGCACAGAGCTTCGTTTCAACATCAGACAGTGCCTTTTGAAAGGTTTAACCCATTATCTCAACCCAAAAACTTTTAGAAACAAAAAACTGAAATTTAGGCTAATTTTGGCAACTTTGACGAGTCTACAGCCTGGGTAACCGGACCAATCTTGAAATTTTGCATAGACCTTCTTTATAAAATGACCCACTTCAACAACAAAAAGATGTGATATCCTCCCAAAAAACACTCCGTGTAAAAATATCATTCTCGCAAATATCATTCTTCAGAGGCCGGAAAAAGTTATGATATCCACTTTCCCCGCCCGCCCTTTTCCTCATTAAGGAACTAAGTATAATGAAAAGCTTAACCACTTCACAAGCACCGTACCCCTTTCGAAATCTCTCCTTGGCGCTATTGCGAGAGGTTTTTTTACTTCCACAAGCAACTAATACTTGTATAAAACGTTAACCACCATCAAGTATTAGTTGCTTGTGGAAGTAATAAAAACGTCTCGCAATAGCGCCAAGGGGAGATTTCGAAAGGGGTACGGTGCTTGTGAAGTGGTTAAGCTTTTCATTATACTTAGCTCCTTAATGAGGAAAAGGGCGGTCGGGGAAAGTGGATATCATAACTTTTTCCGGCCTCTGAAGAATGATTTTTACACGGAGTGTTTTTTGGGGGGATTCTACTTACTATCCTACTCGGAAGTTCTTCTTCTTCACCTTCCATGTTAAATGTCTTGGCCACAGGCATACCAGACATGGTTGGTGTGATGAGAGGAAACTGGAGTGAACCTCAGAGAGCCAAGTTGAGGCTCAATTTTAGTATAAATAACTCAGACGAGTTTCACTTCATTTTAATTTTTCAGGCTCATCAAGAATCGACCTGTTCCAGCCGGAACAGGTTCCGGGAGGAATCTGGCACGGTGACAATCTCTTTTGTAAAATATTCGGTTCCACGTAACGGTGACAGCTGGAACGACCCACCCCTACTCATCACTAGCCATGAAATTTCTGTGAGTTGTTGTGTTTTCAGGACATATTTTATAAAACGCACTCACGATTGATATGCCTGGATAACTTCTGGCACAACTTTATTCACATTAGTAGATACAGGCAGACATGTTGAATCAATCGATAATCATCCTCTTGATCAAACCAATGATGACTAAATAGTTATAATAAAATAAAACAGCTGACAATCGAATAAACAAACTTAATTATTATTAATTTTATTATATATAAAATTAATAGTACATAACAACTTTCTTCTTCCTTTTTTTTCAATTCCTACCTACCTCTTGTTAAAAATAAAATAGTACCTAATCAAAATTAAAAACATTCTCTTTTTTTTCAAAGTAAATCTTATTCCTGTACAATACATATTACCTATCTTGTTAACAGTTTTTAGGTGGCCTCACTTTTCTACCACTTCTTGTTACATAATATGGTTCTTTTATGGAACAATTATTTTTTGTTCCCAGGCCGGGAGTTTTGTTTTGACCATTATGTTTCAATAGTTTTTTTTTTTCTTTTATCCTACGCCCGTCGCATTCATTTGACGTCTCGCTGCCCAATATCTTTCACACGCCGTTTCTTCTGGCGTAGTCCCTCCCATATCCTCCAGTGCAGGGCACTCCATGATATGACGGGCGTCCATCTCTCCAATGTTGCACAAAGGACATATTGGCGAGTCGACTACTCCTATCCTGTGCAGGTGCTTCTGTAGGTAGTCGTGGCCGGTAATCAGTCTAAACAGGGCTACCGACATTCGCCGCGGGAGGAGAGGAGAGATGTGCCCATACTCTGTTGCAAGGACTTCCCAGTCCTTCCCAGCGCTCGCTGTTTCCATATTTTGTTTGATGCGCTGTCTTATGGCGGCTGCTATCTCCCGTCTGTCTGTGTGCTGAGTTCGAGGTGGATCCGGCTGTGCTTTTCTGGCGCCTTCTTTTGCCATCCGGTCTGCTTTCTCGTTTCCACTAACACTACAATGGCTTGGTATCCACTGGAGATGACAGACACCGTCATACTCCCGCACTGACTGCAACAACCGCAGGGTGTCTTTTATCGCCTGCGATTTTACTGAGGGCTGATTGGTGCCAAGTGCAAGTATGGCAGACTAGGAGTCTACAAATATCACCACCCGCTCCAACCTTCTTTTCTCCACCTCTAGCAAGGTGAGCAGTACTGCAACGACCTCTCCGTCAAAGTTGGAGGTATGCAACCCAACAGGCTCGCTGATCACAAACATCGATGAGTAGACGCCAGCTCCCCCATTCTTCACGGCTCCATCGGCGGACCCATCGGTGTATACATTTAGCCACTTTCTTGCGGGGTAACGTTCCTGTATGGTCTGTATGGCAGCTGCTCTCAGTTCGAACGGTAGGGTGCTATTCTTTGAGATGTTCCCAATCAGATCAAGATCGTACGAGAAGGGGGGATAGTTAGAGTCCTGCGGGAAAGGCTCTGGGACTCCTAAATCCAGGTTCAATTCTCTTACCTTATTCCCAAATGCATAGGAGAAATTGAGCTGGGACACAAGACGGGCCTGTGGCGGCGTGTAGTTCCTCCATTAGGGAATATCAATTCTCTTCACCTTCTCAGTCAGCGTCAACGCTGCAGCATCCACCTTAGCATTGATGGGTTCGATCCCAGTCTGGGCTCGCATTGCTTCAATTGGTGTTGACTTTGCCGCCCCTGTAATACTTCTCAATGCTACATTCTGGATAAGCTCGAGCTTCTCCCGAGCAGTTGCTGACGCCGTGACTGTTGCCTCGCAGCCGTACATGATTGCAGGTCTTACGTAGGTCGTGTAGGTCATCTTGAGAATGTCCTGAGAGGCACGCCAAGTGGCACCTGCTACACGGTTCAGCAGCTACAATCTCGACCTCCCCTTCTCTACAGCCCGCTGTATATGCGCATTCCAGATCAGCTGGTTATCCATCTTCACTCCCAAGTATATGGCCGAGTCGGTTTTCCACAGTTCTGTGTCTAAATAGTTTAACTTGACGTGTTTCAATAGTACACTTGCTGGTTCTTGATTGTTCTGGATTGTCTTAGGTTTGTTTAAAATAAATTTTCGATTTCATCATTTTGTATAATGTAAGTTCGTGAGTCAATAGCTTCAATTACTTTCCCTTGCCACCAATGACTGTTGGGAGTTTTCCTGAAATAAATGTTTTGACCAGGAATTAATTTGAGTAGGCTATGACACTTTTTGTCATATTTTGTCTTTTGCATTTTTTGGCACAGTTGAAGTGGTTTAAATTGCTGCTTATGATTGATTGTTTTTGGGATGAGCATTGTAGGAACTATTGGTAAGACGCATCTGAGACGTCGAGACATTAGAAGTTTAGAAGGCGACTCTATATCATTTTGTTTGGGCGTATTCCTGTAATATAGGAAGGCTAGATGTGGATCACTGCCAGAATCTTTGCATTTGCGCATGATATTTTTGCAGAACGGCCGACTCTGCTTGACCATTACTTTGACTATGATAGGGACTTGATTTCGTATGATTAAATTGCCATGCTTGAGCAAATTCAGCAAAAGCAATAGAATCCCATGGCGGACCAGGTCCGTGACAAAGTCGTTAAGGATTCCGTGGCGGCTAAAAATACATTTCAAATTTTAAATAACGTTTGCACTGGTGGAATTCAAACGGACTACTTCAATGTATTTAGAGTAATAATCCATTAGGACTAGAAATTTGTTGCTGTCAAAATCAAAGAAGTCGCCACTGACTTTGTACCAAGGCAATGGTGGAATTTCATGTGTTATTAGTGGTTCATTACTGTTCTTTCTACGAAATTTTATACATGAAGGACACGATTCGATAAAGTTTTTCAGTTCTACTGATACTTTCGGCCAAAATAGAACACCTCTAACTAAACTCTTTGCTTTTTCCAGGCTCATATGGCTTGAATGGACTTGATTTAGTGTTGACGCGGACAAGTGAGGAGGAAGAAGCGGCAATAGAATTTGAGCATTCAGTGATTAATTTATGAAATAAATGTAAATCGTTACCTGCGATATCTCAAAATAGATGTAAATGAACGTTTCACGTTGGTTTGTCAGAGGTATATTATTCTTGTAATTAACACAGAGAAGCAGAGCACAGATAAGAATCAAGAATTCAAGAGGACTAGTTTATAGGAAGTCTACACGCAAGTGAAGTACGAAACAGTGAAACATGTGGCATTTGATAAAACAAAAGCAGAATACAGACATGGGGTTAAATGTTACTGGAGACGAGTATATTGGTCCTATTTGGAAATCTACTATTTGACACTCCCTCCTTTACAAATAGGCAACAGGTGAGTCGAGAATCAGAACTGGTTTTTTTTTCGGCCATGACAACAAGCTTAGTCAAGGCTAAATCAAGACATTATTCATATAGGCTGAATAAGTTGGCAAACTTCTATGGTTGGTGGAGTTGCTAAGCGTAGTGGACTGTATTTCTATAATTAATACTGTACTAACAAATAGGGACTAGAGTCTGTGATATGACTGGGGAAATTGAAATAAAAATAAATAGTAATAATTTTTCACCCAGTTTAATTAACGGTAGGTAAGGTAATTGGTGATATGGTTTTGGTGATGTCCTACCTAGAGTGGCCACAAAATTATTAACAGCTAAACAGATTATATCACAGGAAGAACTAATTACTAGGAACACATGGAGAAACACCAAAGATAAACCTAAATTCAGTCCTAAGTTGTACGAAGTGGTAGATAATA
The DNA here is from genome assembly GCA_963920205.1 of Stenodema calcarata. Lineage (NCBI taxonomy): Eukaryota > Metazoa > Arthropoda > Insecta > Hemiptera > Miridae > Stenodema > Stenodema calcarata. The sequence continues at coordinate 16,088,975 of OY986064.1, forward strand.
ATTATCTACCACTTCGTACAACTTAGGACTATTATTATTATTATTGATGAAAATGTTGGGCTCAGCTCTGGTAAGTAGAAAAGAGAGATGTGTGGTGGATCTTGGGTAGAAGTGGGGAATAAATAGGTCAGATCTCACCACAATTCCTGAATCCTGGACGGGGAAGCTGTGACAACAGGTGGTCCGTGGCTGGCTAGCTGCAAACAGCCAAAGATGCACGATCTGGCGATGTTTCTTGATTGATGAAAGTCGTTTGGGGAGATGCAGCAACAGGTGGTCAGTGGCTAGCTAACCGCAAACAGCCAAAGATGCACGATCCGGCGGTGTTTCCTGGTTTGATTAGGTTGTTGAAGGCAAGACAGATGAACTGGAATCTATATCTGTTGCTTCAATAAATAACTGGCACGGATGTTGTTGGATTCAGGAAATACGTTAGACACCCAAACGTTCAATTCTCAGAAGACTGATGATAAACTCCTGACAGTGTTGCTTCAGGTGAGAGATGGCAAGGATAATTACACACTTTCACTTGGGTGACTAGATAATTAAGTTATACCTGACAATAATGAGTGATAATAAATTAACATTAATATAAGATCTTGACACGCAGTAAATAGCAACAAATAATTTATAATAGAACATGGATGAGATCAGGGTGGTAACAATGATTTACGGATATTTGGTTGTGGTTTATTGGCAGCCTTGGCAAGCCCTCAACTATAAGGTAAGTAGGTTAGTTGTGGATGAAGTAATAACTCATCCATGTGTCATGGATGAAGATGTAAAGAACGTGGAGGAAGCTTGGAGTTGAGATTTAGGATTCTGAACATAGGCATAGTCCAGTGTTACATGTTTCTAATTCTTAGCACGCGTTAAGAAATGGTGATATAAAATATATTCTTTATATCCGACAATTCACACGGTTACAAAACAAGAAGAGAGAAAAAAAAAAACGCACTGAGGCTTCATTTGAAGGACTTCAGAAAGGGCTGATCGTACTGGGGTTCAGGACCAGAAGCATCGCTGTAGGCCTACTAACAGAAATAGCTAACGGCCTTCTAAGATGCAAATTTAGCTTCAAACACAGCGAACTAATCAATAATAGACAGATCCCAACAGATATCAGACATATAAAGGTAACCAATTGCCGATGTCCCATTTAAATCACTAGTGCCCAAAGATGCATCAGTGTAAGCGAGAATATTTTCGGCTTGCCCTGTGAACACAATTCCAGAATTCAAAGTACCTTTTAGGTATTTAAGAATTTTAATTACACATTTCCAATCAGCTAATGTGTAGCCAATTTGCTTCCTGCTTAGGAAATTTACACTGAATGAGATATCCGGGCGAGTCCCATTTTGGATATAAAGGAGAGATCCAATAACTTCTCTGAAGGGAACATTTGGAGATGGTCCGGAAATGCCAGACTCTTGAAGTTGGGCATTCAAAGTACAAGAGGTAGGCATCATTGGTATTTCTGCGATATTCTCTTCAGGATCAAGATATTTATCTATCAAGTTTTCAATCATAGGCCTCTGGTGTAGAAATATCCATTTGTGATTCTCATCCCTTTCAATTTCAAAACCCAGGAACCTTTTGGGGGCGCCAAGGTTCTTAATTCGAATTTCCTTTTGGAGGCCCTCAATGATTTCCAAGGCTTTGTGATTATCATTGGAAGCCAGAAGGGAATCATCAACATAAATAATTAAGATCACATAAACTTTACCTCCTTCCCATTTAAAGATACATGATTGAAAAGTGTAGGAACAAAACCAAGACTTGTCAGGACTCTGCTAAATTTATGATACCAAAGATTCGGGCTTACTTTTAGCCCGTAAAGAGAACGCTTGAGTTTGCAAACAAGGGGTTCATCTATTGTAGGGATAGTACCAGTAAGCTCCAACCCTTCAGGCACGTGCATGTAGACGGGTTTTTCCAGATCCCCATGCAGGAAAGCGGTGAGCCAGCATTGGTGGAGCCAGCAATTGTGAAGACAGAGTTGGGGTTTTGTGAGGATTCCTCGGCCAAGTGACAGGCTTGACCTAGAGGGAGTCTGAAAAGCTTCGGCTCATCGGCGTTAGCAGGGACTAGTGGTTTAGGTCGAGACGAAAATGGTTATGGCGGGCAGAGGCTTCCCACACACCCAAAACACAATTTATTGGCCCTGAAGCAGGAGTCCCGGGTATGGCCCTTCTTTTTGCAGTACGCACAGAAGGCACTTGTAGCTGTGGTTTTTGAGTTTGAACGACCTTTGAATTTAGAGGGAGGTGTGTTGGGGGGTCTTCCAGGTGTGCTGGAAGAACGACCACGCTGTCCACCGCCTCTACCTCGAGTGGACGCCACCTTATTCCTATAGAACAGGGGTGCTCAAACTTAAACTGCTGGCGATCTACCTCAATATTTTTAGACTACTTACGATCGACTCTGAGACTGCAAGTGTGTGTGATGCAGGGTTGTCGTACATACACGATACACCCTACCTACCTAGGTAGGGCGTACCGTAGCATATATAGATATTAGCTTTCTGCACAATATAGGTACATTATTTTAGTCAAGGTTTGGGTTAGGTTTAGTTAGGTTCTTCTCTACAATATCAATGAAAAAACTCAGTTATTCAAAATTGCGAGTTTATTGGTTGTTACAAAACAAAAGAGTTACATATGGTGTTAAACTTAACTAAGGAGTGGCTTTGGATGTTGAAGCGTGGCACTGCATGTCCTCAGCATACTTTTCATAAGATGGTACGTAACCACTGAGTGCTAATCGCAAGCATGATGACATATGATCGTCTGTTAGTCGATTGCGATATTTTGACTTAATTATCTTCATTTCAGAAAATGCAGACTCGCACAAGTAAGTTGACCCAAAAAATGCCGTCAGTTGAAGGGCGATTTGCCTTACATTCGGATATTTATCTTCAGATATAAAACACCAGAAATTTGTATCAGATGCTGTAGCTTTGAGATGCATAATATACATCTCAAAGGTGTATTGGTGCAGATTATATCAGATATTATCTGATATAATCTGCACCAACTCATTTTCAACAGAACATGAGTTCATACTAAACTGACTTGCTATTTCAGTAGCTAATTCCTCAATGTTTTTACATGAAAAAGGATAACTCATAAATGATGCTACATTTTCCAATTTACTGCAATCATAAAAACGCATTTCGAATTGTCCCAAAATATTTGATAATTCAGCCTCATACGTATCATAATTCAACTGAGGAATCCTTGCTTTCAAAGACGGAAAATGTTTCAGATCCTTTCTTTTCAGTTGATCTATCATAAGTTGCAATTTACTTTTGAATGCGTTTACTGCGCTTATCATCTCAATAATAGTTTTTCCTTTACCTTGAAGCTCCAAGTTAACGGTGTTTAAGTGCATTGTGATGTCAGTCAAAAATGCCAAATCATTTAGCCATTTTTCGTTTTTCAAAATCTGAGTGTCATCACCTCTTTCGTCTAGAAAAGCTGTTATTTCGGGCAATAATTCTTGAAACCTTTCTAGGAATTTTCCGCGACTCAACCACCTGACGTCCGTGTGAAGAACTAAATCAGTGTGTTCAGCTGGCTCCCTATCTTCCAACTGCAACTGAAAGAGCCGCCGTTGCAAGCTACGTGCACGGATGGAATTCAAAATTTTTGTTGCAATGCCCATAATGAACACAAAACTTGTTGATGTATAATGCAATGGAATGAAAAAAATGAAGGGAATTCTTCATTAGCTCGACACAATGCCACAAAACCGTTTTTGTTTCCAGTCATTGCTGGTGCTCCATCGGTTGTAATGCACACTAATTTATATATTGGTAGCTCGTAGTTTTTTACAAAATTGAAGAAAACGTCATATATATCTTCGCCACGGGTCTTCCCCTTCAGAGGAATGATTGTCAAAAATTCTTCCTTAGCCAACATGTCATTGAATACCATCCGAATAAAAATACACAGCTGGGCAGTGTCTGTCGTATCGGTGGATTCGTCGAACTGTAAAGAAAAGTATGTACATTCCATGATATCATGTTTTAGTTTATCTGCGATGTCCTGACTCATGACTTCAATACGCCTTGTGACAGTCGGACGAGATAACTGAAGTTCTCTAATAGCAGACATGATTTCTGTTTTATTTTTAAAATCTCCAAATAAAGTCTCACCCGCTTCAATAAATGCTTCCTTCACCACCGATCCATCTTCGAATGGTTTCTTGTGTTTCGCCAATATATGAGATATTTTAAATGACGCGATCGTAGCAGCTTTTGATTGTTTGGCTGGTCTTGTGAACATGGATTGTTCTTTTTTCAAACAAGATATCAAATCACTTACTTTTCGTTTTCTTAATTCACTCTGGCGGAAAATCCTTTTCATAGTTTTTATGAACCGTTTTATGATGCCTCTCTAAGTTACCACGCTTAGGTATTGCAACTGACGCACGACAAATAACACAAATGCACTTATCCTTCACCACACAAAAGAAAAATTCTTCCTCCCAATCGTTATTAAAATGATTCGTTTTAGATTTCTTCACTGCACTCATTTTCCACTATTTAATAATAAACTTTGTATCGACGTAGGATCGCCATCAAGTTACAATTCAGAATGACTCCAATTCCTGCAGGCGCAACATTTATATCGGCGTGAACGAAAGTCTCGAATGTTCCCGTCAAACGCGCCGCCCGAAACTAGACTGTACTGTCTCTCGTTGTTTCTACACTAGACTGTACTGTCTAGTCTAGAAACAACACGGCTTTTCTTTGACAAGTGCCGCGCGGGTAGTTGATACCTGTAATTTTTCTTTTAATCGTTGGTGTGTTCTTTTTTGCTGCATCCTGAATAGAACAGGTAAGAAGTTCAAGTTTATAGTCTATTTCCTCTCTCGTCTTAATGGGAATAGAGAGATTGATATTTGAGCTAAGATCTGCTTTGAAGCTTGCCCAGTTCGTTTTATTATTGACGAGAGCTGGGTTATGTGCCTTTTGAATGATATGTTCACTCAACGTAATAATAATTGGTGAATGATCGGAGCTGAGATCGTAGTTGTCTTCTATCAGCAAATAGTTCTCTGAGAGGTTTCGTGTTATGAAAAAATCTATCCCCGCGTGAAATAATAATTGCAGTGAAAGATAAACGAAAAGCTAGAAAGCGATGGCAGGCTTCGCGGGATCCTGACCTGAAAGCTAAGTGGTATAAAGCTGCAGCAGAACTCAGAGAAATTAAGCAAGAAATCGACAATGAACACACCCGAGCATACCTTAGTGAGTTGACCAGTGATCATCTTACTGATTACTCACTCTGGAAGGCAACTAAACACACCAATAGACCAGTTGTCCACACACCATCAATACGTAAACCTGATGGGGAATGGGCAAGGGATAATCAGACGAAAGCTGATGTGTTTGCTGAGCACTTACCGAATATATTCACACCTAATCTTGCTTCAGCGAATGAGGAACCACTGTACAATTTTCCAGAACAGGAACCACTGATCATACCACCTGTAAATTTCAAAGAAGTTGCTAAAATGATCAAGCAGGAAATTAATCCAAAGAAGACGCCTGGATTTGACCTCATAAATGGGCAGATAATGAAAAATCTTCCTAGAAAAGCTATCGTCAAAATAACGCAAATCATCAATGCAGCTATCTTACATCGCCATGTCCCACAACTGTGGAAAATTGCCGAGGTAATTATGATCCTAAAACCTGGAAAACCAACTGATCAGCTAACATCTTACAGGCCCATTTCATTGCTGCCTGTGATGTCGAAACTTTTTGAAAACCCATCAATAAACGATTGCTAAAGCTCATTGAGGAGCGTAAGCTGATCCCAAATCATCAGTTTGGCTTTCGACAGCAGCACTCCACCATTGACCAGATACACCGAATAGTCAACATCATCAAAGAAGCGCTGGAACAAAAGAAGGTATGCTCAGCCATCTTTCTGGACGTGTCTCAGGCATTCGACAAAGTCTGGCACGAAGGCCTGAATTACAAACTGAAGAAGATGCTACCTTATCAGTATGTCGAGCTGCTTGAATCCTACCTATCTGACCGGTACTTTCGCATCAAACAGGACGATGCGTACTCAGAGCCAATGAAAATAAATGCTGGTGTGCCGCAAGGAAGTGTATTGGGCCCACTCCTGTACCTTCTGTACACCAGCGATTTACCAGAAGTCGAACATAACACCACAGCAACATTTGCAGACGACACTGCTGTCCTGGCAGTTGGTGACAGCAATAACGAATCAATATCAAAACTCAATAAGTCCATCTCCAAAATCAGTCTTTGGACAACAAAATGGAGGATAAAACTGAATGAGGCCAAGTCGGTGCACGTTGATTTTACCAACCGGAAGATTAACTACATCCCTGCTTTCCTCAACAACGTGGCAATTCCCTACGCGAATGAAGCCAAATACCTGGGCATGACGCTAGACGCCAAGCTCAGGTGGAAGGAACATGTAAAAAAGAAGAGGACAGAGCTCGCATTAAAACTCAGAAGGATGTATTGGCTAATCGGCCGACGATCCACCATGACCATTGGTAACAAGCTGCTTCTTTACAATCAAGTACTCAAGCCAGTTTGGATGTATGGAGCGCAGTTGTGGGGCTGCACAGCTCCAACCAATAGACAGATCATTCAACGTTTCCAGAATTCTGTACTACGATGTATCACTGATGCGCCGTGGTACTTCCGAAATGAGGCACTCCACCGTGAACTTCAAGTTGACAGTGTGGATGTGGTGATCAAAAAGCGAGCAACGGCTCATCTTGCCAGACTAAAAGATCATGTGAATGAGGAAGCTGTAAAGCTCCTGGATGTGCAAGATCTAACTCGACGCCTTAAGCGTTTGAAACCGCATGAGCTTGTGTAGGAAGTGAATGTGATATATATATGAACATATATGTTCGAGAGACAAGGGACAAAGTTATGCATCTTAGGTCCTGAATAGTGTGTTGTAGTAATGTAAGTCAGATCTGTATTGTTAATGAGATTACTCGGTGCAATAAAAGCTTTAAAAAAAAAAAAAGTGCCGCGAGTTCCTTTGATAAAGCCACCTTTTGCCGCAAGCAGTGTTATTTTATTACGTATTACATTTTTGTAGTTAAGTTACCTACCTACTTATTAAAATTTTTTTTCTTCTCAAAAAGCACTCGCGATCGACCAGTCGATCGCGATCGACGTTTGAGCACCCTTGCTATAGAACATCATACTAGAGCCCTGAGCAGATTGATCGGCTCGGAGCTGTTCGTCAGTAAGAAGTTCTTTCAATTCTGAAAGCGAGAACTTGAATGAATTCAGTTCGGCTTTCTGAAACGTGAGGGTCTCTCGGATGGCATTTTCAAAGGTCAGTTTAACGTAGGTACTTATCTGTAACATATCGGGATGAATTGAGGCAAGTTTTCTGTGAGTTTCGTTCAACCGAGTAATGAAATTTATTGCTCTTTCAGCCTGGGGGTCATAGTAGAAGGAGTTAAACTCGTCTACGAGTCTCCCAAGCTGAAAGTGAGAGGTTGGGTCACAGATAGTTTTTAATTTTTCAATAATTTCCAACGGGCTGGTCATGTCATACACCAGGTCCTGAAAGTATGGGGCAAGAGAATCGAGCATGAAGTTTTTAACCTTGTTAACGGCAACCTCCAACTCAGATGCCGTAAATTCTGACGGAGGACGCACATTGGGATCCACCACAAATGAGCCTCCATCGATTCGATCTGACTCAAGATGCCATGTCTCCAGTATTTAAAATTTGACTCAACGTCGAGTTTTGCGTCCAGAGGACGAAAACGTACGCTGTCCACCTTAACGGCTCTATAAGTGTCCATAGGACGAGATAGAGAACCAAGAAGTGTGGAGTTATCTATTTGAGCATCTGGGGCAGATGGCACCTGAGCAGTCGATCCAACGGAGGGCGCATTCTGCGGACCGCAATCTACGTTCATATTCAAAGAAGGGGACAGTACTCCAGGATTCAAACTTAACGGTGAGGGATTCTGGTGAGGAACGCTCACTGGCCTATTAAGAACTTGAGTCTGGTCTTGTTTTAGGGCCTGCAGTTCATCAATCCGTTGGGACAAACCGGCAACAGTTGTATTAATGCAGATGGCCAACGGACGTTTCCATCCGGTTCGAAAACTCCGTAAGGAAACGGGTTAATACCTCATTTGATGAGCAGGCGGCTTGCACTCGAAGGGCAAGATCAAAATTTCCTTTTTGGTCCTCATTTATTGTGGTTCTGTGCTCGGCTGGTACCAGTTGGTCGAGTCAAACCTTGCTATATTTGTTCAAAGAATGCAAATAAACAAGCTGCTGGTATTTACCAGGGCTGAGTGTTAATATAGGCACTACCCGATTCGTCACTTTCCGATTTGCGAATAGTCGGCCCCGTAAATTTGTTTACTCGAGTCGACACCCTTTCTCTGATCAAATAAAAAAAAAAAATTGGAGTAAACCTCCCTAAGTTATTACAGAAACAAAAACAAAGTTCTAGAGTTGAGAGAGCCGGAAGTATATACACAAATGGGTACTCAGAGAACATGCACATGAGCGCAGGTACTCGAATTTTACGGGTATTGTCGCTCGGTCCCACAAGAGATCAATTGAACGTATTTGCGCGAGGAACGAATTTCAGTGATGAAGTATTTCGGTTCTGCATTTGCGCTCTGGAACCATATTTTATGGTCCGATCAATAAGGTATTCTAAAGGAATCATAATGAGCCTCATTTAGAGTCCCCAGAGAGTCGTAGCACATATTCAAAAACGCTCTCATAGTCAGTACCGGCCGCAGCATCTCGGGGTATTTTACCCGGAAGATCTGAAAGGATGTCCTAGCGCAGGGTGTGAGTCAGAATGTGCACATCGTCCTTACGCAAAAATTGGTTTTGTGTGCACTGCCCAGGACGATCTTACCCCACTTCGGACTTGTGACAGGAACCAGAGACACATAATGTGTAACTATGTCACCTCAGTACTTGTTCGCAAAAGGTCGCGGCGTGGGCTGCCGCAGGACCAATCACTTCCGGAGGAATCTTAAAACGACGCTCGTGGCTAGGGAACAAAATGCATATTCAAGTGAACCTATGAAAGGATTAAGATACGCGTACTCCGTCGACGTCGAGTCGGGCGTATTGTTTTTGTTTACCAAATTCGTCAACAAAAAAGAAGTGATAACTGATAACGAGATAAGAAATGATTGCGATATAAGAAATGGTGTGTGTTCTCTAATTTCTTGCTCACGGCTTTCTGCCACGATGGAGCATGGATGTTTCTTGAAGATGGTCATAAATGGTTGGGAAATGAAGACAACAGAGTGGAGAAAACACCAGATGACGAAAACGACAAAAAATGACAAACGACAATGACAAAATGGAGGCAACGAGATAGGAAGTGATAACAACAAAATGGAAAATTTAATGAATTTTTCAGCGGCCATATTTGATTTGTACAACAGGGATTCTTGTGGAAAAAGACGCCATGATTCAAAAAATGAAAGGAGAGAAACGAGCAAGAAGAGAAGCATAATATTATTTGAAACTCATTCCTGGCGCAAATGTTCCGGATTCTCTGCTAAACAACTTTAAATTTGGGCTTGCAAAATGGGCAAGACTTTGAATGACTTTTAGATCGCGTTTTTCGAGGCTTCGATTCGATATCGTGTTGACGCGGACAAGTGAGGAGGAAGAAGCGGCAATAGAATTTGACCATTCAGTGATTAATTTATGAAATAAATGTAAATCGTTACCTGCGATATCTCGAAATAGATGTAAATGAACGTTTCACGTTGGTTCGTCAGAGGTATATTATTCTTGTAATTAACACAGAGAAGCAGAGCACAGATAAGAATCAAGAATTCAAGAGGACTAGTTTGTAGGAAGTCTAGAACGCAAGTGAATACTTCACTGTGAAGCAGTGTTGCCAGATGAAATATCTCAAAATCCCTACAATAGTATCAAAAAAATCCCTACATCCCTACGAGCTTCAAGAAAAATCCCTATAAAAATCCCTACGCTTTCAGAAAGTCGAAAATCTCTATTACTGACTCAAGAAAAGGAAAAATACTGACACTATTTTCAAACGACTTAGATATTTATTTATGAAAACTTTAAGATCAATAGAAACAGAACAACGAAATCACTTAGGTTGACAATTCAAGTAGGTAGGTAACACATTTTATCGTAATATCAACCATAAAGGTAACAAATAAAGGTAAAGGAAGAATCAAAGCATGGACGAACGAAGTCGTCTCACTAGAATAAATGTTGGAACTAGATGCAAAGTTTGGGGACGGTAAATTTGAACTCACAAAGAAGCTCCCTGAATAGTTCAACCAAAAACAAGAAAAAAAATATATCAAGGTAGGTAGTTATTGAATACCTATTTATGAAAAGAAAGGGATAATTATATGGTGGGGGGAGGTCTCTGAGTACTCAAGAAAAGAAATGGAAAATTAAATTGGGGGGAGGGGTCTCAGAATATTTAGGAAAACAAATAGACAATTAAATCGGGGTCTCACTCGTATAGCACAGAACTTATGAACAACTTAAAATGTACTATGATCACCTTATCACAAGTTTGACATCCCTAATCTCTAATGGTGGTGCGGTGGGATTCCCAATTTTTCAGTCCTCCTTGCGATGGTTGTTTATAAAAAGTGTTTGTTGTAGTTTCACTTTTCCACTCCAAGAGAGTAGCTGTTGTTCATTTGAGATCTAAGGTTGGTACTGTTGTTCACTCATTGTCTTGACCTACAGTTCCTTTTACACTGGGAAAAAGGACCAATATTTTCCCTTATTAAAAAAAATTCAAAAATCCCTACAAAACGCCTTTAAAAAAACAATCCCCCCCTACGCCCTATTTTGGTTTGAAAATCCCTACAATAGGGATAAATCCCTACATCTGGCAACACTGCTGTGAAGTACGAAACAGTGAAACATCATGTTTCAAACATGTGACATTTGATAAAACAAAAGCAGAATACAGACATGGGGTTAAATGTTACTGGAGACGAGTATATTGGTCCTATTTGGAAATCTACTATTTGACAATGAAATCAATGTAAATGTCTTTTAGTATTGATTTCCTCTGACAAGCGGGAATAACGATACTCGTGTTTTTGTAAACAATTCCATTGTTGACTGATAACACCATTATATCTTAGCTAGGTCGTGAACATTGTTCTTATTACTGGGCCAACCGTTATTTATATAATTTATCAAAATTTGCATTGCTGTATCATTTGTTGTGGCTTGCTTAATTTGGTTCAGTGTTTTCGAGTGAACCGGTATACTATTCATAATAAAAGAATTTTAACCTTTAGTTCCATTGGCTTCCGGAGAGTTCCATTGTCTCTACTTTCAATTGCAACTCTGAAATTTTCGTATGAGGGAGCTAATTAATATGCTGAGTAGGTCATCGTTTATGTCTATATTCATGTCTTTTAATTTGTCTACTGCGTCCAGGAATATTCTTAGATGTTCGCGAACAGATTCGCCAGCAGCTGTATGGGTATCACACTCGCCAGGACGAGTATTGCTGGTTCTGATACTGTCCTGTGAGCACATGCAATCCGCAGTGCTCCCCTCCGCTGAACAGCTATCATACGCTTCCTGTAGTATGCAACGTTCAGCGCATCTGCCCAAACCTCTGCCCCATACAGCAAGATTGAATGTACCACTGACATCATCAGGCGCTGCTTACAAGGCCTAGGCCCGTTAGTATTTCTCATTAGGCGGCCCAGAGCAGAGGTCCTCTGTGCAGCCCTATCCGCGGCTTGTCTGATGTGGCTCCAGAAGGTAATCTTTGTGTCCAGCATGACTCCCAAATATCTCCCGGCCGGCTTGCTCCAGACTTCTGCACCTTCAATTCTTATTGGTAGGATGGTGGGTATGCGCTTTCTGGTAAAGACAACTACCTCTGTCTTGGCTGCCGCTAGTGTCAGGCCATGATCGTTCATCCAACTGGTGATCAGTCCCATGATCTGGGTAAGTTTTATCTGGGCCATATCAGTTGTCCTTGCCAGGATCACTGCTGCTATATCATCAGCGTAACCTACAAGGTAACAGTCCTGAGGCATTTCCAACCTAAGGACCCCGTCATACGCTACGTTCCAGAGATGGGGTCCCAGAACCGATCCCTGGGCTGCCCCAGCTGTTATTTGCTTCAACCTTTCCCCCTGAGCAGTCCCAAAGACTAAGGTCCGGTCACTGAGGTAACTATCAATGACATTTAGCAGGTATGGAGGCACCTGGAAAGTATTTTGCAGTGACTGCAGCATGTCTAACCAGCTCGCTGAGTTGAAAGCATTTTTGACGTCAAGGGTCACCAGCATTGCCACGTTCCGGGTGTATCTGCTACCCTCTTGCGTTTTTCTTAAAGTTGCAACTACATCCCTGAGGGCATCAGCTGTAGATCGCCCCTTTCGAAATCCATACTGCCTAGGGGACAGATCGCCTGCTTCCTGTATTACTGGCAGCAGGCGTAGGAGGAGAAGTTTTTCATAGCCCTTTCCTGCTGTGTCCAGCATGCTTAACGGCCTCCAGGATGAGGGTGAACGTGGGTCTCCCTTTCCTTTGTCCAAGAGCACTAAGCGGGCTTTTTTTCATTGCTTGCTGAAAATCCCTGCTGAAAGGCACGAATTATACATCCTTAATAGCAAATGCGGGCATACTTCTGTGGCTATTTTGAGTACTTCTGAAGGTATCCCATTTTCCCAATTGGATTGTAATGTAGTTGCAATGTAGTCGAGTGTCCTATCTAACAATTAAGTACCTTCCGTTGGATGCGAAAACGGGTACCATGAGTAATAACAACTCATTCCAGTTTGTTGGTTGCGTTGCGCACTGCTCGAATGATAATAATAATATTTACAGTAGAACCCCTCTAATCCGCCCTCGGATGGTCCGACGCTCCGGGTAATCCGACCTGCCTGCATGCCCCTCGATTTTCGTGGAACTCCCAAATACGGGCGACTTGTTTGTTTTTGTTTAGTATGTACGACGAAAATTTCTTCGAAAATGAAAATTCAAGTGAATCCCTCTCTGACACGCTAAGAAAATCTTGGCGTAAGCTTTGGCCAGAAGTTATGACCGAAATTGACCAGATCGAAGATGAGCAAAATGACATGCAGGAAATCGCGAAACCAGTGAAGTGCTGAATGATGACGACATTGTTGCCGTGGTTTTGGAACATGATGGTGATGAAAACGTGAACTCAGAATTCGACAGTGATGTTGACGAGCCTCCTGTCCAGATTTCACACACCGATGCCAAGAATGCATTTGAAATCGGCCTTCAGTACATAGAGCAGAATCCAGCATCAACACCGATGGACATCTTGTGGATTAAAAATTGGATAAACATTGCAGCTAAGTCCAGAATTTCGTCTTGTAAACAGAAATCTATCACTGACTTTTATTCCAAGTAGACTACTAATTTTTTCAGTGCATATATCCTGTTTTTTGCAATTAACTTAATAAATAACAAAGAATTCTGGCTTTTTAATGCAATATAATTACATATGTATGGTTATTATATCACTGAAGAGAATAATACAAGCATTTTTTCTTGTACAGACGTATTTAATGACTTTTTCTGATAATCCGACCTTTTTTGCGTTCCGACCATACTCCTAGTCCCGAGGGTGACGGATTAGAGAGGTTCTACTGTAATGGCAAAAAGTGAGAGCTACACAAACAAGGGGTAGTGCTAAGAAAACATTCATACTGATGAAAATAAATCCTATCTGTGCACACAACTCCTCTGCTTGACAGAGAAAAACGAACCACCGACGTTCATTGATACCTATTCAAACTACAATCTAACCAATGCTTTATTATATACCATATTGGTTTGTGAAAAGATCCCATAGGAATCCAAGAAGGAAACTAAACGCGATTTTAAGCTCTTTTCTAATAATTTCGCCAGTGATAAAGTAAGAGCGATAGGCCTATAGTTCTGCATATCACTTCTATTGCCACTCTTGTACTTACAAAGGAACCACAACAGTCAACTTCAGCAATGTAAGAAAAGTACCGGAAGAAAAGGCTAAATTGAAAATAAATTAACCTACATAGAAGTTGACATAGATACCTGATGGATGTGAATGAGGACGTCGAAATAACTGTAGATGAGGAAGAAGTTGACAATAGTCCCTAACTGAATTTCTGAAATTGAAATAAAGATGATGTAAACTATACATACTCGGAGTCAGTTTCAGACTCAGAGGAGCTGCAATTACTATTGTGATATAATTCTTGATAAAGCTCGTCAATTGTCTTAATTTGACCACTTTAATGAAGAAAAGATTAGGTATTAAACACTTATTCTGAGGTAAACGTCCTAATAATAATTCCAACATCGGCCAAATTACCCACTGCGCGACGGTTCGAAGTTGAACGGATATCTAGCTGTTATGAACTAAATTTTAGAATCCTGAATTTAGGATCACGTGTACACGCAAGAGTATTTGGGGGTCCACACATTCGTTTCGGCGGCCCAAAGTGTAGGAAATAGTACGAAATTCACTCAGTATCACCATGAAACGGACATTTATCCGTAACTGTTATGGAGTTATACTTTGGGATCCTGTTATATTACACCGGCAGATAGTGAAATAATTAAAGGCCGACGGTGGAGGGCGTGACGAGGCAGCGACGACGATTCGAGTTTCAGATACGCTTCGCAGATCAACCGTTGACGACTCTACGTCTCCTCTAGTTCTCAACGATATTTCTCTTCAAAAACAATCTTCTATTATATTTCTCTTCTATTATAACAATCAAGACTTGATTACACTTAGTGTAAAGCTACAGCACCCGAGAGAGTGGAAAATAGCGTGGACTTACAAAATACCTAACCTTTTTGGCTTTTCATTAATTCGATTTCTGAAGAATCTCAGTTCAGATCTTCGACACAAAATCACGGTACCATTTGAGGATTCCCACGATGGGTTATTCGCTAGCACGTTCACTGCGACAATATTTGTTCAAAACCGATTTTCTGGGCGGCAACTTTTTTTTTTTCTCCAATTCTTTCTTTTTGGAACCAAATAAACATCTGATGACTTGTATTCAAATTTGAGTAACCTTTGACCTTGAAAAACGTTTGTCGACAGGTAGTCGACGGCTGACTATAGGAAACTCTTACCTCTGGCGGGTGGTCGACGGGTAGTCGACATTCTGTAAGTGAAGTTATAATACTCTAAAAACGGAGCTTAGCGGTAAAGGGGACACCTTTTATGACAGAAAACCATTGAGTGAGCAGCTTCTACGTGAAAAGGAGGCCCAGCAGCTTTTTCTGGTAAAAGTTCCCACATCTAGGTATAAGAATGAGGAGACAACACGAAAATGCACTCTAAGAGAAAAGTATAATTCACAAACGTGCCATAGAAATGTATTTTATCATATACATTTTTAACATGAATAATGTTTTTGCGGTGGCCTACCAGAGTTGAAAAGCGTAACGAAGTTTAAGTCACGAAATTATGTCACGAAGATTTTTAATGATTTTCACGTACAACCGAGCCGTTTCTCCTAGTGATCTAGACAGAAGGGTGATCTGTACAAAGAAGATAATGAACCGTTGTGTCAAGAATTTGCAGAGTTTTTTTTCTTGTTTATTTTCAATAAACGAATGATTAAAAAAAAAAAAAAAAAATATGGATGCTGTGTCCTCTGTTCAAGGGGGATTAGGCAATATGCCCACCCAGAGCGGTATATCGGGTCTGTGCTTCCATAGAACCGCATATCCCCAGAGCGGTTGGACAAAAAGATCGAGAACAGGTGCACAACAGCCATCACACATCTGGGTCATTTTGTCTTAATTTCTGGATTGGTTGCATGTGACGAGATGGTACTAGGTATCCTTGAGAGAGCTCTGTTCACTACAAAACTGTAGAGACGGTTTGGTCGGTAGTCGATCTAGCAATTGTTAATATTTTCTCTTTACCCACTAAATATTTTATGTAGCTGCTGCAATTTGTTCACTCTCTTTTGTTACAGTTGCAGAGGGAGTGCCTGGCCCGTGAAGTCACAGACTCGAGCAAAACGAAAGAAGAGGCGGCCTTCGAGCGGCTGGAGCAGGCCAGAGTTCAGGCCGAGGGGACGGTCCTTCGCCTCCACGCTCTCCAGCAGACTGTCAACAAGTGAGTCGTTCTGTCCGTGTTTTAGGGATGTATAAAAAATATCGATATATCGAAATAGCCGATATTTTTCTTGCGATATATCGATGTTTATTGCCGATATTTTTTATCCCGATATATCGGAATATCGATATCAAACTGGCACTATCGGGTCCGATATATAATAATAAAAATATATTATGTTTGCATAAATGTATAAATATTATTAGGTATATTATATCGCATTTAATGTCCAATGAGTAGCCAACAAGTTTCTTCGCCCTAAGGCTTCTATCCTTGACCTTCCCTTTGACTGATAGTTTTGAGAATTTTTCTGCTGAACCTGAAGGTTCTGGTCCACTGTAGATCGTATCCTATCACGGACACCCTTGGCAACAAAAATGAGCATCTGGAAGAAGAAATAAAGGTAACAAGCGGAAGAAGAAGAAGAGCATCCATCCATCCGCCTTAGAGCACTTGTAAAATTACAATTTTGCGAACCACTCCAGCGTGGAGAACAACATGGAGCTACCTGGATTTATAAATTGAATCGGTAGTCTGGAATTTTGAAATTTAGATTTCTTCTGTTGGGAAGAACATTAGACAAGAAAATACATATTACATCGAAGACCGATATATCGAAATATCGATATTTTTTACCGATATATCAAATTACTATTTCGATATATTTCTAAAGTATCGATAGTCGATATATCGATAGTTTTCTCCGATATTGCATCCCTACCGTGTTTGTTGGCCAGCCCCTAAAGGTGACCCCTGGTATGGCCGAAATCGATCGCTTGGAAGGAGGTTGTTGGAAGTAGAAGAGTTGTAGAACTGAAGGCGCTGGTCTGCTATTAGTCCCGTCAGTAGAGAGAACACGGGGCAGGGTATACCAAACCAGCACAACACAAAATTATCATTTGAAGGGACAAAACCCGCACGACGAATTTCCCGTATATTGTAAGTTTATTGTAAATTTTTTAAAGATTTCTATCTATTCAACACCAATATAATAAACTAAAGATAAAAATGTAATCAATTGTAATTTTCGATATTCAAACGCTAAAATTGCACTAGTCCAGCGGTGAAAATCCGAATTTAGTATATGCGAATTCACCGCATGTTCCTACACCAATTCATGTGCAATCACCAACCGCATGTTCAAGAGAGCGATCAATTGGTAAATCGTGAATTTCGTGGTGAGAACCGTAATACAGGTTGATTAAGAAACAATGTTGATTTTTTTTTTGGCACAGTATTAAATACTTATATTAAATATTATTATATTATTATATTATTAAATACAGTATTAAATAACTTTTATTAACATATGGCAATATTAGACACAGTGCTTTAGATCGAATCCCGGATTCGTCTTTGTACATTTTTTACAATAAACTTACGATTAAATTGACGGTCGTGCGGGTTTTGTCCCTTCAAATGATTTGTGTCGTGAGCGTTTAGTATACCCTTCCCCGTGTTTGCCCCTGTGCCAGATACCCATTTTTCCTCTACTCCGGTCTGGTTTCCATGTTCTCATTTGGGTTCCTAGCAAGTTTCTGCCAATCCATCTGGTTATTGGCAGTTAAACACGTTATTCATGCCCTACAGCAGACTATTAACCCTTCGCTATAGAGGTAATCCAATAGTAGTACACTTTGCACTTACAGAAATTCCCAGGTTACCGCGTATCCGGTCTGACCTGCAAAGGGAGCAAGTTCTGTGGGCCACACGATTACTGTATTCCCAAGCCATTTGATGTATTTGTCTGATGCTGCATCGGCCGATGGGATCTGAATTGTGCTGGCGTACAATACACAGACCCTGTGTGAGTTACGATTATGACTCAACCGAACACCAGCGATTCGAACTTCGGCAAGAACAGTGAACACCAACTACACCAACCCTCAAACGACCGATCCATTGAAAGCTAAAGACCGGGAAACATTAACTCGTCGTAGCTCCCATTAGCTGGCGGCTGCCCCAAACTTTCGGAAACTTCCCATACAAAACAGCTGTTTCCATCTCGTCCTCGAGAACTCGGTCGATTAACTTTTTCCGAAAACTGAATCACTTCGGGGCTCCGTTCTATTGATCCGGTATCTCTTTGACTCCCACTACCATCCTGTCCATGACAGCTGAGGGTGTCACTGGTTTCCCTATCAGCGACCAGCTGTCGAGCCAACAGACAAAATCTGTTTTATCCCTCGAACACTTTGCGATCCTTTCGATAAAGATACGCCTGCCATCTGTTACCAATGGCGACAGAAAAGGAGATTTCCCTGGTTAAAATTCGATTTTCCCATCGAATTCGGGTGACATGGAGGTCTGATGGAAAGAACCAAAGACCTATTGTTGATGACATCACTGGTACTTTATGAATTGTTTACCGCTCTCCCACTGTATCGTCTAATAACTTGTGCCACGACTCCATTTAGGTTCAAAAATTGCTGTGAATTCAACCCCCAACTAGTGGTTGTCAGGTCGCAGCTTGTTAATCTAAACATTCCCGAAAAATGAACGTATCGCACTCTTCAGTCTTGTTTCAACCGTTGTCAAGTGAGGACCTTATCGTTCGTGCATCGACACAGCCGGTGATCGCAGGTAATCTCTATCGTTCCTGTTATCTTTTCAGGACTAGCCTACTTATATCTGGTTCTATCAGCTACTCATATCTTTGACACCTTGCGACGACTTTATCCCTCCGCAGTGGAGGAACTTCGGTACCTGATAAAGACGGGATCGCTTCCAAAACCAATAACGTAAACAACGCAAATAATAACAATGTAACAAACTCACTGAGGTCACCCAACGATTTCTACGAACGAGTCACTAAAAATCGATTCAGATCAACTTATAAAGGACCGTTTTTCATATTCGTTGAAGGCTTGGGTAAGATGCAAAGATGCAAAGATCGGTAAACAACACCCTATGGTATTCGGCAAGTGGCTATTTAATCTCGATAAATTAAATAAACGACTTATCACTAATGTTTCGAGCGTAGGAGGAAAGATCGAATTCGCATCGGCAAGAGCTGCTCATGATACGGTGACACACAACGGATTCGTACAAAAACAATACATTGCTTATATTCCTGATTCACTCATATGCAAACCTGGAGTCGTTCGATTTTTGTGCAAATTTGAGCTTTTCATCTCAATTCTTTCGAGAGTTATCATCGGGAGTGACACATACATACATACATAGTGACACATACATACATACATAGTGACACATACCTATATAAATATAATAATATTATAAATATAATATATTATAAAATTTATAATAATTTATATTATAAAATTTATATCAATATTTATATTTAATATAAATATTAAGGATGCGTTGAATGACCAAATACTAGTCGGTGGTGTGAAGGTTTTTTATTCCACGAAGAAGAAGAAGAAGAAGAAGAAGAAAAAACATGTTTATTTTTACAAAATTTTACAATTAAATTGTTACAAAGCTAATTTTTATTTGATAACATAACATGATTGGCAATGGGTGTGAAACCCGTCTGCCGGGTTGCCTGAAGTCGCCGATTTGTCCCTGAAATTGTTGTTACTACTTATATTAAACATTGCATATATTATTTATTTATTTGTATCTTTATTCACCTTTATATTATAGGTACATTGTTTATTTTTCTGCTAAACCTGGGGGAGCCTTATCACCAATTAAACTCAGCCACAAGCATCGCCCGATACCTCCAAGATTGCTGCGCGAACTTAGCTATGTCCAGCCAACTGTCCCTGGCATCCAACAGGCAAACCATTCGTCCCAGCGCCAAGGTCCGTTCACCCAAGTAGCGAATCCGAAATTCAGCGAGCGCTGGGCAAACTCCGAAGAAATGCCGAATGTCCTCATCCTCACCCAGATTGCAGAGGGAGCAGACACGGCGTGGACTATCAGATCGTCTATAGGTCCCCTCGTTAAGAGCCAGCAACGCTCCTCTGATTTGAAGGACCCACCGTAGCACCCACACAGGGTGACGCGAGGACTCACCTCGAAGATCCGCTGGCCTCACGCTGCTGTCCATGAGATCTATATTTTTATTCCACGACGTTTCTGCCCAGGAACTGGGCCCTATTCATGTGGATATATTATGAGATGAGGTAAATGTCACATCGGGGATTTTGAACAGGGGATAGCACACGGTCTCATAATATATCCATAATATATCTCATAATATATCCACATGAATAGGGCCCAGTTCCTGGGCAGAAACGTCGTGGAATAAAAAACCTTCACACCACCGACTAGTATTTGGTCATTCAACGCATCCATATACTTCCACTAGTCATCAAGATCATAACACTATAAATATTAATATAAATATTTATGTGTTGAAGCGAAAATTTTCTGCTGTTTTTATCGAGGTTCGGTCAGGTTTAAATGAAATTCATTTTTCCAACGTTTCGACGATTTATTTCGTCCTTTTCAAAGAATAGTGAGTTGTTGTAGAGAATGGCACAGTTTTTCCTATTCTAACATTATCACTCGCAAGAATATAGAGTTATTTTAGGTGTGAACTTGTGACATTCCACTGAGCAACATGAATTTCATTTAAACCTGACCGAACCTCGATAAAAACAGCAGATAATTTTCGCTTCAACACATAATATCTATGGTCGATATCAAGAACTCCATTATAAATATTTATATATTAATGTGTGTCATATAATATATGACACATAAGTTTTAATATAATTTTAATTTTAATATAATTTTTATTAAACATACATTTAATTAACATAGTACCTATTATGTTTATTAAATGCATGTTTAATAAAAATTATATGTATGATAGGTACCTATTATATAAATATATCATACATATAATTTTTGGTGTCTTTTGGCAGGTATAAATATATTATACATACATATAATTTTTGATGTCTTTTGGCAGTGGATTCAGGATGGTCTGAAACAAATTGTGGTATTTATAAAACTGTTTATAAACAAAATTTTTACAACTAGGTAGTATTTAATACTAGTTTAATTTAATACTTAATATTAGTATTTAAATTCGCTAAAACCCCTCGCGTTCGATGTTGTCAGGTTTGTTGTGGCGAAGAGAGTTCACTCTGATCCCTCTCGTCACTTGGCCGCTCCCCTTGAAGGGCCGCTCCATCTTGCTACATGCTTTGTTCAATTCATTATCTCTGGCGATCTGATTTCGTTTTCGAGGGGGGAAGCGTCAACGCCGAGTTCACTTTTGGAGGTGACTGTAGCGTATTGGAAAATTAGATATTTTGCACTTTTACGCGACGTGAAAATGGCGGATCCTTCACAGCTGATCTCCCACATCTTCCGGCAACTGTAGGTTCATCACTGTGGGTAGGTAGGTAGGTAGGTAGGTTCATCTGTGGCTCATGATCATGAAGCACTTGTGGGTGACAAGAAAATAACCAATATCATTTTATAATAATGTTATATGTAGGTACACACTTACCAGTCTCGAAAAATGATGTGATGAAATTGGCGGGTAGAACAAAACAACGCGGTAATACTCGACAAAACAAAACAGCGCAGGAAAACTCAAACAACGGAATAACGAAAAATGCGGGAAAACAAGGGTGCATTGCGCATTGGCCTCTTGCGCACCTAAGCGTTACGCCACCATGTGAACGAACACCGACGTAAAACGCTTTTACGCGCCTCCCACCCTCGCCACCTACGTCGATTACGCGACCATGTGAACCCAGCTTAAGAAAGACGAATCATTTTGACATTTTCATGTCTTTCATATGGCACATAACTCAAAAACCGTTACGAAAATTGTCCCAAATGAGTTTCTGAATATTTCCGCGTACAACCGAGTCGTTGCAAGGGGAATAGTACTTCGTCATTTGTCATCGGACAAAAACCGTTCACCATTCGTTGGAAACCTCTCGATTTATAAAACTAGAATACATTCCTCTCACTCGGTTGTCGCCCTTCGAAAAGCTGAAATATACGAATGACTTGATACGAAGTTTGTTTGCACACAACATTATGGTCGTTAGGATGACATGAAAATGTCTCAATGTGTTGCAGACTCGTATGCAAGCGTTTTTTGACATTTTCATGTCTTTGCTTTGGCACATAAACTGAAAAATCATCACGAAAACTTGCTCACGCGATACCAATAAACAAAAGTTGGTAACTACAGTCCTTGAAATAGTAATACCAATAAACTGCAAAATCGTCACGAAAACTTGCTCAAGCGATACCAATAATAAAAACATGGTAATTCTGAGCAATTATCCGGTCAACTCCGATATTTCTCATACTTAACCATGATATATGTAGAGTAGTAAATATCAATATTCAGACCGAAATAAGTGTCGGAAAAGTCCACGCGATAACAGTGGCTTGCGGGAGACGCGCGGAAGGCCAGTTGTGACAGTACCGTTATGGCTAGTGGTTCCTCCGATAAACCTCCCCCAATCAACTGATTAGTACCATATACTCGTAGATTAGTTGGACATATAGATCAAGTGGACGGGGTTGCGGAATAAAAACATCCTCCAATCAACTGATTAGTACCATATAGATCAGTTGGGCATATAGATCAAGTGGACGGGGTTGCGGAATAAAAACATCCCCCAATCAACTGATTAGTACCATATACTCGTAGATTAGTTGGACATATAGATCAAGTGGACGGGGTTGCGGAATAAAAACATCCCCCAATCAACTGATTAGTACCATATAGGGTTGTGTTTATTAATGTTTAATGACATAACACTACTACATGACGGGCATATTTTATTTCGTGGCAAAACACCATGATTATACAAAAATGTATCTAAACGATCGGAATCATCTGACAACACAGCAAAACTCAAAATAGTATTTTCACATTCAACACATAGAAACGGGTTCGCACTACTAGTACTAGCCGACATCACGCACAGAACTGTCCTGCAGCAACAGCGTTCAGAGTCACTAGGCTCGGCTTGGACTTCGACCCCGTTATCGCTTCCTGCCTTATCGCATTACGTTTGCGACGTCTAATTTTGCATTCTATTATTGTCTTTCCTTGTCTATAACATTATACGAAAGTTTGAGAAATATCGGAGTTGACCGGACAATTGCTCAGAATTACCAAAAACTCTGCAAATTCGTGACACAACGGTTCATTATCTTCTTTGTACAGATCACCCTTCTGTCTAGATCACTAGGTCTAAATATCTAGATCCTAAAATTTAGGATCTAGACATTTAGACATCTAGACATTAAATGTCTAGATGTCTAAATGTCTAGATCCTAAATTTTAATGTTAGATTAATTATATTATTAACAAATCCGTGTACCATCTGGGTTTAAACTCGTGTCCCTCGATGTTTCCGCCCTTTTCACAAATGTAAATATCAATACCATTACCCAAATAATCATGGATAGATGGAAGACTATTAAAACACACACCCGATTACCCAAGAGAAATTTCCTAAAACTCCTAAATCTCTGCACAAAAAACGGTTATTTTCAATTCGGTGGAAACTTCTATAAACAAATTTACGGGATAGCAATGGGATCTCCTCTAGCTCCCAAGCTTGCAGAACTTTATCTAGATTACGTATTTGACAAAATCATCCCTAAACTACCCTTCCGTTTGCCATTCATCTTTAAATATGTTGATGACACCATCACTGCCATCCCTGAAAATTCAGATCATATCATTCTTTCTAAATTCAACTCTTTTCACCCTAGACTACACTTCACCATCGAATCTGAAAATACTTCACAGTCTATCCCCTTCCTTGACACTTTACTCCTCCGATCTGATACGGGGAAAATAGAGACAGATTGGTATAGAAAACCACAGAATTCCGGCCGCCTAATCCATTTCAAGTCCAATCAACCGTACAAACAAAAAATAAATACCATCAAGAATATGTTAGACAGAATTGATATTTTGAGCTCTCCAAAATTTAGAACAAAAAATTACGAGCATGTACGTATGCTCCTTCAAAAAAATGGATACCCTCCCAACTTCATTAATAACATACTACAAACTCGAGTTTCACAGCCGACCAACGCAAGACCTACCACAGATCGTCCACAATTTTATTCCACCCCCTACATCCGTGGTGTATCCGAAAAATTATCGAAAATTTTAGATTCACAAACAAAAAGATTGGCTTCCAAGAACATAAACACTATTGGTAACCTATTTTCTAAAACTAAAGATCCCATACCTCTACTTAAACAAAAAAATTTAGTTTATGATATTCAATGTGAACCCTCATGTGGAAAACGGTACATTGGCCATACACAGAATTTCCTAGAAACTAGGGTTAAACAACACAGCACCGAAAGTTCAGGTCCCATAACACCTCATTCTACTGCACTCACCGTCCACAGCAGAGAACAAGGACACCGGTTCCGCTTTGAAAACACTAAGTTAATAGGGAAAGAACCCATAAAATTCAAACGAGAAATTCTTGAAATGATTCACATTGAAAGGAATAAATCAAATACAGTAAATTTTCGTACTGACGTCCAACACCTCAACAAATGTTATTCTGGCCTCATACATAAACAGAAACCACTTCCATGTTAATTCTCACATACAATTAATTCTGTCTCTTATTCTTTTTGATATCCACCTCTTTACAATCACTATGTCCATACATCGACCGAAAAGCACTTCCCCAAAACCTACCTTTTGAATATACCATTTCTGTGACCATTTTAACGACTGTCGGCCTTTTTCAAAGATGTTTTTCTGGGTTACATTTTCACAATAACACCAACCCTTTGGAGGTACCTACCAGGGTTTTACGACTGTTTGCCCCCTTTCACACGAGTTTCGGCCGCTCCCCCTTTTCTTGACACAACGGTTCATTATCTTCTTTGTACAGATCACCCTTCTGTTTAGATCATTAGGTCTAAATGTCTAGATCCTAAATGTTAGATTAATAATTAATCTAACATTTAAGGATTCATAATTATTATTATAATGAATTATCACTAATTATTAATAATTTTATCAAGTACCTAGTGAAAATTATTATGATTTATTGTTAGGTATTAATCATTTGTATTTATTATTAATAATAATTATTATTAATTATGATAATTAATACCATATAATTCAGATGTTTTTAATACTACGTCGGTAATAATTTTTCTATAAAAGAAGTACCTACCAACAAACATTCGAAATTTCCTTCATTTCCGTAGCACGAAACGCACCTCAGAACAACAAACTCGACATCACTTAAGCCATATGATGTTCCAAAGAGCTTGTTAGTATGAAAATGGACCTGTATTTCAACAGTTTGATTCACGATCGTGTTGTGAGGCACAATCTTTGAGCCGTCATTGTGAACGAACGGCTGGTCGTACAAAGCTGCGGATGGTCTTAAAAAATTCTTAGGAATAAACTATCTGAAAATGAAATAAAAAACATACCGTTCTATATGAATTTTTCGAGTTTTGGAATTTTCAAAATTTCCAAATTCGTTTTGAACCCCTTCCCCTTGACCTAGGGTTATGAAAAGTTTCGAGGATCATTGTGGGGCCGGTCCAAACCCAGAAACCAAATTTCGTAATTTTAACTCAACGCTAACTGGGCAAAGTGGCGCGGACGGCGTACGGCGGACGGACGGATTTTGGTTTATTATCTTCGATAATGAACCATTGGAATCGCCCGAAGAAAAAAAAATTTTAACCCCCCCTCAAAATTTGTTGGTTTACGTTTCAAGATACGTAGATTCAGAAAATCGAATAAAAAAAACTCTGCAAATTCTTGACACAACGGTTTATTATCTTCCTTGTGCAGATCACCCTTCTGTCTATACCAGACTGTATTGCAAATCGGCACCATAACATATTCTCACCGTACTCATACCATACCATACGAATTTCTTTCCTATCATACCATACTGTATTATACCAAATCATACATACAATAATATACCATACCATACTCATACCATGTCATACAAACCGAGTGAATATTGAAATGTCATCCATTTCTGACCTATATTTAAAATTTCAAGTATCTAGCTCATCATCAAAATTTAATTTGTTTAAACAAATAGGTATTATTTAAACAATTTTACAGACAAGAAACCGAGTGAATATTGCATTGTGATCCAGTTCTGACCTATTTTTAAAATTTCAAGTCAATAGCTCATCATCAAAATTTAATTTGTATTATTACAAAAAGATATTATTTAAACAATTTTACAGATGAGAAACCGAGTGAATATTGTAATGTGGTCTATCCCCGACTCACGGTTAAAATTTCTAGACTGTAGTTTACCGGGAAGATGAAAAACTCTGCAAATTCTTGACACAACGGTTTATTATCTTCCTTGTGCAGATCACCCATCTGTCTATACCAGACTGTATTGCAAATCGGCACCATACCATATTCTCACCGTACTCATACCATACCATACGAATTTCTTTCCTATCATACCAAACTGTATTATACCAAATCATACATACAATAATATACCATACCATACTCATACCATGTCATACAAACCGAGTGAATATTGAAATGTCATCCATTTCTGACCTATATTTAAAATTTCAAGTATCTAGCTCATCATCAAAATTTAATTTGTTTAAACAAATAGGTATTATTTAAACAATTTTACAGACAAGAAACCGAGTGAATCCAGTTCTGTGATCCAGTTCTGACCTATTTTTAAAATTTCAAGTCAATAGCTCATCATCAAAATTTAATTTGTATTATTACAAAAAGTTATTATTTAAACAATTTTACAGATGAGAAACCGAGTAAATATTGCAATGTGGTCTATCCCCGACTCACGGTTAAAATTTCTAGACTGTAGTTTACCGGGAAGATGACAAAAGGTAGTTTTATTCTGGGCGTCTGAGGGTTGGGTCACATAACGGCCGTTTTCGACGCGAAAGATTAGTTTTTTGGTTTATTATCTTCGATAATGAACCATTGGAATCGCCCAAAGAAAAAAAATTTTTAACCCCCCCTCAAAATTTGTTGGTTTACGTTTCAAGATACGTAGATTCAGAAAATCGAATAAAAAAAAATCCGTCCGTCCGCCGTACGCCGTCCGCGCCACTTTGCCCAGTTAGCGTTGAGCTAAAATTACGAAATTTGGTTTCTGGGTTTGGACCAGCCCCACAATGATCCTCGAAACTTTTCATAACCCTAGGTCAAGGGGAAGGGGTTCAAAACGAAATTTAAAATTTCGACGATGTCTTATCTCCAAATATTTAGCTGAACCGTGTAAATTTTAGTTCACCTTTGAATGACCTAAAAAATTACGAATCTTTTAAGACCAATTGGATTTTTGTGCGACCAGCTGTTCGTTCACAGTGAGCGCGCAAAGGTTTAGGAAAAACACTAATCTTTCGCGTCGAAAACGGCCGTTATGTGACCCAACCCTCAGACGCCCCGAATAAAACTACCTTTTGTCATCTTCCCGGTAAACTACAGTCTAGAAATTTTAACCGTGAGTCGGGGATAGACCACATTGCAATATTTACTCGGTTTCTCATCTGTAAAATTGTTTAAATAATACCTTTTTGTAATAATACAAATTAAATTTTGATGATGAGCTATTGACTTGAAATTTTAAAAATAGGTCAGAACTGGATCACAGAACTGGATTCACTCGGTTTCTTGTCTGTAAAATTGTTTAAATAATACCTATTTGTTTAAACAAATTAAATTTTGATGATGAGCTAGATACTTGAAATTTTAAATATAGGTCAGAAATGGATGACATTTCAATATTCACTCGGTTTGTATGGTATGGTATATTATTGTATGTATGATTTGGTATAATACAGTATGGTATGATAGGAAAGAAATTCGTATGGTATGGTATGAGTACGGTGAGAATATGGTATGGTGCCGATTTTCAATACAGTCTGGTATAGACAGAAGGGTGATCTGCACAAGGAAGATAATAAACCGTTGTGTCAAGAATTTGCAGAGTTTTTTTAATGCGGACAGTCTTCGCCAAAAGTGTGTATCCGTCAAAGATCGCCCCCCACCACTTCATGGTATGAGCCAATCAGATGCTCCAACGCATGACCTTGAACGTACAACGGATGGATGTGAACCCAGCTTTAAGCTTATTTTAAACCCAGCTTTAAGCTTTAGCTTTAAGACTTACGCATTATTTTAGAATTGAAATCAAATGAACGGTTCTCCATAAAAAGTGAGAAGACTTTTCACCATCCTCCCTCTCACTCGCACACTTGTCGTCCCCTTTAGCCTTAACGCATGAACAATCATCGCACTGCAACGCTTCTTGGTAAGGGAAAATATAGATATTTTGATACTAGCGATTATCGATGGCCATAATTAACATGAAATGCCTGGTTTTACTTATTTCATTTACAGAGGCACCCAAATGGTGAATCTTTTGAATTTCCAATTGATTTTGCACGAGAAGGAACTTGTCACGCTCCCAGAAAGTTACCTTTCACTTTGTTCTTATTCAATCAGGAGGCACCTTTACTGATGTTGGTATAATAGCCAAAATCATTCGTTGGTATATTTCCCAAACAATAAGCATAGAATCTGACATGAATCTGATACAGAAAACAAAATTTTGCAGCGTTTTTATCAGTAAACTTTTCTGATTTACTTCGTTATTTGATTTCAGTTTGGAGGACTCGCTCCGTGTTATGACCACGTACAAAACCCAACACAGTTTGCTACTTGCGGAGAACGAGAATCTCAAGACTTCCATCGAGGTAAACCAACCACCACTACATAATAATTTCGTTTCGTTCGGTTCTACAAAATGCGTTTTGATTTGATCACGTTGCATATTGACCGGTTTCACCTTTTGAAAATGACGCCAACTGTTTAAAATGAACCTGCGGTGGGCAGTTTTTTTGCCCATGTGTAGGTACCTATGCAGGAATTGACCAGTAGATATTGGCGCAGAAAGCGAAAGTCTCAATAGCCACCTTACAATAGCCACCTTACAAGGGCAGTTCCATTCCGAATGTTGGAGAAGGTGAAAGCTTCTGGGTTCAATTCCTAAATTACAGTCTCGACCTCTCTATGTCTGGGGCAGCCACGAGTGAAACGTGTGTTGGCATTTTTGGTTTATTTTATTCATTAATGAACTATTCAAATCAACCTATGGAATTTTCCTTTTCAACCCCCTTTTAATAATTTCATATTCATAGCGAAAAAGGCGCCACAAAATTGGGTTTCACAACCATACAGGTTTTTTTAGCGTGCTGGCATGGGTATTTTAAGGGACTTGATTAACATTTCATAACCTTGCAACCCTCCTTCCAAGACCATTCATCAGAGGAGAAACGACCGATTTGGGTGCATCCACTTACATCTTTCAACAAATAAAAATAGCATAAACGGCCTTCTGTCGGCACTTCCAGTATGATCTGAATCACTGTCTTGACATTTAAAGTGGTCAGGAAGCCCGCTGGGGCCGACTCGCTGTCTGGGAAAAAAGCGGGGCCTAGCGGCAGGAGATATTTTTATTGCGAAAATACCAACTTCGAAGCTTTCTAACCGAGCGAAGTTGGGAATGGGATGCTTGCAAGGCGGTTAACTGGGCTGGAAATGATGATCCTGAGAGTCATTGAAATCAAATCAAGTCATGCGAAACCATGAACACTACCTTCGAAACATCAACATCTGTGTAAACTTTGTCAACATTTGATTATGAATATATAACGTAGTTTCTACATTGGAGCAGGTAGAAACTGTTGAATAATATTGAACCTACGTATACAGGGTAGTCCAGAACGAATGGATGTTTGAATAAACGCAAATATTTCCTTTTGGTTTATTATCTTCGATAATAATAATCTTTGGTTAACCCCCCTCAAAATTTGTTGGTTTACGTTTCAAGATAAGTACGTAGATTCGGAAAATTGAATTAAAAAAAATCCGTCCGTCCGCCTGGTTTTCAAATATCGATTTAATGAATGATAATATTATTCATAATAAATATTATTTAATAATAATTATTAATAATGAAGCATAAAAATTATTAATAACCAACAATAAATATTAATAATTTACACTACCTACTTAATAATAATTATTATTAATGATGTTGAGGGATGTCGAGGGTCGGTCAAATGAAAATTGATTTATGTGCCAACGTTTCGAAGAATATATTTCTTCATCTTCATCTTCATCTTCTTCGAAACGTTGGCACATAAATCAATTTTCATTTGACCGACCCTCGACATCCCTCAACATCATTCTTACTGACGGTCAAACTAAATCACACACACTCATTATTAATAATAATAATATTATAATAATATTATTAATAATTATTATTAAGTAGGTAGTGTAAATTATTAATATTTATTGTTGGTTAGTAATTATTAATGATAATTCATTATAATAATTAATCTATCATTCAGTAATCGAGACAGAAGAGTGATCTGTACAAAGAAGATAATAAACCATTGTGTCAAGAATTTGAAGTTTTTTTTATTCTGCATCCAACTCTGCAAATTCTTGACACAACGGTTTATTATCTTCTTTGTACAGATCACCCTTCTGTCTCGATTACTGAATGATTAATTATTATTATGAATTATTTATGTTACTATACTCAAATAGTTACTATGCAATTTGCAATTTTTCTGGAATTAACATTAACTTTTTCCCCAATGGGCTCCCTTTTCTATTGTGGATGCGGATTTGACGCATAATTTCATAAAATTTAACCCATCAACCGATTTGTTTCTAATTGGGAACACACCGTCCAGCGAGAGCACAATGGTGCTACGAAGAGCGAGGGCACAAAGATGCTACAACCCAGAGATTATATAAAAAACGGAACGTAAGGAAACCCTAAGTGAACAACTGAACAACTTTCGCTTTCAGAAGAGTCTGCACCTCTGTTTGACTGGTAGGTATAGATTATGGGACCTCAGGTACTTGGGATCATTCCTTTCTCACTTTCCTCAGTCAGCGGGATCTAGCGGTAAAGGCCTGAACTACTGGCGTTCCCGCCTGTGTTCCGCCATTCAAACTGCTTCAATATCAGATGTCAATTTTTCCCGGGACACCAAATCCCCAAAAATGAACCGTTTTTATCGCTTGAGCACTCAAATTGAAGCTTAGGATCTGAAAAAGAGATCTTACGGAGCACAATTTGCATATCACTTCATGTATAAGGAAGAAACAACCATCCAACTGGGGCAACCTCCCATCTCTCTCAGAACACCAACTTCATGAGATGATGGCTGTCTTCAGGGACGTCATATCAAAAATCGCAAAAGTGGGATCACTGGGACTTGATCTAACTTGAAAAAGAAAAAAACTCTGCAAATTCTTAACACAACGGTTCATTATCTTCTTTGTACAGATCACCCTTCTGTCTAGATCACTAGGTCTAAATGTCTAGATCCTAAATGTTAGATTAATTATTATTATCAATTATCACTAATAATTGATAATTTTCACTAGGTACTTGATAACATTGTTAATAATTATTATTAACAATGTTATCAAGTACCTAGTGAAAATTATTATAATTTATTGTTAGGTATTATTAATTCGTATTTATTATTAATTATGATTAATTAATACGATATAATTCTGGGGTTTTTAATACTACGTCGGTAATAATTTTTCTATAAAAGAAGTACCTACCAACAAACATTCGAAATTACCTTCATTTCCGTAGCACGAAACGCACCTCAGAACAACAAACTCGACATCACTTAAGCCATATGATGTTCAAAGGAGCTTTTAGTATGAAAATGGACCTGTATTTCAACAGTTTGAGTCACGATCGTGTTGTGAGGCACAATCTTTGAGCCGTCATTGTGAACGAACGGCTGGTCGTACAGAGCTGCGGATGGTCTTAAAAAAATCTACGGAACAAACTCTATCTAAATATGAAATAAAAAACATACCGTTCCATATGAATTTTTCGAGATATGAAATTTTCAAAATTTCAAAATTCGTTTTGAACCCCTTCCCCTTGACCTAGGGTTATGAAAAGTTTCGTGGATCATTGTGGGGCTGGTCCAAACCCAGAAATAGGGATGGGATATCGAGGGCTCGATATCGATATCGGTATCGATATTGACATTGGAAGAGTGGTATCGATACCAGGTAGATATCGGCTTCATAATATCGATATCAACCGATATATATCGATATCGGTTATAAAAACTCCTACTTCGTTTTTGGTTTATTATCTTCGATAATGAACCATTGGAATCGCCCAAAGAAAAAAAAATTTTAACCCCCCCTCAAAATTTGTTGGTTTACGTTTCAAGATACGTAGATTCAGAAAATCGAATAAAAAAAAATCCGTCCGTCCGCCGTACGCCGTCCGCCGTCCGAGGCACTTTGCCCAGTTAGCGTTGAGTTAAAATTACGAAATTTGGTTTCTGGGTTTGGACCAGCCCCACAATGATCCACGAAACTTTTCATAACCCTAGGTCAAGGGGAAGGGGTTCAAAACGAATTTTGAAATTTTGAAAATTCCATATCTCGAAAAATTCTCATCAAACGGTATGTTTTTTATTTCATATTTAGATAGAGTTTGTTCCGTAGAATTTTTTAAGACCATCCGCAGCTTTGTACGACCAGCCGTTCGTTCACAATGACGGCTCAAAGATTGTGCCTCACAACCCGATCGTGAATCAAACTGTTGAAATACAGGTCCATTTTCATACTAACAAGCTCTTTGGAACATCATATGGCTTAAGTGATGTCGAGTTTGTTGTTCTGAGGTGCGTTTCGTGCTACGGAAATGAAGGTAATTTCGAATGTTTGTTGGTAGGTACTTCATTTATAGAAAAATTATTACCGACGTAGTATTAAAAACCCCAGAATTATATCGTATTAATTAATCACAATTAATAATAATAATTAGTAATTATAAATACGAATTATCAATACCTAACAATAAATTATAATAATTTTCAGTAGGTACTTGATAAAATTGTTAATAATTAGTGATAATTGACAATAATAATTAATCTGACATTTAGGATCTAGACATTTAGACCTAGTGATCTAGACAGAAGGGTGATCTGTACAAAGAAGATAATGAACCGTTGTGTCAAGAATTTGCAGAGTTTTTTTTAATTTCACCTACTTATTTTAATTTTATTTCCTTTTCTCCGAACATTTTTGCACTTGCAGTTCCTACCTAAGATACCAACTGGTCAATAATTTACCGTGGACAAAGTAGGTGATTCCATGGTAGAATAAATACGAAGGACTTGGAAATACGAAGTGGTTCAAAGTAGTGACATCTAGTGTTGATACCTACCTACAGCCTATTGGTTCAAAATTCCTTTCTAAAAAAAAAAAATTCTTCTGATTATTTTTCAGTCAGATCTTTATTTTTATTTATTTATTCATTTATTTTTTGTTCCCGCCTTGATAGGAAAGTTAAATTATACACATGAATATGTAATACGGAATTTTTATTTCAATATGTTTCTAAACGAAAATTGGACAGAATACAAGAACGGCAAAATCATAAAAGAATTACAGGTAAATTTCGGGATTCAAAAAAAGAAGCGCTCATCGAGGCTCTCCAGGAAAAGTACTCGTAACTTGGAGAGAGTTTCCCCCTTCAGCCTGTTCCGGTCCGAGGTGAGAATATTCCCAGCCCTTGAAAATAGCCTCTCTGATGGTACTGAGGTTGAGGCTGACTTCATGGTGAATTTAAGTTTCAATTTCAACAGGGGCTCAACACAACACAAAAACGCGGATACTTTTTAGCCAACAACAGCACGGAAACGGAATGATGCCCACAAGAAGAACTTCGCGGTTCGCCAGTGAAAGATAACAGTGAATCACAGTTTGTGATATCGACCCGATATCGGTTGTCAGAATATCGATATATCGATATTATCGCCAGTGCTGATATCGATATCAGAATATCGGATATCGGACGCTAGATATCGATATTTCGATACTATCGGATATCGATATCCCATACCTACCCAGAAACCAAATTTCGTAATCTTAACTCAACGCTAACTGGGCAAAGTGCCGCGGACGGCGTACGGCGGACGGACGGATTTTGGTTTATTATCTTCGATAATGAACCATTGGAATCGCCCAAAGAAAAAAATTTTTTAACCCCCTCTCAAAATTTGTTGGTTTACGTTTCAAGATACGTAGATTCAGAAAATCGAATAAAAAAACTCTGCAAATTCTTGACACAACGGTTCATTATCTTCTTTGTACAGATCACCCTTCTGTCTAGATCACTAGGTCTAAATGTCTAGATCCTAAATGTTAGATTAATTATTATCGGGATATCTATTTAAACTCATGTTGACTCACCTCAGTATGTCTGCTTGAATACTTGTGTTCTTTATAGTTATGAACAGAATAACTTTATGAAGACAATATCATTATGTAATACAAAAGCAAAGAATACAAAAGTGGAAGCCCGCTTTTGGTTGAAGACCGTAATTGACAGTAGTTGTGGAAGAAGTAGAAGTGTCTAGCGCCGAGGAATCCTGAGCCTCCTTGATACGGTAAGCAGGGCTGCCACATCAAAAGCTGACACTCCCTCCTGGGGCAGGCCTGCAGCCAAGCATCATGGCGGCAGCAGCAACAGGAATGTGATGCTGCCCTGGTTCCTCAGCAGTGAAGTTCCTTTATGTCAATTGGCATAGTGAGGACCTAGGGTCCTAACTCCTGCCAGATGTCTTTATGAAATTCTTTATATTGGAGTCATTATTCTTTATATTGGGGTCATTATTCTTTATGTTGGAGTCATTATTCTTTATATTTTCTCGTCTTTTTTTTTTTTTTTTTGGTTTACTTCAATCTTTATGAAAGAGAGAAAAATAGAAATCAGATATCTACATTCTTAATTTGTTGTGTGGATTATATATAACCTGACTTCTAAATCCCACAAATTTGGATGGTTCTAAGGCCTTGGTGATCATGTCAGCAAGCTGTTGATCGGTTGATATTCATTTGATGTTGATCAGTTTGTTGCTTCCCTTCAGGACGTACATGTACTATGTATAGTGATAGGTAGTGCAAGTACACCAAGTGTTTGAGTGTGCTGGATTCATCCGTTTTTGCCAACTCGTTTGCAGCAACACTATCTTCATAAACTATTGGGGTTATAATTCTTCCAATCAAGTTTTGAATCATCGCTCGCAAATTGGCAAGTTCACGGCAGGCTAAACTAAGTGCAACGTATTCGCTCTCGGCTGTTGACAGAGCAACATAGTTCTTTTTCTTGGTCTTCTAATGGACCACATCGCCAAACAGCTTTATGATCGACTGATCATAAATGGTTGAATGCCCAGCAATATCATTAGTTCCAAGCGAAGCATCAACAAAGCATTCAATTGTATCATCTGCACCTTTGTAAAGCAGTCCCATTTCCAATGTTCCCTTTAAATAGCAAATGATTCTCTGTACTCGATTCCAGTCAGCTAAGTCAAAGTTACTCTGAAGCCTGGACAAGATGTTAACAGAGTAAGATATGTCTGGCCGCGTGCCATTTTGTAGGTATAGCAATGAGCCAATCACTCTTCTATACGGTATTTTCTTTCTTTCTTCAGGACTTAGTTCTTTTGTATTGGAAGCTTTGCGTTGGTCAAATGGTACCATAGGTGAATTGACAGGTTTACGATTCATGGCATCATACCTCCGAATAATTTCCTCAGTGAATTTTCTTTGATGCACTACGAGCACTTTTTGCTCACGATTTCGTTCAATCTCCATTCCCAAGAACTTCTGGGGTTCACCAAGTTCTGTTACCTTAAATCTTGCTTCAGTTTCCAGGTTACTTCTTTCAGTTTATTTTTACTGTTTGTCCCGAATAAAATATCGTCGACATACAACAATATTATTGCAAATTCTTTTCCCTTTTTCCAGACGAAAATGCACTGTTGAAACTCATAAGGTACAAAACCTAGTTTAACCATTGTAGCTTGAAAACGAAGGAACCAACACTTTGGTGATACTTTGAGCCCGTAGAGAGCACGTTTCAGTTTACATACATACTTTTGTGCCAAGTCATTATCCACTTGAAGAAATTCTGTAAGGCCCTCAGGCACTTCCATGAAGACAGGCTTTTCTAGCGTTCCATTAAGAAAGGCTGTTTTTATGTCAAACTGAACCAATTCGAGGTTCAGTTTATTAGCGATAATGAGCATGAAGCGAACATCAGCCAGTCTTGCTACAGGGGCATAAATCTCAGTGCGGTCATATTCATTATTGTCAGCAAATCCCTCAGCCACTAGACGACTACGATAGCGAATAGTGCCATTTGCTTCAATTTTTCTGCGGTGTACCCAACGAGCTTTTATGACTTTTAGGTTTGGCGGAACCCTGTGTCTTGATATTAACTCCCATGTCTGGCATTCATTGAGGACTTTAAATTCGTCATTGATAGCTTCTAGCCAATGCTCTTTATCATTACGAGCTAAGGCATCATTATAGGTAATTGGTTCACCATCCATTTCTGAAACATTGGCTTGATACATTTGAGTCAGGGTTTCATCAACATCTTGTTCTTCAGGTTCATTGAGATCATTTCCATCATCATAGAAATCATATTCATGTGTTCCGCCAATACACCTGTTCGATTCTGGTTGGTTCTCTGATGAGCTGTGTATTTTCAGATTGCCACTATTTTCGTGTTCACTTGTATCATTTTGGTTTTCTACGCTATGTGGAGTGTTATCATCTGAAACAGGTGCAGTTTCCATTATAACCATGGGATCCTTAGATCCTGAAGGCTGTAGATCAGTAAGTGTGCTGGGTACTGAGGGCTCCTCAAATCCCAATTCCTCATCAATGGGAAGAACAGCCTCAGGACCATAGAAGTCCCCATAAACTTTTGACTCCACAAAATCCACATTTTTCGACCTGGTAATTATGGCTTTGTTTGTGTCCAACAGGGTATATCCAGTCTCATTACATTCCATGAGTATGGCCAATTTGGACCTTTGAGCAAATTTTGATTTCTCCTTGGCGTGAACATCATAATAGTAAGCTGCACATCCAAATCGTTTTATATACTTTAGCCGTGGTGGCACTCCTTTCAGCTTTTCATAAGGAGACATGAGATTGATAGATCGATTTAAAGTTCTGTTATGAATGTGTACAACATGGTTTAGAGCATGCTGCCAATAGTAGTTTGGCATCTTTGCAGCAAATAAACTAGCTCTTATTTTCTGCTGTAGCTCCAAATTCAATCGTTCTGAACAACCATTATGTTGTGGAGTGGCAGGCTCACATTTTTTTCAAATTGATTTTCTCTTGTTTAAGTATTGAGTTCATTTCATATGTCTGATACTCTTTACCACCATCAGTACATATTTCTATCACTTTGGCTTCATGTTGTGTCAGTTGTCTGATTTCCTCAAGGCAGTTCTGAAGAGCTATATGAACTCTTATCAGTCAATGTGTAGGCCATTACATACCGAGTACAATCGTCAGTAAAAGTTATAATATAGGTACATAGCCATGCTTCTTAGAGCATGGGGTTTGAATAGACCCATGAGGTCACTCCAGAGACGTGAGAATGGTACTTCTGATCTTTTGCGCACTCCAGAACATGGTAAACGTTTGCCTTTTGCCATTTTACAATATTCACAATCAAGGATATGATTGCCAAATTGTATGCTTCTGAGTTCAGGAATTCTTTTTGCTGTTATTTTCAGACAGCCGAGGGAGGCGTGATTCAGACGTAAATGCCAGAGGTAACCAACACAATCTCGAAGGTTATGGACTCGTTGTGTGTCAAGTGATTGTAAATCCCCTATGTTGGTATGGGAAATGTCAATTCCTTCATTCAATCTTTGATTGGCATCTGCTGAATCATTATTTGTGTCCTGTTTTGAACAAATCCTTTTGGGAAGACTCCCTCCCAAGTCTTTATTCGTCAGGTAGAGAGACAGGCTTCGTTTCCCAAGTAGCAATGGGCTCCCTCCTGCAGGGTTGCTCCCTCCTATCGTATTAACCATGTACTTTCCGATCAGCCGATTTATGTGTTGAATTGAAGATCCTTCATGTTTAAGTATGTCTTCGATGTTCAAGTATTTCTTTATTTGAGTTACCCTTATGTAATTGGAGGTTCTTCATTTCTTTATCAAACGGTCCTTTATAATTTCTTTATTCGACCGATGATCCTTCATTTCTTTATTTAGTTGAGAATTCTTTATTTCTTTATCAAACCGACTGTCCTTTATAATTTCTTTATTCGATCGATGATCCTTTATTTCTTTATTTAGTTGAGAATTCTTTATTTCTTTATCAAACTGACGGTTCTTTATAATTTCTTTATTCGATTGATGATCCTTTATTTCTTTATGTAGTTGACGATTGTTTATTTCTTTATCAAACTGACGGTCCTTTATAATTTCTTTATTCGACCGATGATCCTTCATTTCTTTATTTAGTTCAGAATTCTTTATTTCTTTATCAAACTGACGGTCCTTTATAATTTCTTTATTCGACCGATGATCCTTCATTTCTTTATTTAGTTGAGAATTCTTTATATCTTTATCAAACCGACTGTCCTTTATAATTTCTTTATTCGATCGATGATCCTTTATTTCTTTATTTAGTTGAGAATTCTTTATTTCTTTATCAAACCGACGGTCCTTTATAATTTCTTTATTCGATCGATGATCCTTCATTTCTTTATTTAGTTCAGAATTCTTTATTTCTTTATCAAACCGACGGTCCTTTATAATTTCTTTATTCGATCGATGATCCTTCATTTCTTTATTTAGTTCAGAATTCTTTATTTCTTTATCAAACCGACGGTCCTTTATAATTTCTTTATTCAGGTGATGATCCTTTGTTTCTTTATTCAGTTGGCAATTCTTTATTAGTCTGACGATCCTTCATATCTTTATTCCTGTCACAGGGTTGACTTACAGAGGGCTCCGAACTGGCAAGCTGCAGATGTCGGTCTCTATCACCAACCCCCAGCTGTTGCTTGCACAATTTCTTTTGAGCACTTAGTACCTCCTGAGGTGTAGCATTAGCAAAGAGAATGGTGAATGAGAGCCACCAAAACTTTCCACAAAAATTACCAGTCTTTATAACCTCTCTAGATGTCAAATCCCTGATCAACAGTTTACTGGCCGTAAACTCAACATCCAAATTGGTATTCACCAATTTCCAGACTGAAAATAAATTTAATAAAATTAGGAGTTGAGGGCCTACCATAAAAACATGCCAACGTGATGTTATTCGTAGCATCAGCGAACAGGATTGCCGAGTCGTTGTCGTTAAAACCGTCATCATTTGCCCAATCACACCTTTGATCTTCCTGATTGTCCTCATTGTCAGCCTGAGCAGTGAGATGAAACTGTCCTTTATGTTTGTTTGCATTTATGGTCTCTTTAGAGTTCCTTCTTCGTTTAATTTCTTTATTGTCATTCATTATTTCTTCATAATATCTTTATTGTCTTTCATTATTTCTTTATTCTTTATTGTCATTCATTATTTCTTCATTATACTTTATTCTTTATTGTCATTTCCTTATTTCTTCATTATACCTTTATTCTTTATTGCCATTCATTATTTCTTTATTGTCATTCATTATTTCTTCTTTATACTTTATTCCTTTTTGTCATTTCATTGTTTCTTTATTATACCTTTATTCTCATTCATTATTATTATTATTTTTTATTATACCTTTATTCTTTATTGTCATTTATTATTTCTTTATTATATCTTTATTCTTTATTGTCATTTCATTATTTCTTTATTGTCATTTCATTATTTCTTCATTATACCTTCTCAATTGAATGACCAAGTCTTCATAAATTCCTGAACCCTTGAAGGTTCGTACTTGAGATGGTCTTGCAATTCATACTCTCCAAATTTACTCAACGGCTGAACTGCTTTGTTCAACATCTCAATACGGTCATCAGTGTACTGGACTAGGGAATGGTGAAATGGACCAAGATGTCCTACAATGAAAGACCGAACACAATATTTCATGCTGTCCAAGTCTTCAGCGCTATATTGTCCTCTTGACTTCCCATCCTTTTCAAACACACACAGACAATCGTTAGCCAAGACTTCAGCCCGTACTTTATCCCGCCACAGTGTATAGTCACTGTCTTGGGTCAGTCTGTTATGAATTCGTTGAAGTCAAAGCTTCAACCAAGGTCTTCGTGTGTCTGTGGCGTTGGACGTCCTTGGTGGTTCCTCTATGGGCAGAGGCCGTGTGTTGACTTGTTGCTCTTGGATCAATTGTAGCAACTTAGCAAACATCTCTTTAGTTTCGTTTTGATGCTTTTCTGTTTTCTTTTCAATCAGTGTTAATCTACCATCAATCACTTGCATCAGGTCATTGTTCAATCTTAGTAGCTTTTCATTATCTTCCTCATGGTCTTGACGTTCTTTGACTTGGGCCCTTCTAGCTGGCTCACCACGATGAGCAACGTGTTTCTTTGCCATCGTCTTCTTTATTGTGCTCTTTATTATTCTTTATACTGAGTACATTATAATAAAATGGTTTTACCTTGCTATTTATCATTATTCTTTTTATGTCTTCCATCACAATCTTTATACTTTATGCTTTATTATTTATTTTTATGCTTTATACTTCATACTTTATGCTTTATACTTACTTTATAT
Source organism: Stenodema calcarata (assembly GCA_963920205.1). Lineage (NCBI taxonomy): Eukaryota > Metazoa > Arthropoda > Insecta > Hemiptera > Miridae > Stenodema > Stenodema calcarata. The sequence goes on from OY986064.1 coordinate 16,129,661, forward strand.
TTATGCTTTATACTTTATGATTTATACTTTGTACTTTTATGCTTGATGTCCTTTATCAAGTATAATTCCTGTCAGGAGCATAAAATAAAGTTTAAGTAGATTTATCCCAGCGGATTTCATGTCTTTACTTCGTTGTCATGATAACTATCTCAGAAGAGAAAGTGTTCATGTGCTTTGTTGCTCATTACAAAAATCACAAAAATGCCATTTCATTATATTCACTTAGTGCGTTGTACCTCAAAGGTGGTCTTAGTACCATAAAGGCAAATTTGGCATTGTTGTATTTTGGTTCTTTATTGTGGAGTAGAATTCCATTCAACATTATCTTCAATTATACAAGCATTCACACATGAGAGAGCAATAGGACCAACAAGGTTGCCCCATCCAAGGATTGCCTACCCATCCAGTCTACCCACCAGAGAGCGTTTTGACGTTAACTCTGATGAACACCTGGGGATCAACAGAAATCCGAGGACAGAAACCAACGTCACCGGAACCTGGTATCCCGATTGTCGTGTGTCATTCTTTGTTGTTGTGAATGTCATTATTCTCAGTAAAATGAGTCAAGGTAGAATTAGCTAGGTACCATCGCAATGTCACCAAGAATCCACCCAATTCAACTCATTGATTACTTTATCACGTTATCGACCTACACGACAATCATGATTGGCGCGCGAGTTGGCTGAGCCCTTTTGTCTTCAAAGTTCGGCCATACCTACTCGTATGGACTCGCAGGAGTTCTAACACTTGAGAAAGAACGAGAACTTTCTCTACTTTACTTTATCTTTACTTTATTCAACTCACATGCATCGTTATGAACAAACTCGTTATCATAGTTCTTTATTTGCCCAACTTTATACGAACTCCTAGTGGGCGTTACCCACTATCTTAGTTGCGAGTGCACTCTACTCTCTTTATTCCATGGAAACGGGTAACTAGTCCGAATTTCTTTATTCGAGTTTGTATTTTGAATGACGGCTTCTTTATGTGCTTCCTCTCGAAAAATCCCGCAACAGGGAAAAATTCCGTTGGAAGTGTGAAATCCACCATGATGACCACAGGTCCAAAACGGCTAGGTTCCACATATCTTTATTTGTGAGTTTCTCAGACATTGCCGCATTCTCGCCTGTGTGGATTTAACTTAGTAACTTTATCTGCCTACATTATGGTAGGTGAAACCAAAAACTTTGGAAGCTTGGCAATCGTTATTCAATGGCGATAATACAAACTCTCTTTAACCTCACCACACACGAGGGTCATTCTTTATGTTCAAACTCGACTTATACCTAGCCTAAAGTCGCTGATAACAAGGTTGATCAGACCACGTCATCCACGAGATTAGGTAGGCATTTTCTTTATACATTGATTCTTTTCTTTATAGATTCATTGTTAGATTGTTTATAGTCGGTTTGTCACGAACTTCGAAGACCGGGCAATATGGGCCAAACGCTCAATCAGCTACCGCACGTATACGTATCGGGATATCTATTTAAACTCATGTTGACTCACCTCAGTATGTCTGCTTGAATACTTGTGTTCTTTATAGTTATGAACAGAATAACTTTATGAAGACAATATCATTATGTAATACAAAAGCAAAGAATACAAAAGTGGAAGCCCGCTTTTGGTTGAAGACCGTAATTTACAGTAGTTGTGGAAGAAGTAGAAGTGTCTAGCGCCGAGGAATCCTGAGCCTCCTTGATACGGTAAGCAGGGCTGCCACATCAAAAGCTGACAATTATTAATATCAATTATCACTAATTAACAATTTTATCAAGTACCTAGTGAAAATTATTATAATTTATTGTTAGGTATTAATAATTTGTATTTATTATTAATAATAATAATTATTAATTATGATTAATTAATACGATATAATTCTGGGGTTTTTAATACTACGTCGGTAATAATTTTTCTATAAAATAAGTACCTACCAACAAACATTCGAAATTACCTTCATTTCCGTAGCACGAAACGCACCTCATAACAACAAACTCGACATCACTTAAGCCATATGACGTTCCAAAGAGCTTGTTAGTATGAAAATGGACCTGCATTTCAACAGTTTGATTCACGATCCTGTAGTGAGGCACAATCTTTGAGCCGTCATTGTGAACGAACGGCTGGTCGTACAAAGCTGCGGATGGTCTTAAAAAATTCTACGGAACAAACTCTATCTAAATATGAAATAAAACTCTGCAAATTCTTGACACAACGGTTTATTATCTTCCATGTGCAGATCACCCTTCTGTCTATACCAGACTGTGTTGCAAATCGGCACTATACCATATTCTCACCGTACTCATACCATACCATACGAATTTCTTTCCTATCATACCATACTGTACTATACCAAATCATACATACAATAATATACCATACCATACTCATACCATGTCATACAAACCGAGTGAATATTGAAATGTCATCCATTTCTGACCTATATTTAAAATTTCAAGTATCTAGCTCATCATCAAAATTTAATTTGTTTAAACAAATAGGTATTATTTAAACAATTTTACAGACAAGAAAACGAGTGAATATTGCATTGTGATCCAGTTCTGAACTGTTTTTAAAATTTCAAGTCAACAGCTCATCATCAAAATTTAATTTGTATTATTACAAAAAGGTATTATTTAAACAATTTTACCTTCATTTCCGTAGCACGAAACGCACCTCAGAACAACAAACTCGACATCACTTAAGCAATATATCACTTAAGCAAGATGTTCCAAAGAGCTTGTTAGTATGAAAATGGACCTGTATTTCAACAGTTTGATCCACGGTCGTGTTGTGAGGCACAATTTTTGAGCCGTCATTGTGAACGAACGGCTGGTCGTACAAAGCTGCGGATGGTCTTAAAAAATTCTACGGAACAAACTCTAACTAAATATGTAATAAAAAACATACCGTTCTATATGAATTTTTCGAGTTTTGGAATTTTCAAAATTTCAAAATTCGTTTTGAACCCGACCCCTTGGGTTATGAAAAGTTCGTGGATCATTGTGGGGCTGGTCCAAACCCAGAAACCAAATTTCGTAATTTTAACTCAACGCTAACTGGGCAAAGTGCCTCGGACGGCGGACGGCGTACGGGGGACGGCGTACGGCGGACGGACGGATTTTTTTTTATTCGATTTTCTGAATCTACGTGTCTTGAAACGTAAACCAACAAATTTTGAGGGGGGGTTAAAATTTTTTTTTCTTTGGGCGATTCCAATGGTTCATTATCGAAGATAATAAACCAAAAAACTCTGCAAATTCTTGACACAACGGTTTATTATCTTCCTTGTGCAGATCACCCTTCTGTCTATACCAGACTGTATTGCAAATCGGCACCATACCATATTCTCACCGTACTCATACCATACCATACGAATTTCTTTCCTATCATACCATACTGTATTATACCAAATCATACATACAATAATATACCATACCATACTCGTACCATGTCATACAAACCGAGTGAATATTGAAATGTCATCCATTTCTGACCTATATTTAAAATTTCAAGTATCTAGCTCATCATCAAAATTTAAGTTGTTTAAACAAATAGGTATTATTTAAACAATTTTACAGACAAGAAACCGAGTGAATCCAGTTCTGTGATCCAGTTCTGACCTATTTTTAAAATTTCAAGTCAATAGCTCATCATCAAAATTTACTTTGTATTATTACAAAAAGGTATTATTTTAACAATTTTACAGATGAGAAACCGAGTAAATATTGCAATGTGGTCTATCCCCGACTCACGGTTAAAATTTCTAGACTGTAGTTTACCGGGAAGATGACAAAAGGTAGTTTTATTCTGGGCGTCTGAGGGTTTGGTATTATAACGGCCGTTTTCGACGCGAAAGATTAGTGTTTTTCCTAAACCTTTGCGCGCTCACTGTGAACGAACGGCTGGTCGCACAAAAATCCAATTGGTCTTAAAAGATTCGTAATTTTTCAGGTCATTCGAAAGTGAACTGAAAATTACACGTTTAAGTTAAATATTTCGAGATATGACATTGTCGAAATTTTAAATTTCGTTTTGAACCCCTTCCCCTTGACCTAGGGTTATGAAAAGTTTCGAGGACCATTGTAGGGCTGGTCCAAACCCAGAAACCGAATTTCGTAATTTTAACTCAACGCTAACTGGGCAAAGTGGCGCGGACGGCGTACGGCGTACGGACGGATTTTTTTTTATTCGATTTTCTGAATCTACGTGTCTTGAAACGTAAACCAACAAATTTTGAGGGGGGGTTAAAATTTTTTTTTCTTTGGGCGATTCCAATGGTTCATTATCGAAGATAATAAACCAAAACCGAGTGAATATTGAAATGTCATCCATTTCTGACCTATATTTAAAATTTCAAGTATCTAGCTCATCATCAAAATTTAATTTGTTTTAACAAATAGGTATTATTTAAACAATTTTACAGACAAGAAACCGAGTGAATATTGCAATGTGATCCATCCCCGACTCACGGTTAAAATTTCTAGACTGTAGTTTACCTGGAAGATGAAACACTAGGTCTAAATAACTAGATCCTGAATGTTAGATTAATTATTATTATCAATTTTATCAAGTACCTAGTGAAAATTATTATAATTTATTGTTAGGTATTAATAATTTGTATTTATTATTAATAATAATTATTATTAATTATGATTAATTAATACGATATAATTCTGGGGTTTTAATTACTACGTCGGTAATAATTTTTCTATAAAAGAAGTACCTACCAACAAACATTCGAAATTACTTTCATTTCCGTAGCACGAAACGCACCTCAGAACAACAAACTCGACATCACTTAAGCCATATGATGTTCCAAAGAGCTTGTTAGTATGAAAATGGACCTGTATTTCAACAGTTTGATTCACGATCGTGTTGTGAGGCACAATCTTTGAGCCGTCATTGTGAACGAACGGCTGGTCGTACAAAGCTGCGGATGGTCTTAAAAAATTCTACGGAACAAACTCTATCTGAATATGAAATAAAAAACTGAATATGAAAAAAAATGAAAAAAATATACCAGACTGTATTGCAAATCGGCACCATACCATATTCTCACCGTACTCATACCATACCATACGAATTTCTTTCCTATCATACCATACTGTATTATACCAAATCATACATACAATAATATACCATACCATACTCATACCATGTCATACAAACCGAGTGAATATTGAAATGTCATCCATTTCTGACCTATATTTAAAATTTCAAGTATCTAGCTCATCATCAAAATTTAAGTTGTTTAAACAAATAGGTATTATTTAAACAATTTTACAGACAAGAAACCGAGTGAATCCAGTTCTGTGATCCAGTTCTGACCTATTTTTAAAATTTCAAGTCAATAGCTCATCATCAAAATTTAATTTGTATTATTACAAAAAGGTATTATTTAAACAATTTTACAGATGAGAAACCGAGTAAATATTGCAATGTGGTCTATCCCCGACTGACGGTTAAAATTTCTAGACTGTAGTTTACCGGGAAGATGACAAAAGGTAGTTTTATTCTGGGCGTCTGAGGGTTGGGTCACATAACGGCCGTTTTCGACGCGAAAAATTAGCGTTTTTCCTAAACCTTTGCGCGCTCACTGTGAACGAACGGCTGGTAGCACAAAAATCCAATTGGTCTTAAAAGATTCGTAATTTTTCAGGTCATTCAAAAGTGAACTGAACATTACACGTTTCAGTTAAATATTTTGAGATATGACATTGTCGAAATTTTAAATTTCGTTTTGAACCCCTTCCCCTTGACCTAGAGTTATGAAAAGTTTCGAGGACCATTGTGGGGCTGGTCCAAACCCAGAAACCGAATTTCGTAATTTTAACTCAACGCTAACTGGGCAAAGTGGCGCGGACGGCGTACGGCGGACGGCGTACGGCGGACGGACGGATTTTTTTTTATTCGATTTTCTGAATCTACGTGTCTTGAAACCGTAAACCATAAACCAAAACCAACACCGTAAACCAACACCGTAAACCGTAAACCAACAAATTTTGAGGGGGGGTTAAAAATTTTTTTTCTTTGGGCGATTCCAATGGTTCATTATCGAAGATAATAAACCAAAACCTGGTAGCGGGTTGGCAGATTATGCCGTGGGAGCGAAAATGACTTTTCTCTCAAGACCTGCCGTATCGAGGAAACTTTCCTGAGTCTGAACAAATCCAAGATATTTGTTTTTTTAAATAATGGAGGCGTATGTTCGAGATACCCACTGCTCGTAATCAACCTTAATAGTGCTTTCTGTGTGCGTATTACCGGGTTCAAAGAGGTAACATGTGCACTACCCCAGGCCGGCAGTCCATAAAGGAGAACCGATTGAGCCAGTGCAAAATACACAACCCTGAGAACGCTTGGAGGAACCACCCTCCTCAACCTCGCAAAAACGTACAATAATTTCTTGAGTTTATTATTAACGTCATTAATTTGGATTTTCCATTTCATATTGTGGTCAAAGACAACACCCAAGTATTTTACATTGGTGCTACGAAGCAGCAAAGGGCAGGACTGGCAGTCAGACAGATTGCAATTCGTTGAATGGACGTGTAAGCAATTCAAAGGGGCATCTGCATACCCAGATAAACTAAAAGCGAGATAGGACGTTTTTGCGTGATTCAGAGATAGTTTATTAAGCACAAGCCACGAATACACCTTCCGCATGCCCTCCGCCGCCAACCCATACACATGTTTCCAACTGGCCCCACTGAAAAACAAAACGGTATCATCTGCAAACATAATTGTTTCCCCGTGGATGTCAAGATACCCTAACTCGTTAATATACATAATGAAAAATAATGGCCCAAGGACCGTTCCCTGCGGAATACCATAGGATAAGCTGTCAGCGAGCGAACCTACTGCGCCATTCAATCTGACCATCTGCCGTCTATTTGATAGGTATGAGCTAATCCATTCATGAGCGGTACCTTCTATACCAAAGTTTCCCAACTTCTTTAAAAAGAGAGAATGCGAAATCGTGTCAAAGGCTTTAGCTAAGTCCAGAAAAATTGCTACAGGCTTATTGCCTTTATCAAGTTCACTAATTATTTTATGATTAAGGTGACAGATAGCGTCTTGCGTGCTTCTTTCTTTTCTAAACCCGTACTGGCAAGGAGTAAGCAGACTGGAACGTTCCAAATGAGAGGCAAGCTGAATCTTGAACGCCTTCTCGATAATTTTTGCCACGTTACTGACAAGAGCAATAGGGCGATAACTAATAACGTTCTCCCTGTCACCTGATTTATAAAGCGGCATAATCACTGAAAGTTTGAAATTTGCAGGAAACGTTCCCTGACTAAAACTTAGGTTGATAAGGTGCGTTAATGGCTTGGATATATGAGATTTAATTAATGAGATTTGAACCTACCACGAAGAATCGATGAAACTGGCTTTTAATCGATTCCATCAGAATGCGCCCAAATTCAACTTTTCGGATTTTGGTTTATTATCTTCAATAATGAACCATTGGAATCGCCCAAAGAAAAAAATTTTTTAACCCCCCCTCAAAATTTTTGGTTTACGTTTCAAGATACGGAGATTCAGAAAATCGAATTAAAAAAAATCCGTCCGTCACCCGTACGCCGTCCCCCGTACGCCGTCCAACGTACACCGTCGTGCTGTGCACTGATCTTTCGAACATTGTACCTAGGCCAGTGGCCCATAACAATGTTTTTCAGGCTCATTATCTCCAGGGCAGGCTTATGGCATTTTCTATGCCGAGCACAGCAGGTCCCCCTTTTTTCTGCCCCCTCAGGTCTTAGTCATGCAAAGCATGTCCAGACGGACCACGAGGAGGTGCCGGGTTTTGTACGGGATGTTTTAGGGGCAGAGGGGTAGATCACTTCCTGTGGGAAGTGATCCATCTTCTACGTAGCTCAGCCTCTGTACTCCCCACCTCTTCTCATAACTTGTGGTTCTTCCGCCATTGGCAGGCATTTCTCGTAGGTATTTTAGCTCGGCCTCATTACTCGCCGCCTCTTCTTATATCTTGCGGCACTTCAATCATTGGCAGGCTTGTCATTATATATATATATCGCTCGGCCTCATTACTCGCCGCCTCTTCTTGTATCTTGCGGCTCTTCAATCATCGGCAGGCATTTATTAACAAACAGGAGTGACGGGTGAGTACTACTATAAATTTCCTCCCCGTCCTTATCCTAAGCTAGCCTAGGTTATCACAGTTATTCACAGTTAATCAGTTATCATAGAGGAACGCGGTAATCACAGTCGGGTTGCTTATGTGTAATACTTTCACACGGTAATAAATTACAGTCACGCCAATAACAAACACATTCACAGTTGTTGCATTCAGACAATAGACCGAGGGATTGGAGGAATCCCACCGGTCCCGGGCCCACCCTTCCTAGATGGCCTCCTGGCACCCGTTGTGGCAGAGCTTTTTTTGCAGGAGGCCGAACAGCCCTAAGTAAATTAACAAAATCAAAATAAAAGAACAAACAAAAGAAATCAACAAAGGCAAAATTATAATCACCTACCGGTTTGCTGCCCCCCCAAGACCGGTAGACACCTCCGCCACTCAATCCATTCAAGCACACAATTTAAAAAGGCCTAATCTAACATGTAATTATCACAGATAGTTAACATTAAACTAGTATCACATATGTCTATTCTACTGTGGCGAGTACTTGTATGAATTTCCTCCCACCGCTAATCCTAACCTATGCTAAGCTAACCTATTCCTAATCTACACTAATCTAAAAAGGACCCCAGTACTCAGTCGTCCGAGGGGGGTGGGGGTTCCGCGCCCTCTCCTCTCATGCGTGACCATACCTTGCAGAATGCATGGAATCTGCTACAGCTTTCTTTTGTAGACAGAAGGCTGTTGAGGCTAGCGCCATAGACTGCTGCACCCACCATTTCTTCTCGCTGGGCATTGTACATAGGGCAGTAGCGGACCACATGCTCAGCCAGTTCCTGGGGCTCTCCGCACGGACAGGCCGGGGTGCCACGGCGTCTAAATTAATGCAGCTTCCCACCGAAGTTACCATGGCCTGTGAGTAATTGGGTAACTTCATAACTCGGCTGCAGCCATCTGGTCTCCATTCTTTGCCTGACATTGGGAAGGTAGCCGTGAGTCAGTCTGCCTGTCGTTCCAGCATCCCAACGCTGCTGCCACTTGCGGAACCCCCACTCCACTATTTCCTTGCTCTTGTCCTGTACGGAGGATGTCGCCCGGGTCTCCGCCAGGAGTTCTGGGTGAACCCGTGCGCAGGTTCTAGCGGGCCATCGCACAGCCGCCTCAGCCACTCTCATGTCCATTGCCAGGTCCGTACACCGTCCGCCGTCCGTGGCACTTTGCCTAGTTAGCGTTGAGCTAAAATTACGAAATGTGGTTTCTGGGTTTGGACCAGCCCCACAATGATCCTCGAAACTTTTCATAACCCTAGGTCAAGGGAAAGGGGTTCAAAACGAACTTTGAAATTTCGACAATGTCATATCTCTAAAAATTCACATGAAACGGTGTAATTTTTAGTTCACTTTTGAATGACCTGAAAAATTACGAATTTTTTAAGACCAATTGGATTTTTGTACGACCAGCCGTTCGTTCACAGTGAGTGCGCAAAGGTTTAGGAGAAACATTAAACTTCGCGTCTAAAACGGCCGTTAGGGCGGTATGTATACCCCCCAGACGCCCATCATTAAAACTACTTTGTTTTCATCTTCCCGGTAAACAACAGACTGGAAATTTTAACCATGAGTCGGGGATTGACCACATTGCAATATTCACTCGGTTTCTCATCTGTAAAATTGTTTAAATAATACCTTTTTGTAATAATACAAATTAAATTTTGATGATGAGCTATTGACTTGAAATTTAGAAAATAGGTCAGAACTGGATGACAATGCAATATTCACTCGGTTTCTTGTCTGTAAAATTGTTCAAATAATACCTATTTGTTCAAACAAATTAAATTTTGATGATGAGCTAGACACTTGAAATTTTGTATATAGGTCAGAACTGGATGACATTTCAATATTCACTCGGTTTTTATTTCATATTTAGATAGAGTTTATTCCTTAGAATTTTTTAAGACCATCTACAGCTTTGTACGACCAGCCGTTCGTTCACAATGACGGCTCAAAGATTGTGCCTAGGGGTGGGCAGTTCCAGCTGTCACCGTTACGTGGAACCGAATATTTTACAAAATAGACTGTCACCGTGACAAATTCGTCCTGGAACCGGTTCCAGCTGGAACAGTGTCAATTCTTGATGAGCCTGAAAAATTAAAATGAATTTTATTCATACTAAAATTGAGCCTGCACTTCAAATTGGCTCTCTGAGGTTCACTCCAGTTTCATCTCATCCCACCACCATGTCTGGCATGCCTGTGGCCAAGACATTTAACATGCAAGTAGAAGAAGAGGAACTTCCAAACTATTGTGGAGCGGCTCCACTTGTCACCGTTGCCGGCTGCTAGACAGTTCCGAGTAATAGGTTAGTAATAGGATAGTAACCTACCTACGCAAGCTTTCACCGTCACTGGAGCTGTCGTCGCCGCTCCACTATCACGGAACCTCCAACGGAACCGGAACGTAACTGGAGCTGTCTTCTTTCCTGTAACCTATGTGCCGTGATGGAACGTCGCGGTCGCCGTTACCTTCACTGGAGCTGGTGGAGCTTTCCTATGTGCTGTGATGGAACGGTTCCACTGGAACCTCCCTGTCGCTATCACGACTTGTCAGTTAGACTGACTCAGTTTATTCTCAAGGCTTGTTCTTATTTTTTGTGTATTATTTGTTTTTCAGTGTCTTATCATTTTGAAGTCCGCCAGGTATAGTAATGCAGAAGTCCTTTTTGGTTTATTATCTTCGATAATAAACCATTGGAATCGCCCAAAGAAAAAAATTGTTTAACCCCCCATCAAAATTTGTTGGCTTACGTTTCAAGACACGTAGATTCAGAAAATCGAATAAAAAAAAATCCGTCCGTACGCCGTCCCCCATCCGCCGTCCGTGGCACTTTGCCCAGTTAGCGTTGAGCTAAAATTACGAAATTTGGTTTCTGGGTTTGGACCAGCCCCACAATGATCCTCGAAACTTTTCATAACCCTAGGTCAAGGGGAAGGGGTTCAAAACGAACTTTGAAATTTCGACAATGTCATATCTCTAAAACTTCTCATGAAACGGTGTAATTTTTAGTTCACTTTTGAATGACCTGAAAAATTACGAATCTTTTAAGACCAATTGGATTTTTGTGCGACCAGCCGTTCGTTCACAGTGAGCGCGCAAAGGTTTAGGAAAAACACTAAACTTCGCGTCGAAAACGGCCGTTAGGTGGGTCCCGGGTAGCCGCCCAGAATAAAACTGCCTTTTTGGTTTATTATCTTCGATAATGAACCATTGGAATCGCCCAAAGAAAAAATTTTTTTAACCCCCCCTCAAAATTTGTTGGTTTACGTTTCAAGATACGTAGATTCAGAAAATCGAATAAAAAAAAATCCGTCCGTCCGCCTACGCCGTACGCCGTACGCCGTCCGCCGTCCGCGCCACTTTGCCCAGTTAACGTTGAGCTAAAATTACGAAATTTTTTTTATGGGTTTCGACCAACCCCACAATGGTCCTCGAAACTTTTCATAACCCTAGGTCAAGGGGAAGGGGTTCAAAACGAATGTTGAAAATTTGAAAATCTCATATCTCGAAAAATTCATATAGAACGGTATGTTTTTTATTTCATATTTAGATAGAGTTTGTTCCGTAGAATTTTTTAAGACCATCCGCAGCTGTGTACGACCAGCCGTTCGTTCACAATGACGGCTCAAAGATTGTGCCTCACAACACGATCGTGAATCAAACTGTTGAAATACAGGTCCATTTTCATACTAACAAGCTCTTTGGAACATCATATGGCTTAAGTGATGTCGAGTTTGTTGTTCTGAGGTGCGTTTCGTGCTACGGAAATGAAGGTAATTTCGAATGTTTGTTGGTAGGTACGTCTTTTATAGAAAAATTATTACCGATGTAGTATTAAAAACCACAGAATTATATCGTATTAATTAATCATAATTAATAATAATTATTATTAATAATAAATACGAATTATTAATACCTAACAATAAATTATAATAACTTTCACTAGGTACTTGATAAAATTGTTAATAATTAGAGATAATTGACAATAATAATTAATCTAACATTTAGGATCTAGACATTTAGACCTAGTGATCTAGACAGAAGGGTGATCTGTACAAAGAAGATAATGAACCGTTGTTTTGAAATGTTGTTAATTATTAACAATATTTCAAAAAACATCAATTTTTTTCGTTTTCACGAAGTATTTGAGTCAACAATTGCTCTTCTTGAAGGTCCATTCGAACTCAAATGAACACCTCGAGTCGATATGAAGTCAAGTTTTTTTCGTTTTCACGAAGTATTTGCGTCGACAATTGCTCTTCTTGAAGGTCCATTCGAACTCAAATGAACACCTCGAGTCGATATGAAGTCAACTTTTTTTCGTTTTCACAAAGTATTTGAGTCGACAATTGCTCTTCTTGAAGGTCCATTCGAACTCAAATAAACACCTCGAGTCGATATGAAGTCAACTTTTTTTATGGGTTAGTTAACTTAGGGAAGTTAACTTTGCCCAGTTAACGTTGAGCTAAAATTACGAAATTTTTTTTATGGGTTTCGACCAACCCCACAATGGTCCTCGAAACTTTTCATAACCCTAGGTCAAGGGGAAGGGGTTCAAAACGAATGTTGAAAATTTGAAAATCTCATATCTCGAAAAATTCATATAGAACGGTATGTTTTTTATTTCATATTTAGATAGAGTTTGTTCCGTAGAATTTTTTAAGACCATCCGCAGCTGTGTACGACCAGCCGTTCGTTCACAATGACGGCTCAAAGATTGTGCCTCACAACACGATCGTGAATCAAACTGTTGAAATACAGGTCCATTTTCATACTAACAAGCTCTTTGGAACATCATATGGCTTAAGTGATGTCGAGTTTGTTGTTCTGAGGTGCGTTTCGTGCTACGGAAATGAAGGTAATTTCGAATGTTTGTTGGTAGGTACGTCTTTTATAGAAAAATTATTACCGATGTAGTATTAAAAACCACAGAATTATATCGTATTAATTAATCATAATTAATAATAATTATTATTAATAATAAATACGAATTATTAATACCTAACAATAAATTATAATAACTTTCACTAGGTACTTGATAAAATTGTTAATAATTAGAGATAATTGACAATAATAATTAATCTAACATTTAGGATCTAGACATTTAGACCTAGTGATCTAGACAGAAGGGTGATCTGTACAAAGAAGATAATGAACCGTTGTTTTGAAATGTTGTTAATTATTAACAATATTTCAAAAAACATCAATTTTTTTCGTTTTCACGAAGTATTTGAGTCAACAATTGCTCTTCTTGAAGGTCCATTCGAACTCAAATGAACACCTCGAGTCGATATGAAGTCAAGTTTTTTTCGTTTTCACGAAGTATTTGCGTCGACAATTGCTCTTCTTGAAGGTCCATTCGAACTCAAATGAACACCTCGAGTCGATATGAAGTCAACTTTTTTTCGTTTTCACGAAGTATTTGAGTCGACAATTGCTCTTCTTGAAGGTCCATTCGAACTCAAATAAACACCTCGAGTCGATATGAAGTCAACTTTTTTTCGTTTTCACGAAGTATTTGAGTCGACTATTACTCTTCTTGAAGGTCCATTCGAACTCAAATGAACACCTCGAGTCGATATGAAGTCAACTTTTTTTCGTTTTCACGAAGTATTTGAGTCGACAATTCCTCTTCTTGAAGGTCCATTCGAACTCAAATGAACACCTCGAGTCGATATGAAGTCAACTTTTTTTCGTTTTCACGAAGTATTCGAGTCGACAATTGCTCTTCTTGAAGGTCCATTCGAACTCAAATGAACACCTCGAGTCGATATGAAGTCAACTTTTTTTCGTTTTCACGAAGTATTTGAGTCGACAATTGCTCTTCTTGAAGGTCCATTCGAACTCAAATGAACACCTCGAGTCGATATGAAGTCAACTTTTTTTCGTTTTCACGAAGTATTTGAGTCTACTATTGCTCTTCTTGAAGGTCCATTCGAACTCAAATGAACACCTCGAGTCGATATGAAGTCAACTTTTTTGTCGTTTTCACGAAGTATTTGAGTCGACAATTGCTCTTCTTGAAGGTCCATTCGAACTCAAATCAACACCTCGAGTCGATATGAATCCAACTTTTTTTCGTTTTCACGAAGTATTTGAGTCGACAATTGCTCTTCTTGAAGGTCCATTCGAACTCAAATGAAAACATCGAGTCGATATGAAGTCAACTTTTTTTCGTTTTCACGAAGTATTTGAGTCGACAATTGCTCTTCTTGAAGGTCCATTCGAACTCAAATGAACACCTCGAGTCGATATGAAGTCACCTTTTTTTCGTTTTCACGAAGTATTTGAGTCGACAATTGCTCTTCTTGAAGGTCCATTCGAACTCAAATGAACACCTCGAGTCGATATGAAGTCAACTTTTTTTCGTTTTCACGAAGTATTTGAGTCGACAATTGCTCTTCTTGAAGGTCCATTCGAACTCAAATAAACACCTCGAGTCGATATGAAGTCAACTTTTTTTCGTTTTCACGAAGTATTTGAGTCGACTATTACTCTTCTTGAAGGTCCATTCGAACTCAAATGAACACCTCGAGTCGATATGAAGTCAACTTTTTTTCGTTTTCACGAAGTATTTGAGTCGACAATTCCTCTTCTTGAAGGTCCATTCGAACTCAAATCAACACCTCGAGTCGATATGAATCCAACTTTTTTTCATTTTCACGAAGTATTTGAGTCGACAATTGCTCTTCTTGAAGGTCCATTCGAACTCAAATGAACACCTCGAGTCGATATGAAGTCAACTTTTTTTCGTTTTCACGACGTATTTGAGTCGACAATTCCTCTTCTTGAAGGTGCATTCGAACTCAAATCAACACCTCGAGTCGATATGAATCCAACTTTTTTTCATTTTCACGAAGTATTTGAGTCGACAATTGCTCTTCTTGAAGGTCCATTCGAACTCAAATGAAAACATCGAGTCGATATGAAGTCAACTTTTTTTCGTTTTTACGAAGTATTTGAGTCGACAATTGCTCTTCTTGAAGGTCCATTCGAACTCAAATGAACACCTCGAGTCATTATGAAGTCAACTTTTTTTCGTTTTCACGAAGTATTTGAGTCGACAATTGCTCTTCTTGAAGGTCCATCCGAACTCAAATAAACACCTCGAGTCGATATGAAGTCAACTTTTTTTCGTTTTCACGAAGTATTTGAGTCGACTATTACTCTTCTTGAAGGTCCATTCGAACTCAAATGAACACCTCGAGTCGATATGAAGTCAACTTTTTTTCGTTTTCACGAAGTATTTGAGTCGACAACTCCTCTTCTTGAAGGTCCATTCGAACTCAAATCAACACCTCGAGTCGATATGAATCCAACTTTTTTTCGTTTTCACGAAGTATTTGAGTCGACAATTGCTCTTCTTGAAGGTCCATTCGAACTCTAATGAAAACATCGAGTCGATATGAAGTCAACTTTTTTTCGTTTTCACGAAGTATTCGAGTCGACAATTGCTCTTCTTGAAGGTCCATTCGAACTCAAATGAACACCTCGAGTCGATATGAAGTCAACTTTTTTTCGTTTTCACGAAGTATTTGAGTCGACAATTGCTCTTCTTGAAGGTCCATTCGAACTCAAATGAACACCTCGAGTCGATATGAAGTCAACTTTTTTTCGTTTTCACGAAGTATTTGAGTCGACAATTGCTCTTCTTGAAGGTCCATTCAAACTCAAATGAACACTTCGAGTCGATATGAAGTCAACTTTTTTTCGTTTTCACGAAGTATTTGAGTCGACAATTGCTCTTCTTGAAGGTCCATTCGAACTCAAATGAACACCTCGAGTCGATATGAAGTCAACTTTTTTTCGTTTTCACGAAGTATTTGAGTCGACAATTGCTCTTCTTGAAGGTCCATTCGAACTCAAATGAACACCTCGAGTCGATATGAAGTCAACTTTTTTTCGTTTTCACGAAGTATTTGAGTCGACTATTGCTCTTCTTGAAGGTCCATTCGAACTCAAATGAACACTTCGAGTCGATATGAAGTCAACTTTTTTTCGTTTTCACGAAGTATTTGAGTCGACAATTGCTCTTCTTGAAGGTCCATTCGAACTCAAATGAACACCTCGAGTCGATATGAAGTCAACTTTTTTTCGTGTTCACGATGTATTTGAGTCGACAATTGCTCTTCTTGAAGGTCCATTCGAATTCAAATGAACACCTCGAGTCGATATGAAGTCAACTTTTTTTCGTTTTCACGAAGTATTTGAGTCGAAAATTGCTCTCCTTGAAGGTCCATTCGAACTCAAATGAACACCTCGAGTCGATATGAAGTCAACTTTTTTTCGTTTTCACGAAGTATTCGAGTCGACTATTGCTCTTCTTGAAGGTCCATTCGAACTCAAATGGACACCTCGAGTCGATATGAAGTCAACTTTTTTGGTTTATTATCTTCGATAATGAACCATTGGAATCGCCCAAAGAAAAAAAAATTTTAACCCCCCCTCAAAATTTGTTGGTTTACGTTTCAAGATATGTAGATTCAGAAAATCGAATAAAAAAAAATCCGTCCGTCCGCCGTACGCCGTACGCCGTACGCCGTACGCCGTACGCCGTACGCCGTACGCCGTCCGCCGTCCGCGCCACTTTGCCCAGTTAGCGTTGAGCTAAAATTACGAAATTTGGTTTCTGGGTTTGGACCAGCCCCACAATGATCCTCGAAACTTTTCATAACCCTAGGTCAAGGGGAAGGGGTTCAAAACGAATTTTGAAATTTTGAAAATTCCATATCTCGAAAAATTCCCATCAAACGGTATGTTTTTTGGTTTATTATCTTCGATAATGAACCATTGGAATCGCCCAAAGAAAAAAAAATTTTAACCCCCCCTCAAAATTTGTTGGTTTACGTTTCAAGATATGTAGATTCAGAAAATCGAATAAAAAAAAATCCGTCCGTCCGCCGTACGCCGTACGCCGTACGCCGTACGCCGTACGCCGTACGCCGTACGCCGTACGCCGTCCGCCGTCCGCGCCACTTTGCCCAGTTAGCGTTGAGCTAAAATTACGAAATTTGGTTTCTGGGTTTGGACCAGCCCCACAATGATCCTCGAAACTTTTCATAACCCTAGGTCAAGGGGAAGGGGTTCAAAACGAATTTTGAAATTTTGAAAATTCCATATCTCGAAAAATTCCCATCAAACGGTATGTTTTTTATTTCATATTTAGATAGAGTTTGTTCCGTAGAATTTTTTAAGACCATCCGCAGCTTTGTACGACCAGCCGTTCGTTCACAATGACGGCTCAAAGATTGTGCCTCACAACACGATCGTGACTCAAATTGTTGAAATACAGGTCCATTTTCATACTAACAAGCTCTTTGGAACATCATATGGCTTAAGTGATGTCGAGTTTGTTGTTCTGAGGTGCGTTTCGTGCTACTGAAATGAAGGTAATTTCGAATGTTTGTTGGTAGGTACTTCTTTTATAGAAAAATTCTTACCGACGTAGTATTAAAAACCCCAGAATTATATCGTATTAATTAATCATAATTAATAATAATAATTATTAATAATGAATACAAATTATTGATACCTAACAATAAATTATAATAATTTTCTCTATGTACTTGATAAAATTGTTAATAATTAGTGATAATTGATAATAATAATTAATCTAACATTTAGGATCTTGACATTTAGACCTAGTGATCTAGACAGAAGGGTGATCTGCACAAGGAAGATAATAAACCGTTGTGTCAAGAATTTGCAGAGTTTATTTCATATTTAGATAGAGTTTGTTCCGTAGAATTTTTTAAGACCATCCGCAGCTTTGTACGACCAGCCGTTCGTTCACAATGACGGCTCAAAGATTGTGCCTCACAACACGATCGTGACTCAAATTGTTGAAATACAGGTCCATTTTCATACTAACAAGCTCTTTGGAACATCATATGGCTTAAGTGATGTCGAGTTTGTTGTTCTGAGGTGCGTTTCGTGCTACTGAAATGAAGGTAATTTCGAATGTTTGTTGGTAGGTACTTCTTTTATAGAAAAATTCTTACCGACGTAGTATTAAAAACCCCAGAATTATATCGTATTAATTAATCATAATTAATAATAATAATTATTAATAATGAATACAAATTATTGATACCTAACAATAAATTATAATAATTTTCTCTATGTACTTGATAAAATTGTTAATAATTAGTGATAATTGATAATAATAATTAATCTAACATTTAGGATCTTGACATTTAGACCTAGTGATCTAGACAGAAGGGTGATCTGCACAAGGAAGATAATAAACCGTTGTGTCAAGAATTTGCAGAGTTTTTCGTTTTCACGAAGTATTTGAGTCGAAAATTGCTCTCCTTGAAGGTCCATTCGAACTCAAATAAACAGCTCGAGTCGATATGAAGTCAACTTTTTTTCGTGTTCACGATGTATTTGAGTCGACAATTGCTCTTCTTGAAGGTCCATTCGAACTCAAATGAACACCTCGAGTCGATATGAAGTCAACTTTTTTTCGTTTTCACGAAGTATTTGAGTCGAAAATTGCTCTCCTTGAAGGTCCATTCGAACTCAAATAAACAGCTCGAGTCGATATGAAGTCAATTTTTTTCCGTTTTCACGAAGTATTTGAGTCGACAATTGCTCTTCTTGACGGTCCATTCGAACTCAAATCAACACCTCGAGTCGATATGAATCCAACTTTTTTTCGTTTTCACGAAGTATTTGAGTCGACAATTGCTCTTCTTGAAGGTCCATTCGAACTCAAATGAACACCTCGAGTCGATATGAAGTCAACTTTTTTTCGTTTTCACTAAGTATTTGAGTCGACAATTGCTCTTCTTGAAGGTCCATTCGAACTCAAATGAACACCTCGAGTCGATATGAAGTCAACTTTTTTTCGTTTTCACGAAGTATTCGAGTCGACAATTGCTCTTCTTGAAGGTCCATTCGAACTCAAATGAACACCTCGAGTCGATATGAAGTCAACTTTTTTTCGTTTTCACGAAGTATTTGAGTCGACAATTGCTCTTCTTGAAGGTCCATTCGAACTCAAATGAACACTTCGAGTCGATATGAAGTCAACTTTTTTTCGTTTTCACGAAGTATTTGAGTCGACAATTGCTCTTCTTGAAGGTCCATTCGAACTCAAATGAACACCTCGAGTCGATATGAAGTCAACTTTTTTTCGTTTTCACTAAGTATTTGAGTCGACAATTGCTCTTCTTGAAGGTCCATTCGAACTCAAATGAACACCTCGAGTCGATATGAAGTCAACTTTTTTTCGTTTTCACGAAGTATTCGAGTCGACAATTGCTCTTCTTGAAGGTCCATTCGAACTCAAATGAACACCTCGAGTCGATATGAAGTCAACTTTTTTTCGTTTTCACGAAGTATTTGAGTCGAAAATTGCTCTCCTTGAAGGTCCATTCGAACTCAAATGAACACCTCGAGTCGATATGAAGTCAACTTTTTTTCGTTTTCACTAAGTATTTGAGTCGACAATTGCTCTTCTTGAAGATCCATTCGAACTCAAATGAACACCTCGAGTCGATATGAAGTCAACTTTTTTTCGTTTTCACGAAGTATTTGAGTCGACAATTGCTCTTCTTGAAGGTCCATTCGAACTCAAATGAACACCTCGAGTCGATATAAAGTCAACTTTTTTTCGTTTTCACTAAGTATTTGAGTCGACAATTGCTCTTCTTGAAGATCCATTCGAACTCAAATGAACACCTCGAGTCGATATGAAGTCAACTTTTTTTCGTTTTCACGAAGTATTTGAGTCGACAATTTCTCTTCTTGAAGGTCCATTCGAACTCAAATGAACACCTCGAGTCATTATGAAGTCAACTTTTTTTCGTTTTCACGAAGTATTTGAGTCGACAATTGCTCTTCTTGAAGGTCCATTCGAACTCAAATGAACACCTCGAGTCGATATGAAGTCAACTTTTTTTCGTTTTCACGAAGTATTTGAGTCGACAATTGCTCTTCTTGAAGGTCCATTCTAACTCAAATGAACACCTCGAGTCGATATGAAGTCAACTTTTTTTCGTTTTCACGATGTATTCGAGTCGACAATTGCTCTTCTTGAAGGTCCATTCGAACTCAAATGAACACCTCGAGTCGATATGAAGTCAACTTTTTTGCGTTTTCACGAAGTATTTGAGTCGACAATTGCTCTTCTTGAATGTCCATTCGAACTCAAATGAACACCTCGAGTCGATATGAAGTCAACTTTTTTTCGTTTTCACGAAGTATTTGAGTCGACTATTGCTCTTCTTGAAGGTCCATTCGAACTCAAATGAACACTTCGAGTCGATATGAAGTCAACTTTTTTTCGTTTTCACGAAGTATTTGAGTCTACAATTGCTCTTCTTGAAGGTCCATTCGAACTCAAATGAACACCTCGAGTCGATATGAAGTCAACTTTTTTTCGTTTTCACGATGTATTCGAGTCGACAATTGCTCTTCTTGAAGGTCCATTCGAACTCAAATGAACACCTCGAGTCGATATGAAGTCAACTTTTTTTCGTTTTCACGATGTATTCGAGTCGACAATTGCTCTTCTTGAAGGTCCATTCGAACTCAAATGAACACCTCGAGTCGATATGAAGTCAACTTTTTTGCGTTTTCACGAAGTATTTGAGTCGACAATTGCTCTTCTTGAAGGTCCATTCGAACTCAAATGAACACCTCGAGTCGATATGAATCCAACTTTTTTTCGTTTTCACGAAGTATTTGAGTCGACAATTGCTCTTCTTGAAGGTCCATTCGAACTCAAATGAACACCTCGAGTCGATATGAAGTCAACTTTTTTTCGTGTTCACGATGTATTTGAGTCGACAATTGCTCTTCTTGAAGGTCCATTCGAACTCAAATGAACACCTCGAGTCGATATGAAGTCAACTTTTTTTCGTTTTCACGAAGTATTTGAGTCGACAATTGCTCTGCTTGAAGGTCCATTCGAACTCAAATGAACACCTCGAGTCGATATGAAGTCAACTTTTTTTCGTTTTCACGAAGTATTCGAGTCGACTATTGCTCTTCTTGAAGGTCCATTCGAACTCAAATGAACACCTCGAGTCGATATGAAGTCAACTTTTTTTCGTTTTCACGAAGTATTTGAGTCGACAATTGCTCTTCTTGAAGGTCCATTCGAACTCAAATGAACACTTCGAGTCGATATGAAGTCAACTTTTTTTCGTTTTCACGAAGTATTTGAGTCGACAATTGCTCTTCTTGAAGGTCCATTCGAACTCAAATGAACACCTCGAGTCGATATGAAGTCAACTTTTTTTCGTTTTCACGAAGTATTTGAGTCGACAATTGCTCTTCTTGAAGATCCATTCGAACTCAAATGAACACCTCGAGTCGATATGAAGTCAACTTTTTTTCGTTTTCACGAAGTATTTGAGTCGACTATTGCTCTTCTTGAAGGTCCATTCGAACTCAAATGAACACTTCGAGTCGATATGAAGTCAACTTTTTTTCGTTTTCACGAAGTATTTGAGTCGACAATTGCTCTTCTTGAAGGTCCATTCGAACTCAAATGAACACCTCGAGTCGATATGAAGTCAACTTTTTTTCGTTTTCACGATGTATTCGAGTCGACAATTGCTCTTCTTGAAGGTCCATTCGAACTCAAATGAACACCTCGAGTCGATATGAAGTCAACTTTTTTTCGTTTTCACGATGTATTCGAGTCGACAATTGCTCTTCTTGAAGGTCCATTCGAACTCAAATGAACACCTCGAGTCGATATGAAGTCAACTTTTTTGCGTTTTCACGAAGTATTTGAGTCGACAATTGCTCTTCTTGAAGGTCCATTCGAACTCAAATGAACACCTCGAGTCGATATGAATCCAACTTTTTTTCGTTTTCACGAAGTATTTGAGTCGACAATTGCTCTTCTTGAAGGTCCATTCGAACTCAAATGAACACCTCGAGTCGATATGAAGTCAACTTTTTTTCGTGTTCACGATGTATTTGAGTCGACAATTGCTCTTCTTGAAGGTCCATTCGAACTCAAATGAACACCTCGAGTCGATATGAAGTCAACTTTTTTTCGTTTTCACGAAGTATTTGAGTCGACAATTGCTCTGCTTGAAGGTCCATTCGAACTCAAATGAACACCTCGAGTCGATATGAAGTCAACTTTTTTTCGTTTTCACGAAGTATTCGAGTCGACTATTGCTCTTCTTGAAGGTCCATTCGAACTCAAATGAACACCTCGAGTCGATATGAAGTCAACTTTTTTTCGTTTTCACGAAGTATTTGAGTCGACAATTGCTCTTCTTGACGGTCCATTCGAACTCAAATGAACACTTCGAGTCGATATGAAGTCAACTTTTTTTCGTTTTCACGAAGTATTTGAGTCGACAATTGCTCTTCTTGAAGGTCCATTCGAACTCAAATGAACACCTCGAGTCGATATGAAGTCAACTTTTTTTCGTTTTCACGAAGTATTTGAGTCGACAATTGCTCTTCTTGAAGGTCCATTCGAACTCAAATGAACACCTCGAGTCGATATGAAGTCAACTTTTTTTCGTTTTCACGAAGTATTTGAGTCGAAAATTGCTCTCCTTGAAGGTCCATTCGAACTCAAATAAACAGCTCGAGTCGATATGAAGTCAATTTTTTTCCGTTTTCACGAAGTATTTGAGTCGACAATTGCTCTTCTTGACGGTCCATTCGAACTCAAATCAACACCTCGAGTCGATATGAATCCAACTTTTTTTCGTTTTCACGAAGTATTTGAGTCGACAATTGCTCTTCTTGAAGGTCCATTCGAACTCAAATGAACACCTCGAGTCGATATGAAGTCAACTTTTTTTCGTTTTCACGAAGTATTCGAGTCGACAATTGCTCTTCTTGAAGGTCCATTCGAACTCAAATGAACACCTCGAGTCGATATGAAGTCAACTTTTTTTCGTTTTCACTAAGTATTTGAGTCGACAATTGCTCTTCTTGAAGATCCATTCGAACTCAAATGAACACCTCGAGTCGATATGAAGTCAACTTTTTTTCGTTTTCACGAAGTATTTGAGTCGACAATTGCTCTTCTTGAAGGTCCATTCGAACTCAAATGAACACCTCGAGTCATTATGAAGTCAACTTTTTTTCGTTTTCACGAAGTATTTGAGTCGACAATTGCTCTTCTTGAAGGTCCATTCGAACTCAAATGAACACCTCGAGTCGATATGAAGTCAACTTTTTTTCGTTTTCACGAAGTATTTGAGTCGACAATTGCTCTGCTTGAAGGTCCATTCGAACTCAAATGAACACCTCGAGTCGATATGAAGTCAACTTTTTTTCGTTTTCACGAAGTATTCGAGTCGACTATTGCTCTTCTTGAAGGTCCATTCGAACTCAAATGAACACCTCGAGTCGATATGAAGTCAACTTTTTTTCGTTTTCACGAAGTATTTGAGTCGACAATTGCTCTTCTTGAAGGTCCATTCGAACTCAAATGAACACTTCGAGTCGATATGAAGTCAACTTTTTTTCGTTTTCACGAAGTATTTGAGTCGACAATTGCTCTTCTTGAAGGTCCATTCGAACTCAAATGAACACCTCGAGTCGATATGAAGTCAACTTTTTTTCGTTTTCACGAAGTATTTGAGTCGACAATTGCTCTTCTTGAAGATCCATTCGAACTCAAATGAACACCTCGAGTCGATATGAAGTCAACTTTTTTTCGTTTTCACGAAGTATTTGAGTCGACTATTGCTCTTCTTGAAGGTCCATTCGAACTCAAATGAACACTTCGAGTCGATATGAAGTCAACTTTTTTTCGTTTTCACGAAGTATTTGAGTCGACAATTGCTCTTCTTGAAGGTCCATTCGAACTCAAATGAACACCTCGAGTCGATATGAAGTCAACTTTTTTTCGTTTTCACGATGTATTCGAGTCGACAATTGCTCTTCTTGAAGGTCCATTCGAACTCAAATGAACACCTCGAGTCGATATGAAGTCAACTTTTTTTCGTTTTCACGATGTATTCGAGTCGACAATTGCTCTTCTTGAAGGTCCATTCGAACTCAAATGAACACCTCGAGTCGATATGAAGTCAACTTTTTTGCGTTTTCACGAAGTATTTGAGTCGACAATTGCTCTTCTTGAAGGTCCATTCGAACTCAAATGAACACCTCGAGTCGATATGAATCCAACTTTTTTTCGTTTTCACGAAGTATTTGAGTCGACAATTGCTCTTCTTGAAGGTCCATTCGAACTCAAATGAACACCTCGAGTCGATATGAAGTCAACTTTTTTTCGTGTTCACGATGTATTTGAGTCGACAATTGCTCTTCTTGAAGGTCCATTCGAACTCAAATGAACACCTCGAGTCGATATGAAGTCAACTTTTTTTCGTTTTCACGAAGTATTTGAGTCGACAATTGCTCTGCTTGAAGGTCCATTCGAACTCAAATGAACACCTCGAGTCGATATGAAGTCAACTTTTTTTCGTTTTCACGAAGTATTCGAGTCGACTATTGCTCTTCTTGAAGGTCCATTCGAACTCAAATGAACACCTCGAGTCGATATGAAGTCAACTTTTTTTCGTTTTCACGAAGTATTTGAGTCGACAATTGCTCTTCTTGAAGGTCCATTCGAACTCAAATGAACACTTCGAGTCGATATGAAGTCAACTTTTTTTCGTTTTCACGAAGTATTTGAGTCGACAATTGCTCTTCTTGAAGGTCCATTCGAACTCAAATGAACACCTCGAGTCGATATGAAGTCAACTTTTTTTCGTTTTCACGAAGTATTTGAGTCGACAATTGCTCTTCTTGAAGGTCCATTCGAACTCAAATGAACACCTCGAGTCGATATGAAGTCAACTTTTTTTCGTTTTCACGAAGTATTTGAGTCGAAAATTGCTCTCCTTGAAGGTCCATTCGAACTCAAATAAACAGCTCGAGTCGATATGAAGTCAATTTTTTTCCGTTTTCACGAAGTATTTGAGTCGACAATTGCTCTTCTTGACGGTCCATTCGAACTCAAATCAACACCTCGAGTCGATATGAATCCAACTTTTTTTCGTTTTCACGAAGTATTTGAGTCGACAATTGCTCTTCTTGAAGGTCCATTCGAACTCAAATGAACACCTCGAGTCGATATGAAGTCAACTTTTTTTCGTTTTCACGAAGTATTCGAGTCGACAATTGCTCTTCTTGAAGGTCCATTCGAACTCAAATGAACACCTCGAGACGATATGAAGTCAACTTTTTTTCGTTTTCACTAAGTATTTGAGTCGACAATTGCTCTTCTTGAAGATCCATTCGAACTCAAATGAACACCTCGAGTCGATATGAAGTCAACTTTTTTTCGTTTTCACGAAGTATTTGAGTCGACAATTGCTCTTCTTGAAGGTCCATTCGAACTCAAATGAACACCTCGAGTCATTATGAAGTCAACTTTTTTTCGTTTTCACGAAGTATTTGAGTCGACAATTGCTCTTCTTGAAGGTCCATTCGAACTCAAATGAACACCTCGAGTCGATATGAAGTCAACTTTTTTTCGTTTTCACGAAGTATTTGAGTCGACAATTGCTCTTCTTGAAGGTCCATTCTAACTCAAATGAACACCTCGAGTCGATATGAAGTCAACTTTTTTTCGTTTTCACGAAGTATTTGAGTCGACTATTGCTCTTCTTGAAGGTCCATTCGAACTCAAATGAACACTTCGAGTCGATATGAAGTCAACTTTTTTTCGTTATCACGAAGTATTTGAGTCGACAATTGCTCTTCTTGAAGGTCCATTCGAACTCAAATGAACACCTCGAGTCGATATGAAGTCAACTTTTTTTCGTTTTCACGATGTATTCGAGTCGACAATTGCTCTTCTTGAAGGTCCATTCGAACTCAAATGAAGACCTCGAGTCGATATGAAGTCAACTTTTTTTCGTTTTCACGAAGTATTTGAGTCGACAATTGCTCTTCTTGACGGTCCATTCGAACTCAAATCAACACCTCGAGTCGATATGAATCCAACTTTTTTTCGTTTTCACGAAGTATTTGAGTCGACAATTGCTCTTCTTGAAGGTCCATTCGAACTCAAATGAACACCTCGAGTCGATATGAAGTCAACTTTTTTTCGTTTTCACGATGTATTCGAGTCGACAATTGCTCTTCTTGAAGGTCCATTCGAACTCAAATGAACACCTCGAGTCATTATGAAGTCAACTTTTTTTCGTTTTCACGAAGTATTTGAGTCGACAATTGCTCTTCTTGAAGGTCCATTCGAACTCAAATGAACACCTCGAGTCGATATGAATCCAACTTTTTATCGTTTTCACGAAGTATTTGAGTCGACAATTGCTCTTCTTGAAGGTCCATTCGAACTCAAATGAACACCTCGAGTCGATATGAAGTCAACTTTTTTTCGTGTTCACGATGTATTCGAGTCGACAATTGCTCTTCTTGAAGGTCCATTCGAACTCAAATGAACACCTCGAGTCGATATGAAGTCAACTTTTTTGCGTTTTCACGAAGTATTTGAGTCGACAATTGCTCTTCTTGAAGGTCCATTCGAACTCAAATGAACACCTCGAGTCGATATGAAGTCAACTTTTTTGCGTTTTCACGAAGTATTTGAGTCGACAATTGCTCTTCTTGAAGGTCCATTCGAACTCAAATGAACACCTCGAGTCGATATGAATCCAACTTTTTTTCGTTTTCACGAAGTATTTGAGTTGACAATTGCTCTTCTTGAAGGTCCATTCGAACTCAAATGAACACCTCGAGTCGATATGAAGTCAACTTTTTTTCGTGTTCACGATGTATTCGAGTCGACAATTGCTCTTCTTGAAGGTCCATTCGAACTCAAATGAACACCTCGAGTCGATATGAAGTCAACTTTTTTGCGTTTTCACGAAGTATTTGAGTCGACAATTGCTCTCCTTGAAGGTCCATTCGAACTCAAATGAACACCTCGAGTCGATATGAAGTCAACTTTTTTTCGTTTTCACTAAGTATTTGAGTCGACAATTGCTCTTCTTGAAGATCCATTCGAACTCAAATGAACACCTCGAGTCGATATGAAGTCAACTTTTTTTCGTTTTCACGAAGTATTTGAGTCGACAATTGCTCTTCTTGAAGGTCCATTCGAACTCAAATGAACACCTCGAGTCGATATGAAGTCAACTTTTTTTCGTTTTCACTAAGTATTTGAGTCGACAATTGCTCTTCTTGAAGATCCATTCGAACTCAAATGAACACCTCGAGTCGATATGAAGTCAACTTTTTTTCGTTTTCACGAAGTATTTGAGTCGACAATTGCTCTTCTTGAAGGTCCATTCGAACTCAAATGAACACGTCGAGTCGATATGAAGTCAACTTTTTTTCGTTTTCACGAAGTATTTGAGTCGACAATTGCTCTTCTTGAACGTCCATTCGAACTCAAATGAACACCTCGAGTCGATATGAAGTCAACTTTTTTTCGTTTTCACGATGTATTCGAGTCGACAATTGCTCTTCTTGAAGGTCCATTCGAACTCAAATGAACACCTCGAGTCGATATGAAGTCAACTTTTTTGCGTTTTCACGAAGTATTTGAGTCGACAATTGCTCTTCTTGAAGGTCCATTCGAACTCAAATGAACACCTCGAGTCGATATGAATCCAACTTTTTTTCGTTTTCACGAAGTATTTGAGTCGACAATTGCTCTTCTTGAAGGTCCATTCGAACTCAAATGAACACCTCGAGTCGATATGAAGTCAACTTTTTTTCGTGTTCACGATGTATTTGAGTCGACAATTGCTCTTCTTGAAGGTCCATTCGAACTCAAATGAACACCTCGAGTCGATATGAAGTCAACTTTTTTTCGTTTTCACGAAGTATTTGAGTCGACAATTGCTCTTCTTGAAGGTCCATTCGAACTCAAATGAACACCTCGAGTCGATATGAAGTCAACTTTTTTTTCGTTTTCACGAAGTATTCGAGTCGACAATTGCTCTTCTTGAAGGTCCATTCGAACTCAAATGAACACCTCGAGTCGATATGAAGTCAACTTTTTTTCGTTTTCACGAAGTATTTGAGTCGACAATTGCTCTTCTTGAAGGTCCATTCGAACTCAAATGAACACCTCGAGTCGATATGAAGTCAACTTTTTTTCGTTTTCACGAAGTATTTGAGTCGACAATTGCTCTTCTTGAAGGTCCATTCGAACTCAAATGAACACCTCGAGTCGATATGAAGTCGACTTTTTTTCGTTTTCACGAAGTATTTGAGTCGATAATTGCTCTTCTTGAAGGTCCATTCGAACTCAAATGAACACCTCGAGTCGATATGAATCCAACTTTTTTTCGTTTTCACGAAGTATTTGAGTTGACAATTGCTCTTCTTGAAGGTCCATTCGAACTCAAATGAACACCTCGAGTCGATATGAAGTCAACTTTTTTTCGTGTTCACGATGTATTCGAGTCGACAATTGCTCTTCTTGAAGGTCCATTCGAACTCAAATGAACACCTCGAGTCGATATGAAGTCAACTTTTTTGCGTTTTCACGAAGTATTTGAGTCGACAATTGCTCTCCTTGAAGGTCCATTCGAACTCAAATGAACACCTCGAGTCGATATGAAGTCAACTTTTTTTCGTTTTCACTAAGTATTTGAGTCGACAATTGCTCTTCTTGAAGATCCATTCGAACTCAAATGAACACCTCGAGTCGATATGAAGTCAACTTTTTTTCGTTTTCACGAAGTATTTGAGTCGACAATTGCTCTTCTTGAAGGTCCATTCGAACTCAAATGAACACCTCGAGTCGATATGAAGTCAACTTTTTTTCGTTTTCACTAAGTATTTGAGTCGACAATTGCTCTTCTTGAAGATCCATTCGAACTCAAATGAACACCTCGAGTCGATATGAAGTCAACTTTTTTTCGTTTTCACGAAGTATTTGAGTCGAAAATTGCTCTCCTTGAAGGTCCATTCGAACTCAAATGAACACGTCGAGTCGATATGAAGTCAACTTTTTTTCGTTTTCACGAAGTATTTGAGTCGACAATTGCTCTTCTTGAACGTCCATTCGAACTCAAATGAACACCTCGAGTCGATATGAAGTCAACTTTTTTTCGTTTTCACGATGTATTCGAGTCGACAATTGCTCTTCTTGAAGGTCCATTCGAACTCAAATGAACACCTCGAGTCGATATGAAGTCAACTTTTTTGCGTTTTCACGAAGTATTTGAGTCGACAATTGCTCTTCTTGAAGGTCCATTCGAACTCAAATGAACACCTCGAGTCGATATGAATCCAACTTTTTTTCGTTTTCACGAAGTATTTGAGTCGACAATTGCTCTTCTTGAAGGTCCATTCGAACTCAAATGAACACCTCGAGTCGATATGAAGTCAACTTTTTTTCGTGTTCACGATGTATTTGAGTCGACAATTGCTCTTCTTGAAGGTCCATTCGAACTCAAATGAACACCTCGAGTCGATATGAAGTCAACTTTTTTTCGTTTTCACGAAGTATTTGAGTCGACAATTGCTCTTCTTGAAGGTCCATTCGAACTCAAATGAACACCTCGAGTCGATATGAAGTCAACTTTTTTTTCGTTTTCACGAAGTATTCGAGTCGACAATTGCTCTTCTTGAAGGTCCATTCGAACTCAAATGAACACCTCGAGTCGATATGAAGTCAACTTTTTTTCGTTTTCACGAAGTATTTGAGTCGACAATTGCTCTTCTTGAAGGTCCATTCGAACTCAAATGAACACCTCGAGTCGATATGAAGTCAACTTTTTTTCGTTTTCACGAAGTATTTGAGTCGACAATTGCTCTTCTTGAAGGTCCATTCGAACTCAAATGAACACCTCGAGTCGATATGAAGTCGACTTTTTTTCGTTTTCACGAAGTATTTGAGTCGATAATTGCTCTTCTTGAAGGTCCATTCGAACTCAAATAAACACCTCGAGTCGATATGTCCGCGCCACTTTGGCCACTTTGCCCAGTTAGCGTTGAGTTAAAATTACGAAATTTTTTTTATGGGTTTCGACCAACCCCACAATGGTCCTCGAAACTTTTCATAACCCAAGGTCAAGGGGAAGGGGTTCAAAACGAATTTTGAAATTTTGAAAATTTCATATCTCGAAAAATTCATATAGTATGTTTTTTATTTCATATTTCGATAGAGTTTGTTCCGTAGAATTTTTTAGGACCATCCGCAGCTTTGTACGACCAGCCGTTCGTTCACAATGACGGCTCAAAGATTGTGTAAATCAAACTGTTGAAATACAGGTCCATTTTCATACTAACAAGCTCTTTGGAACATCATATGGGTTAAGTGATGTCGAGTTTGTTGTTCTGAGCTGCGTTTCGTGCTACGGAAATGAAGGTAATTTCGAATGTTTGTTGGTAGGTAATTCTTTTATAGAAACTTTATTACCGACGTAGTATTAAAAACCCCAGAATTATATCGTATTAATTAATCATAATTAATTATAATCATTATTAATAATAAATATGAATTATTAATACCTAACAATAAATTATAATAATTTTCACTAGGTACCTACTTGATAAAATTGTTAATAATTAGTGATAATTGATAATAATAGTTAATCTAACATTTAGGATCTAGACATTTAGACCTAGTGATCTAGACAGAAGGGTGATCTGTACAAAGAAGATAATGAACCGTTGTGTCAATAATTTGCAGAGTTTTTGGTTTATTATCTTCGATAATGAACCATTGGAATCGCCCAAAGAAAAAAAAATTTTAACCCCCCCTCAAAATTTGTTGGTTTACGTTTCAAGATACGTAGATTCAGAAAAGAGAATAAAAAAAAATCCGTCCGTCCGCCGTACGCCGTCCGCCGTACGCCGTCCGCCGTCCGCGCCACTTTGCCCAGTTAGCGTTGAGTTAAAATTACGAAATTTTTTTTATGGGTTTCGACCAACCCCACAATGGTCCTCGAAACTTTTCATAACCCTAGGTCAAGGGGAAGGGGTTCAAAACGAATTTTGAAATTTTGAAAATTCCATATCTCGAAAAATTCATATAGAACGGTATGTTTTTTATTTCATATTTAGATAGAGTTTGTTCCGTAGAATTTTTTAAGACCATCCGCAGCTTTGTACGACCAGCCGTTCGTTCACAATGACGGCTCAAAGATTGTGTCTCACAACCCGATTGTAAATCAAACTGTTGAAATACAGGTCCATTTTCATACTAACAAGCTCTTTGGAACATCATATGGGTTAAGTGATGTCGAGTTTGTTGTTCTGAGGTGCGTTTCGTGCTACGGAAAAGAAGGTAATTTCGAATGTTTGTTGGTAGGTACTTCTTTTATAGAAAAATTATTACCGACGTAGTATTAAAAACCCCAGAATTATATCGTATTAATTAATCATAATTAATAATAATAATTATTATTAATAAATACTGACAAGAAAAACATCAGTTCATGTGACGTCACAGTAATAGTACCTACATTATCCAGCTGTTGTATCTTTAGATGCTTGTTGTATCACTGGGTGATCAAGGAGGCAGTTGTATCCCTCCGCTTCTCGGTAAACCTTTTTCTGCGTTCGCTTACACTTACTTACTGAAACTGTTTCGACCATCTTGTAACTCTCGATCTCTCGTGGTCTCAACCATTACTTGTGCTCTCTATTTGTCTGTGCTGTTCTGTTCGGATTCTCGTCTTAAAGAAATATAGTTCGGATTCTCGTCTTCAAATGTGAGTACTCATTTATATAGAATCCTCTCTTATGAGCTCAATGGGAGATAGCTCTCCGTAGTATACATGTTTCCGTGTGGCGTTTGCGTTTGGGTTAGATTGGCTTTTCGTCTTGATGTTTGATTTAAATTCTCGGATGGTATCTGTCAGCTTGGTCTTCAGCCACACCCTGAATTCTCGTTCTGTGTGAAGATGATGATTTATGAAGTATTGAATTCTCGTAAGGCGGATCAACCGGCGGTGCGTCAGTGCTGTGTGTTTGCTATGTGAAGAAATGTGGGGTCTGACGTCACCATCGTTTAAAAATCCTGTACAGGTAAAGGACTGTTGGCCACAGTCCGCGGAACCTCGTAAAATCCCCCCTCGTAAAAATCCACACCTCGAAATCTCGCTCGATTTGAAAACTCGGGGTTGATCACGCCAACATGAAATCTCGGTGGCTGAAGAAATTGATTTCTCGGACCCTGGACATGTGTGGTAATTAGAAAACTCGAAAGAAACCAGCAGGATATTCGTATGGCAATTTGTAAAGGATTTTACTCGCTTGAATGGTTGGATATTTGAATGGAAACTCGTAAAAGTTTTTGGA
Organism: Stenodema calcarata; assembly: GCA_963920205.1. NCBI lineage: Eukaryota > Metazoa > Arthropoda > Insecta > Hemiptera > Miridae > Stenodema > Stenodema calcarata. Next base: position 16,162,046 of record OY986064.1, read on the forward strand.
ATGCTCGTAGAAGACGCTTGTTTGAATGATGGACTCTCGTGAAATTGGTTCAAATGAAGTCTCTTAGCCCCTTAACGCACAAGATCAGAACCACGTCGAAAAAAAAATATTTTTTGTGCTTTTCATCTTATTTTCGGTCTCCTATGATCAAAAACCAATAACAATCGTGAATTTACCCGAAATTGGAAAATTGGGAAAATTGTATCTTGTCAGATACATTGTGCTGTTTTGCGGATAGCCTTGCACTACGAATTGGTATCTTGTCGGATACAATGTGAGCAACTCCGTGCCATCATTTATCCTAAAAAAAAATTCACCAATTTGATTGTCGGGTAAGTGATTCAGAATAAAGATACTTTCATATAAATGTACTTGGTTTATTTTACAAAAACAGTAAACATGAACGGAAATTGGACGGGTGAAAATACCCCTATAAAAGTACAAGAAAATGAGAAGTGTCTAGTATTGACATGCGAGGTGAGATTATGCTTCCAAAACTCGACTGTTTTACTGAGTTACCAAAAGAGTTTCGATTAAATAAAAAATCACTTCTCATGATAACTCAGGAAATAGTTCCGGGTCGGAACGAAGCACAATCTCACCTTGCACTTATCACATGTCACCGCTGTTTGTCCATTCTTGCAATGGACACACCGCCCTTTTACTTCAAAAGTTGGCGAGTGATCAAGTTTATCAAATCTTACTCCTTCCGGGATTTTTTGTTTTTGAACTCGTTTACACTTCAATATTTTCCGAGGCACCAGTTTAAAATAAAAATCGTACACTATCCCACTAACTCCAGCACGCACAAAAAGTTTGAATCCCCACTTCTTGGGTTTGTCCTTGTTATACTGCCTTCTGCTTCCAGCTCTTTTGCCTTTGTATGGAGCCATCATCTCATCAATACTGAAGGCATTCTCGTGAGGGACAGACATGCACTGTTTCCTGACTATTTCGGAAAGAGGTCGGATTTTGTAGTACCTGTCTTCACTGGGCAATTTCGAGTTGTCATTGAAGTGTAAAAAGCGTTTCAACGATAGATAACGGTTGAGAGTCATGACACTGGCGATTTTCTCATTTCTCAACGAGGTGCTCCAATAATCTCGCACTGATGGCATCACAATAATACTCATGAGCAGTTCTATGGCCAACAGGTCTCTGATTTCCATGGAATTAGTGTTTATACATTTACCAGTCTTTTGGATGGAGTTGGTGTTCGTTTGTTCAACGATCAGGTCAATTGCTTTTTCAGGAAAAAACTGCTGAAAATACTCCAGCTTTGTGAGCACCTCTGGTCCTTTCAAGCTTGTTTCCTCAGGGGGCTGGACGAGAAACGTTGGTCTGACTCCTCTCTCCCAAATCCATGTGACAACTTCCCTTCGAACCTTGAGTCTTGCTTTTGCTTTGGAACGGGTATTTTTCTTTGGATGCCTTCGCTTTTTAGGTTGTTTTGTCGCAGTTGAAGAACTTGGAGTTGAAGAAAAAGTGGTCGGAGTTGTCGGAAAAGTGTTTGAAGTTGTCGGAGTTGAAGAAAAAGGAGTTGAAGTTTTGTTTTCTGGCATAAGGATTGAATCTGATTGATTTGGCGATTCTACGGATTGGATATTTTGATGACGTTCCCAAGCTTCTGTCTCGCTATCTACAAAGTACAATCTTCCTTCATCCTCCAGGTTGATGGTGTTATCGTCAAAATATTCTAAAATCTCAAACTGGTCTTCGAAATTCTGTTCCTCCCTTTCCAACCCACCAAACCCAACTGACACAACATTCTCCTCTTCCAATCCATCGTCGCCTTCATCCTCCGATGGCACATTATTTTTTGGGACTAAAGCCAAAATTCTTTTCCCTCTGCTTGTGTACATCTGAAAAAGGAAAAAACGGGAAATAGTGAAATTCCCAAGAAATTGTAAGAAAATAAATTTGTATCTCACGAGATACATAGTGCAGTAGGCCGTGCCCAACTCCATGTTTTGGTCAGGAAGGAATGCCTGGCAAATCTCACGATGTATCTGAGAGGATACAGATCTTTTATCGGGTCTTCTAAAGGTAATAATCAACGAAACAGCATTCCAAACGCTTCAAACCAAACATCAAGCTCCCAAAAATCACAACATAATTTTCTTACCTTGATTTTCTTCGAAAAACTATTAGAAAAATGCTGGCGAAAACTGGCACATGTCACTAGAACACAACGAGGCGACGAAGTGAGGACTTCCTATCTTTACTATCTCTGTTATCATACTGGGAGGTTCAATCTCTTCCGAATGTTGCATTGTGACCAACTATTATCCCAAGTGGGTAAAGGATTCGTTTCCAAGAGGATCAACGGCATGTTTTAGGATTTTCATGCTCATAAACTTTACGTATCTGGAGAGATACGTTGTGCGTTAAAGGGTTAAGAAGTCTCGATGGAATGCTTGATAACTTGATCAATCGAATTTATTTCTGGAATGACTCGGTAATCGAAACCTCGCATGATTGTTTTGTTGAAATTTTGTAAACTCTCGCTTGCCTTTTAAATTATTGAATTTCCTCGGCCATCTTGGATTTAATGCAGTAGCAGAATCACCCTACCATTTTAGAAAGTGGGAAGATGTTTTGACTCGGGCAGTAGTTGGACGAGAGAAAAGAAAATAGTTCCTTTTGACATATTTTTGTGGGCAGTTGGTAGACAACCTGTTGGCCGTATGGATGCAAGCGTCTAGTATCCATAGTAGGTTGGTGGAAATCATTTGCGATTAGAGAATGGATACTGTAGGCTAACTTAAAGTAGTTATCCGACGTAAATAGTCAAGAACCACTTATGTCTGGCATGGCTGCGTCCAAGAAAAACTAAATTTGAAGGGTAAAAGAAGAAGAAGTCTGAAACCTTCTCTCCTGTCTTTCTACAACCTACCTTTGTTTTTGTTTACGTTTTTGAAATAGTTCAAAATTAAATCACATCAAGTTCTTGTGTTTAAAATAGAAGTCAAAACTCTCTGTGACAAGATCAACGTTTGAAATAACTCGTCTATTCAACTTATAGTTTTATGCAACCGTGAAAAAGTAATGGTTAATTGTTGATGGAAAATTCGTGGAAGTTCGATTTTTGGCGAATGGATTGACTCGTGAATTGGACAAAGAGAAGCACAGAGGTTGAGCACAGAGCAAGTTATGTTATAGTGAAATGGATATTCGATGTTTTGGCGTAAGTTTTTGCTGGTTTTCTTACATCGTTTTGAGATTCTCGCCTGACAGATCTAACCATAGTTGTGTGATTGAAGTATGTCTCGTACCAAACGCAAACGTTGACACATAGGCTCGTTATGAATGATAGTTGGATGCTCGTAATGAATACTCGATATTCTAAAGAATACTCGAACTGTTGAAAATCTACGGTCGATTCTACTCTCATCTCTAAAGAGGATGTTAACTGCTAGCACAATACCTTCACTGGATGACGGAGCAAAAAGAATGGCGCTAGGTCAGAAGGGGCTTGTCCACTTCTAGGTGTGTAGTGAATCCAGAAGAGTGGGAACTTCGGGAACAGGCTCCCAGTCTTCATTTCAGATGGGTTTCAGCACTCGACCATTAGCTTTTCTTTGTGTGAACTGATTCCAGTAGGGTTAGAAGAGAAAACTCGTTCATATTCATATAACTTGTGAAAAATTCTAGTATGAATGAAGGAATGAATCCTCGATAAACTATATATATAAGATGAATATTGAAAATTTAATATAATATATGATTCTCGGATTCTCGATGCTGGATTGCTTAATCAGAGACTCTCGTTTTAGACTTTCAGATGAATGACATGTACAACCAGAACTCTCGAATCCTCGAATGAACATACTCGAACTCTCGATAAACCGATGGACTCTCGTATTGATGATTCTCGTAATGCTCGTACTGATGATTCTCGTAATGCTCGTATTGATGATTCTCGTAATGCTCGTATTGATGATTCTCGTAATGCTCGTATTGATGACTCTCGTAATCCTCGTGTGCCAGACTCACACTCGTTGGAATCTGGATCCTCAAATAACTGTCTATCAGACACGCCGCTTCAGTTGAACGACATTAAGGAAATGGTTGCTGCAAATCTCGATTCCTGGAAAAATGAAATGAAAGTCAGGATGATCTGGATTCTCGTGACACTCGTATTCAAAGAACAGCTTTGATCGCAAGGGAGCGGTCACACAGCCTAGAAAATGGAACTGCAATGCTCGGCAGATACTCTGGTAAAAATCCATCTTATATTACTTTTATTGCCGACACTGGAGCTACTCATCATATGATCAATGATTTAGATGTCTTGATAAATGTTCGGAAATTGCCTAATCCAAAATATATATCTTGCGCTAACAGAAGTTCGGACGCAGATATGAAGGTAACGTTAATTGGTGACAGTTGTTTCTGATGATAATTCTTCTAGCTTCTCTGTACTAAAGGATGTATTGTACACTCCTGTCCTTGCAGAAAATTTATTTTCATTGCGTAAACAAGTGCAAAACTCGCTGTATGCAACTTTTGATAGCTCAAAACTACAACTGATAGATAAAAATAACTTGTCAGTCTTGAAGGAAGGCCCATATGATGGACAATTTTGGCTTCTTAAATTTATTTTACCATTAAGTAGACTCTCGCCTAATGATCAGGCTGCCGCAATCCAACATATTAATTCTCAGGTTAAAGAAGGCGATAAATATTCAAACATTACTGTTTTTAACTGCTTGGATATTTCCTTAGGAGGGAGTACCGCAGACGCTATGGTGAACATCACCGCACCTGGTAGTAGTATCCCTAATACAAGTACTTGTCTTAAACGTACCCATTCTGGTCATGATTCTCGATTAGGAGGGAGAAAGAAAGTTCGATTTAATCTAGATCATGCCCCTGTTTCACCTGTTGCTGATAATCAACTCTCGATTAGAGACAATAAAGGTATGCTGTGGCATCTACGCCTCAACCACGCTTCAAAACGCTATTTAGAGCTAGCCGCTAAATCAATGTCAGAACTCAAAAACGTCAAATTTGGGAATGATATACTCGATTGTGCTTCGTGTAAACTTTCAAAAGCTAAACGTAAACCATGCAATCAAACTAGAACTCGATCAGAAATTGTTTTTGCTAGACTTTACAGTGATTTACTTGGTCCAGTACGTCCTCAAGCCTATGGTACATCAAGTAAATATATAGTAACCTTCTCTGATGACAAAACTAGGTATGCTTTCGTATATGAAATGAGAGATAAAACTCAAGTACACTTTGCGTTAAAAACATGTCTGGAAGAAATTCGTAAATTGTCAGGCCCACAAACCAAAGTTGTAGAACTCCGTACTGATGGGGGATTAGAATTTAAAACCCAACAAATGAAAGTTCTTCTTGAACAGGAACATATTTCCCTAAATATATGTGAACCTCGCACTCCACAACATAATGCACTTGCTGAAAGGTTGAACCTAGAAATAGAAGAAAAAGTTAGAGTTAGTCTAAACTCATCAGGTCTACCACTAGGATACTGGCCTTTTGCCTTACGAAATGCCATATATGTCCACAATAGAACTCCAAATGCTTCGTTGGAATTTCGTACCCCGTTGGAAGTAGTCACAGGCAAGATTCCTAAAATTGGAGATATTCGCAGATTTGGGTCGGAAGCATATGTGCTCGACACACTTCCATCAACTCGATCAAAATTTGCTCCTAAAGCAAATTTGATGTATTTGCTTGAATGCAATAGCACTGGTTATACTCTTTTAGATGCCTATAAACGAACCATTGTCCGCTCCAAACATGTTGACTTTGTTGAATCTCGTGTGTATGCAGATAAACCCGAAAATATTGTGGAAGGGACCTTTGATAATGATAGTATACAATTTGAAATATCCGATGAAGTAGATGAGCAGGACTCCGTTTCTGAGTCACCTCCCCAAGAAACAGAATCAAGTTCTAACAGTATTCCAAACCTGTCTAATGCAGAACCTTCTGTGATTTTTGAAGAGGTGATCGGCGGAAATGATAGTTATGATTTTCTGGAGCAATTGAGTGACATAAGTGAGACTGAGGACGATGACAATACAGTTAAGGGATCTGCCTCAATGCTGTTGTCCAAATTTGAAGGGGAACCTCAGACATATCAGGAAGCTATGGCAGATCGGGATAGTGACAAATGGGCAGATGCAATAAATGAGGAGTTTGATGCGTTAGAGAAATGTAGGACTTGGAAAGTAATTCGTCGTGATCAGGTACCTGCTGGACATAAAATTATCAAGTCTAGATGGGTACATAAGCGAAAATTAGAATCTGATGGCTCCATTCGGTTCAGGAGCAGATTAGTGGCAAAAGGTTTTGCAGATTCAAACGATTACAGCATCTCAGAAACGTATGCTCCTGTTGCTAGAATTGCAGATGTTCGATTTCTATTGATTGTGGCCAATAAGTTTGATTTAAATATCAAACAGTTTGATGTCAAAACCGCGTTTTTAAATGGGACACTCGAAAAACACGTCTATATGGAAATTCCCTCAGGATTCTCGAAATATTTAAACAAACCAACATCTTTTGAAAAGACTCATGTATGTGAATTACACAAGGCTCTCTATGGTCTAAGAGTCAGTCCCAAAAGGTGGTTTATTCGTTTTAAAGAAGCAATCATGGCTATTGGTTTCATGTCTTATGAATTTCAACCATGCTTGTTTGTTTGGCGTCAAGATGTGACATTTGCGATTTTACTATTGTATGTTGATGACATATTACTGACTTCTAACTCCAAGTTAAAAATTAAGGAAGTTGGAGAACTTCTAAAATGCCAATTCTCGATTACTGATCTTGGAGAACCCAAAAGATTTCTAGGAATAGATATTGTTCGTAATAGATCGAAGAGAACGATTTTCTTGAATCAGACTCGACAAATACAGGCTATGTTGAGGAATTTCAATCTTGATAATGAGTCCAAGAAAGTGAATACCCCAATGCTTACTGGTGAGGAATCAAAAGAGCGGGTCAAAGTAGTGTCTCCCTCACCAAAGTATAGGTCAGTCAATGAAATTCTTTTTCGTCAAGCAATTGGAATATTGTTGTACCTTCAGAATTGTACTCGTCCTGATATCTCCGTGGCGACAAATTTACTTAGTCGACGTCAGTCTAACTTTACTTTGAATGACTGGGCTAAGGTTGAAAGAGTCATGTTGTATTTCAAGAATACCTCTGATCTTGGACTGAAATATACAGGTTCAGAAAAGGGCATGACGTGCAATGTTGATGCCTCGTTAGGTATTCATGACCCTGAAGGTCAATCCACTACTGGTTATGTCATTCGGTTATTCGGCGACTTAGTTGCATGGAAGACGAAACGCCAAAATTATGTAGCGCTTTCACCAGCAGAATCAGAATATGTAGCTATGAGTGTTGCATGTAAAGATCTTGCAGCTTTTAGAATGATGAGTGATAAATTGTTGAAACTGAGTCTTGTGCCAATTATCTTTGAAGATAATAAATAAAAGTGCTATGAGACTTGCTGAGATGGATGACGCTTCTTCACTGAGACACCTTGTGCGGCTTGCGTACCATTACATCCGTGAAGAATTGAAAAATGGAAATGTGAAAATTGAGTGGATTGGGACGGGATCTCAAGTAGCAGATTTCTTCACTAAGCCGTTAGCACGGAAGAAATTTGAGTTTTTCCGTGATCAAGTTGTACTCCCACAGCCAGTGTAGAAGTTAACGCTTTATTTCTGATTACAGATAGACTCAGCTGAGTTCACATTGGCACTGTAAACTGTGGAATCTCGTTTTGACTACGTTGCTGTTGATGAACCTCGGAATCTCGAAAAGCAACTGAAGTCTAGAACAGCCAAAACTCGATATTCAACACTTGAACACTCGACTCGACACAATAGTTCGCGAAGTTTGACGTGTCGTAAATCTACCTATGATTCCTCTTTGCAAAGCTCTTGATCACTCGATAAATAGCTATACTAGACATAACGTCAGCTGAATATTAAGGAATCAAATTTGAGTTTGCGTTCTGAATCCATAATGTGCAAGTCTTTGCAATTTCTCTCAAATTAGTCATGTCATGTTATGAATTTTGTAAATAATTTGTAACTATCTTGTGTTCCTTCACATTCCTGATGGGAGGGAGTGACAAGAAAAACATCAGTTCATGTGACGTCACAGTAATAGTACCTACATTATCCAGCTGTTGTATCTTTAGATGCTTGTTGTATCACTGGGTGATCAAGGAGGCAGTTGTATCCCTCCGCTTCTCGGTAAACCTTTTTCTGCGTTCGCTTACACTTACTTACTGAAACTGTTTCGACCATCTTGTAACTCTCGATCTCTCGTGGTCTCAACCATTACTTGTGCTCTCTATTTGTCTGTGCTGTTCTGTTCGGATTCTCGTCTTAAAGAAATATAGTTCGGATTCTCGTCTTCAAATGTGAGTACTCATTTATATAGAATCCTCTCTTAAATACGAATTATTAATACCTAACAATAAATTATAATAATTTTCACTAGGTACTTGATAAAATTGTTAATAATTAGTGATAATTTATAATAATAATTAATCTAACATTTAGGATCTAGACATTTAGACCTAGTGATCTAGACAGAAGGGTGATCTGTACAAAGAAGATAATGAACCGTTGTGTCAAGAATTTGCAGAGTTTTTTTTTATTCGATTTTCTGAATCTACGTATCTTGAAACGTAAACCAACAAATTTTGAGGGGGGGTTAAAAAAATTTTTTCTTTGGGCGATTCCAATGGTTCATCATCGAAGATAATAAACCAATATCCGTCCGTACGCCGTCCGCGCCACTTTGCCCAGTTAGCGTTGAGTTAAAATTACGAAATTTTTTTTATGGGTTCCGACCAACCCCACAATGGTCCTCGAAACTTTTCATAACCCTAGGTCAAGGGGAAGGGGTTCAAAACGAATTTTGAAATTTTGAAAATTTCATATCTCGAAAAATGCATATAGAACGGTATGTTTTTTATTTCATATTTAGATAGAGTTTGTTCCGTAAAATTTTTTAAGACCAACCGCCGCTTTGTACAAGGTTGGTTCTCAGTTTACGGGACAATCGCTGTCCTTCGTTGATTAAAACTTCTACGAGTGAGACTGAGATTTAATTATGATAAGTTTGACTGATAATAATTGGAATATTTTCTCAAAGTGTAGGGTAATGGTGTTCAAGTTTGGTATTTTGTGCACATTTATATTCGTGTTCGTTATTTTAATACAAAAACATTTTATTGATATTCTTGCCATTGTGTTAATAATATCTTCACCCTTACGTACTATTCTACCGTCATTAGGGAAGGAAAACTCATTGTCATGGGCACCTCTCATTGTCGTGGTCTACGAAATTTTAAAAATTCATTTTTGAGGACAGAAATGAAATTCATGCGTGATGGCTCATCACAGTACCTTTAGAATGATTCCTAAAGATATACTTAAAAAATGCAGAATTTTAGGTGAGCAAAATAAAATTTGAAATTCCAAACCTTCGATTGTCCCTCAAACTGAGAATCACCCACAACCAGCCGTTCGTTCACAATGACGGCTCAAAGATTGTGCCTCACAACACGATCGTGAATCAAACTGTTGAAATACAGGTCCATTTTCATACTAACAAGCTCTTTGGAACGTCATATGGCTTAAGTGATGTCGAGTTTGTTGTTCTGAGGTGCGTTTCGTGCTACGGAAATGAAGGTAATTTCGAATGTTTGTTGGTAGGTACTTATTTTATAGAAAAATTATTACCGACGTAGTATTAAAAACCCCAGAATTCTATCGTTAATATAGTTTTTTTTTCTATTCGATTTTCTGAATCTACGTATCTTGAAACATTGTCGAAATTTAAAATTTCGTTTTGAACCCCTTCCCCTTGACCTAGGGTTATGAAAAGTTTCGAGGACCATTGTGGGGTTGGTCGGAACCCATAAAAAAAATTTCGTAATTTTAACTCAACGCTAACTGGGCAAAGTGCCGCGGACGGCGGACGGCAACTGTTAGTTTCCCGCTGTGGGACCACCAGAATTCAATGGAGGCCTGAAACCACAAGGAAGTAAACATCTACGCGCGTTATAGGAACACATAGGTAGAGGTGGATAGGGTAGAACGATCAGGTTTCTATAATATATTATGCATACTCAACAGCGAGGTGCAAAGCACCTAGCATCCTATATACGTGGGTGGCAATGTTTTTCCTGTTCCCTGTCTTCTTCCCACAACCCCACTTTCACCCTCAGTCCCCCTCGGTTTCACCGAATATGTTTCCTCTTCCTTTCCTTTTTTGCCAGATGAACAAGCCTGAATTAGAGCATAACTTCACTGTAGTTGTACCACCACTGATTACTCGTGACCACCAGAAGTACTTGTACAATTCTTAGACGCCTTGCTTTTGCGATGTCAGTCAGCCTGAAATGGCTCATTACTGTTGTACCAGCGCTAAGTACTCATCACCACCACTACTACCGGTATCATCTAATTGTCAGAAGCCTTGCAAAAAGCTCCCGCCAACAGCATTGAAAGAAGCGAAAAGCTCCCTGCAGGTGCAACAGAGGAAACGTATTCGGTGAAACCGAGGGGGACTGAGGGTGAAAGTGGGGTTGTGGGAAGAAGACAGGGAACAGGAAAAACATTGGTGGTGGTGGTGGTTAGGTGTAGAAGGATCAGGATTCTATATACACAATCAACAGCGAGGTGCGAAGCACAGAGCATCCTATATACGTGACTGGCGGGCAAAGTGGATATCATTCCTTTTTGCGGCTGAGGAGATTTTTGGCGGGACAGTTTTTACAACGGAGTTGTTTTTGGGGGGATACGTATTACACAAATAATGAGGAAAATGCAACTTGCATGCAAGAGCATAGCTTAAAATCTCCATGCAGCATGGCTATAGGAGCGTTTGTAGAAGAAATAATTGATTTGTGTAAAATGCCTCCATTTTACTGGTTTTATAACAAATTTTGTCTCCCCAAACACCTCAATTTATTGATTTTTCAACGCTGAGCAATGGTGAATTCAGAATTAGATCATGTAAGAATCAGAATATTTTCCCTTAAAAAGCCTCCACTTCTGCAATCTGTGTGATTCTGTTCAAATTTGCTAGATATCGTCCTTTGATAATGAAAATCGAACCCGAGACTCTAACCGAACTGTTACCGTATAATAACATCGTTATCTCAATGGCGTAATGATTTGATTTCATGTAGGTATATCATTTATAGTTGTGTCATTTTTGAACGTAATAACGCATATATCGAGCGGTTGTTTGGTTTTCCACCCAATTTTTCGAGCTGCTTTTATCGCCCCAAGTTGAGAGTATTCTGCAGTAAACCTGTTTACTACTTCAGTCTCTGGCAGGGATTTTGTATACCTTTCACCATTACTGAGTAAGGACGCGTTTGTTTGTTTTGGTAGGTGTAGAATGCATCCCATTTTTAGAATGCATCCCTCTCCTCGAAGGAATTCACTTAAATTCCTAAACCCATCAGAGTTAGCTGGGTTTATCTTGAGTTGATCCTCCCTCATGACCGTGACTTTAGATTAAGGATCATGCTCTCGAACTGCCTCTTCGATCTCTTTATAATTGTCCTTTATATTTTTTAAATATATTGGCGGTGGTTTTGGGACTGATTTTGCCTTGGCGTTTCTGGCTGCCTCTGGCTTTTTTTTTTAACAAGTTCTGGAGAGTTATTTGGTTTCCTCCTCTTTTTTCCTGGAACGGATGTAAATTCCTCCTCATCGGAGTAATAATGACCTGTTTCGGGGGCTTTGACTTCTTCCAACTTGTCTTGAGAAGGATCACCGTCGAGGTTTTGATTTTATTTAGGGTGTACCGCTTTTAATTGTTGAATTTGATCAATCAGATGAGCAATCTGATCATCAGTTTTCTCCTGATACTTTTTGAATTTATTAGCGAACTCCTTACTGGTTTCCTTGATGGCAGTAACTAGGAAATCAACGATGTTAAATAATTCATCGATGGGCTCCTTCACTGAGTCAATTGTAAGAGTTGGGTTAACACATACCTCTCTCGTTTAACTGGATGTTGACGCTTTTGACCCACTTATTTGTTTTCGATTCGAGCTGTTCAACGGAGAGGACGGTCGCCGCCTGCTCCTCAGGACTACTCATCACTCAGCAGTTTTGAACCACATCAGCGAAACAACACTTTTTTAACTCCGCGATGTTTACTCGCCGAGCTCTCGAGCGGTACTTTGTGATAGAATGAAACACCTTTCTTCTACAAAACGTAAGACAGTGGTAACACATTTTTTAAGGAAGTACTTATTTTTCTGGAAAGGTTTGAAGTCGTATTGAGCGGAAAGAGGGAAGCAATGTATGTCATCTACCTCCCAGGCCAATAAGAGAGCAGTACATACTTACACCGGCTCCGTAAACCACTCTCTGATTGGCTCTGGCAAGCGGTGCATGAAAGCCACCCCTGCCCGCCCCTATCAGCCGCTGTATCAACTACAACCCTGTCCGACCACGTTGAGCGGGAAAAGTTCAAATTCGCCATTCTTCAGTTCGATCTGGTAGTTGAACAAGAATTTTCTCGTTTGAAATTACTCGTTTTACATTTCTTGTGAGGCACCAATTTTCGATTTTTTACCATCAAAGAATCATTCTCTGACCCACTCGGTTTTCGCGGTGTTGTACCGCCATAAACTTCGCCCTAGATCCTCCTACTAAACTCTCACTTCGACCCACTTGGCAGCAGTTTCGCGCTTTTAGCGATAGACGAAACGTAAAAAAGTTTTGGTTAATTATTTCATTCGTGGAAAACAATACTCTTCCCCCGCAATTCAGTTGATTTCCTTTTTCGAGGTGCTTAGAATCCAAAAATCACAAACGTACAATTTCTCCGTCCTTCCCTAGTCTGATTTCAGATATCAGATTCTGCAGTTTGTACATGTTTTCTGGGGATCAGAAAAAAGAAGAATCATTAACGAACGCTGTTTGCTCTTTACGGACTTATTCATGATTCACAGAGAACGTATTGACACGTGTGTCATTCTCTACATTTGGTGCTATTTTCATTTTTTTAACGAATTTTCGAAGAAAATGAAATTTTGGACCAAGAACAATAATTTCATTTTCTTCGAAAATTAGCTAAAATTTTGAACTTTTTACCTCATTTCTATCGATAGTATAAAATTTATACTATCGATAGAAATATATTTAATATAGGTAATATATTTATACTCTTGATAGAATTGAGATAAAAAGTTCAAATTTGCACAAAAAATCTGTCTTAGCAATCGAAAGGCTAAGTTCGTAGTTGGGTTGAATCGGACCACTCGAAGGGGGTTTTAGGGAAGAAAAATTACCCATAAATTCCAAAAATTAAACAGACTGACACCTCATTTTTAAGGTTTTATTATTATTTGAGTTGTATTAAAAGTTATCGTATTCATTATCTGTGATTTACAGTTAACCCACCAAGGACGAAGAAAAAAAATCACTTCAAAAATGAAAATTTTCACTTGATTACCACTCATTAGTCATAGAAGGACTTAGGAAAAATGTTTAAAAAAATTTACCCCCACCTCAGTACTCAAAACAGGGTGTGACGTATATGTCACGCTCGTCCTCATAGGGGGCTCCATTCAGGAGGACGTAGGAAGATGAGTTTGAATAAAAATTTTTATGCAACATAGGTATTTACTACATATATTTTCGCTTGATTCAGGCAAATTGTTTTCAACAAGGAAATAGAATAATTTACGAGCACTAACATATCAAAACACTTTATTTACTGAACAAAATGAAATCTATTGAACATAATTATAGATATAGTAATACAAGAATTTTCAGAAAGTTGCAGTCCCTACAATAATAATTATTATTCTATAAAATATAAAGAATTGTTCTTCCTATTTTGTATGGAACTGCACATTACAATGGACACACAAGCCCACCTGGCATTTTATACACATCGTGGAATTGACTCGAGTACATCCCTCGTTAGCGCATCGCATTTTTTTTCTGTTGGAGTCAGTAGATGGTCTCTTCCATCACACCGGACGTCTTCCGGGACTTTTTGTTTCAGAAGAGTAATAAGAGGTCGAAGTTTGTAAAGTCGGTCACTTTGTACAATATTGGCATTGTCTGCAACATGAAAATATTTGCAATTGATAGAAAAGAATCCCTTCGTATACATTCAGTCACTAACTGGTTGTGCAGATCACCTCCACCTTTCCTGTCCCAAAAGCTCTTTTTTCCTGGAACTTTATTGTAGCCTGAAAGAATTAGAATAGCAAGAAAGGCCTTCATGTCTCCTGATGTCACTACAAAATGTTCATCATTTTTAGTTCGTGCGTATTTTTGTCATTCAGTTATGAGCGATGACATCACGTTTTCATCAAAATAAAGTTCAAACCTTGAAGTAGCAGTCATTTTCATATACATGGCAAAAGAGGCTTCATCGGAAGGGAAAAAATTACTCTTGTTCTTGACTGGATCAACAAAGTCCCCTTCAATCGACTCTCGACGTCTCTCGTTGGAAAATCCAGAGAAATCGTGAAAATCACTCCCGATTCGCCTGTGATTAGATAAACCGGCTTCCGCCTCACTCACCAGTTGATTGTGGTTGAGATTATCAAAAATTCCCCCACCATCCTCATCCCCACTATCTTCATCAGTTAGGTAGTTTGCTGCCGGTGGAGCGATATTTATATACTCTCTCAACTTCAATTTCGGATTGGGTCTCATCTCCGTCAATGACCCCTTGGATTTCTTCTTCCAGCATTTGGGCTATTTCGGCAACAGTTAGCCCATCTCGAAGTTCCACACTCTCCCTGAAGATTATAATAAAGAAAATCAACATTTTCAGTCAGAACTGAATGAATATTGCTATAAATGAACGCAATTCATACAACAAATTCATACTGTAAGAGAAGACTAGTTCTTCCACTAAACCCCCATTGAGGACGAGCGTAACGTATTTGTAACGGCCGATTTTTCATTTGATTGAAGTATGAAAATACACTACTTAGTATGAATAAAGTGTTGTAATAGCTTGATAAATTATCTCTCATGAAAAACCTGGAACAAAAAGCATTATTTACCAATAAAACAAATATTTATCGCACTTACCATAATTCGAGGTCCATGTCAAGAAATGAAGACACTTCGTAACAGAAGGAAAATACTAATACCACCAACCTGAATGGAAACTGGCACTGAACTGAACGGAGAAGACCCTTGGGGACATGTGAGGAGGTTCATGAAGACAAAGTCCAAAAAGCATCTTCATAAACAGTGTTTTGCTGGAACCTGACGAGCGTGACGTATGCGTCACGCTCGTCCTTGGTGGGTTAAGTGCTCCGCTGATTGATTTTTTGCGGTCTCATTTGACGATTCTTCGAACATTTATCGGGTCAACGACCCGATCTGCCTTTTTTCAATTCCGTAAATAAATAAAGCGTTATTCGTTTGTTTTGGAACCACTTCAGAAGATCACTTTGAGGAGGTGTTTGTTCGTCTTCAAAGAACCAACCTGGTGAAAGTGGAGGGTTGCCAGCAGCTCTGACCGCTCGATTTCTGAAAGGATGTGACGAATTTCTAACTGCATTCTCCCTTTGGCACTGGTCTCCTCCTCCCGAATCCCCTTGATGGCCTCAAAATTATATGCTATATACATATTTAGGTATACATTTATATATATGTGATGAAATGACCAAACACTGAGGACTACACAAGAACCTACAAATACATCATATTTCAATTTATTACTTACATTTGGTTTACTCTAAATAACGCGTATTGTGTCGCCTTTAGCTGCTCATAGAACCCTCTCGAGGCACAACTGTGAAGTATGAAAAAGGGTAGTAGGGGGAGCGCTCTTTGCGAAGCCCTACGCCGGTCTTTCAGTATGCGATTGTCAGTGTCCGAGTACCTACCTACGGTGTCTTACCAAGCTGTTATGTTATCATTGTTTAATATCACGCGTTAATTTAGTGCCGTCGAGAGGGGAGTACGCTTTTTTCGAGTTCTTTACTTTTCGCTAAATTCATGTCTTTCAATCGCCTGTGTTTTACTAAACGTCCCATGGCTTCGGAGTTTGAAGAAGGAGAAATTGTATCCGAGGATAGGCGGGACGTAACATATATATTTATATAATGGAGTTCTTGATATCGACCGTAGGTATTATATGTTGAAGCGAAATTTGCTGCTGTTTTTATCGAGGTTGGGTCAGGTTTAAATGAAATTCATTTTTCCAACGTTTCGACGATTTATTTCGTCCTTTTCAAGGAATCTACAACCAAAAAATAAATTGAAAATAATAGTATAAATCTAATGAAAACCCTCTATCCAACATGAACATCATCTGCAACTTACATATAATATACAACTTACATATGCAACTCGTATATAATATACATCCAGAAACTAGTACTTACAGTGAGTTGTTGTAGAGAATGGCACAGTTTTTCCTATTCTAACATTATCACTCGCAAGAACATAGTGTTATTTTAGGTGTGAACTTGTGACTTCATGTTTTCATGAATTTCATGTGAATTTCATTTAAACCTGACCGAAACTCGATAAAAACAGCAGCAAATTTCGCTTCAACATATATTTATATATTTATGTATGTGTCATTCCAGACGATAACTCTCGATAGAATTGAGATAAAAAGTTGAAATTTGCACAAAAAATCTGTCTTGGCAATCAAAAGGCTAAGTTCGTAGATGGGCGGAATCGGGCCGCTCCAAGGGGGGGTTTTGGGGAGTTTTAAAGGGGGAAATTCCTCATAAATTCCCAAAATGAATCATTCTGACAAGTGACACTTTATTTTAAAGGGTTTTTTTATGTTGAACACGATGGTGAAATCATTCCATTCTCAAACTTGGGTACTTCGAAGATGAAGAAACGTGGTTGATCCTTGATATATTCTTCATGGTTAGTTTGCCCTAAGCTGATGACGGAATGCGATATCGCAATTCTGACTTCACCTTCATTTTCAGCGTTGAAATGTGCTCAGTGCTGCCACGCGCCCACCGGAAGGGTAAATAATAGTAAAATATTATTTGTCCTAATTTAACCTTTTCTCTTTGGTACTTATCTTCTCAAACACTCAACAAACTTGGTCACTAACTGAAATCTATCCGCGTCTAGTTTACTTTGAAATTCTGTTATAGCGCCTTCCCATCTGACCCACTCCCTTAACCTAATTCCATCCCAAGTTTACACCGCCAGATCGATCACTCGATATCATCTTGATAGGTTTTCACGCCCTCAACGGCGGAAATTCTCCACTCGGGAAATACTCCCCCCCCCCCCCCCCCCCGCCATTCTCCTTGTAATCTCGTTATTCTAAATATTCTATCCCCATCGATTTCACACAACCTTCGCTCTAACGACCTACCCTCACTCCCTACTACCTACCCTTCAAGAAATCCACTATCGACGTCAGTCTATGCCGACGCTAGATGTTGTGTTCGCAGCGTTCTCTCGCCCCTGAACAGTGATTTTGTTGAATATTTCGTGCGGCTAGTCGCGAATAAACTTGACTTGTATTGTTCCTGGTCAACATAAAAATACAAACTTTTTTGCGTGTAATGAGCACAATACCGAGAACGTAATGTGATTATGGCGAAATAGTGCAATGATGTTTTTGAGAGGTATCTCTCGCTCGAATCATCTCAGTTTTCGGGTAAGGAATGGTCACTTTCAACCTAATGAAAAACATTTGGCTGATTTCCAATCGTATTAAATATCAAATTTTGAGAGTGAGAAAACACAGAATCTGACGTTCGTTGTTAATTGTCCAGGTATGAAGTTCCTTTTCCTTCTTTACGGCCAAGTGGACATTTTCATAAAATAACGAGTAAAGATCCTATTTCATCTGCGAATTTGCCACTAGTTTTTGACGTGATTATGTCTTCAGGGCTGTGGGTTATTCTAAAATCTTGGTGACGAAAAAATGGAACGTATTTTGGAACACTTCGCGGGGTGATGGAGTCTTGAAATTTTGTGTGAAGGCTCCATTTGGAATCTAGCCTCTGAAGATCCTCGCCTTCAAGATCGGACCACATTTTTTAATGTAAAAAATTATAATAATTATTGTTGCCATAAAGCAATAATAGATTGATAATAGAAGAACAATTGTTCTTAGAATTTAATTCTACTATAACTTTCTATTATAAATCTATTATTGCTTTTTGGCCACTGTATTATGGCAACAATAATTATTATAATTTTGACAATTATTGTAATAACAATAAGAACAATAATTGTAATTATTCTCGTTGTATATTGAATAATCGTTACAAAAGGAAATTATTATTATCATTATTTTTTTAAGTCGGTTAAGGAGTGCTAGGAGTTTTTCCAGCAGTACTTTTAGCGCGAGTGCTCTTAGCCAATAATAGGCATTCTTCTTGAAGCGTGGATACAAGTTTTCCTACCGTCTCCTTCCGCCACTTGATCATTCGATCAGCTTTTTGGTTTATTATCTTCGATAATGAACCATTGGAATCGCCCAAAGAAAAAAATTTCTTAACCCCCCTCAAAATTTGTTGGTTTACGTTTCAAGATACGTAGATTCAGAAAATCGAATAATAAAACTCTGCAAATTCTTGACAAATTTCTTGGGTGAAAAAAGGTAGTTTTATTCTGGGCGTCTGGGGGTTCACCCACCTAACGGCCGTTTTCGACGCGAAGTTTAGTGTTTTTCCTAAACCTTTGCGCGCTCACTGTGAACGAACGGCTGGTCGCACAAAAATCCAATTGGTCTTAAAAGATTCGTAATTTTTCAGGTCATTCAAAAGTGAACTAAGAATCACACGGTTCAATTAAATATTTTGAGATATGACATTGTCGAAATTTTAAATTTTGTTTTGAACCCCTTCCTCTTGACCTAGGGTTATGAAAAGTTTCGAGGATCATTGTGGGGCTGGTCCAAACCCAGAAACCAAATTTCGTAATTTTAGCTCAACGCTAACTGGGCAAAGTGCCACGGACGGCGTACGGCGGACGGACGGATTTTGGTTTATTATCTTCGATAATGAACCATTGGAATCGCCCAAAGAAAAAAAAATTTTAACCCCCCCTCAAAATTTGTTGGTTTACGTTTAAAAATACGTAGATTCAGAAAATCGAATAAAAAACTCTGCAAATTCTTGACACAACGGTTTATTATCTTCCTTGTGCAGATCACCCGTCTGTCTATACCAGACTGTGTTGCAAATCGGCACCATACCATATTCTCACCGTACTCATACCATACCATACGAATTTCTTTCCTATCATACCGTACTGTACTATACTAAATCATACATACAATAATATACCATACCATACTCATACCATGTCATACAAACCGAGTGAATATTGAAATGTCATCCATTTCTGACCTATATTTAAAATTTCAAGTATCTAGCTCATCATCAAAATTTACTTTGTTTAAACAAATAGGTATTATTTAAACAATTTTACAGACAAGAAACCGAGTGAATATTGCATTGTGATCCAGTTCTGACCTATTTTTAAAATTTCAAGTCAATAGCTCATCATCGAAATTTAATTTGTATTATTACAAAAAGGTATTATTTAAACAATTTTACAGATGAGAAACCGAGTGAATATTGCAATGTGGTCTATCCCCGACTGACGGTTAAAATTTCTAGACTGTAGTTTACCTGGAAGATCAAACACTAGGTCTAAATGTCTAGATCCTAAATGTTAGATTAATTATTATTATGAATTACCACTAATTATTAATAATTTTATCAAGTACCTAGTGAAAATTATTATAATTTATTGTTAGGTATTAATCATTTGTATTTATTATTAATTATTATTATTATTAATTATGATTAATTAATACGATATAATTCTGAGGTTTTTAATACTACGTCGGTAATAATTTTTCTATAAAAGAAGTACCTACCAACAAACATTCGAAATTACCTTCATTTCCGTAGCACGAAACGCACCTCAGAACAACAAACTCGACATCACTTAAGCCATATGATGTTCCAAAGAGCTTGTTAGTATGAAAATGGACCTGTATTTCAACAGTTTGATTCACGATCGTGTTGTGAGGCACAATTCATTGAGGCCGTCATTGTGAACGAACGGCTGGTCGTACAAAGCTGCGGATGGTCTTAAAAAATTCTACGGAACAAACTCTATCTAAATATGAAATAAAAAACATACCGTTCTATATGAATTTTTCGAGATATGAGATTTTCAAATTTTCAAAATTCGTTTTGAACCCCTTCCCCTTGACCTAGGGTTATGAAAAGTTTCGAGGACCATTGTGGGGTTGGTCGAAACCCATAAAAAAAATTTCGTAATTTTAACTCAACGCAAAGTGGCAAAGTGGCGCGGACGGCGTACGGCGGACGGACGGATTTTTTTTTATTCGATTTTCTGAATCTACGTATCTTGAAACGTAAACCAACAAATTTTGAGGGGGGGTTAAAAAAAGTTTTTCTTTGGGCGATTCCAATGGTTCATTATCGAAGATAATAAACCAAAAAACTCTGCAAATTCTTGACACAACGGTTGGTTAGGGATGGATTAGATCACTAGGTCTAAATGTCTAGATCCTAAATGTTAGATTAATTATTATTATCAATTATCACTAATTATTAACAATTTTATCAAGTACCTAGTGAAAATTATTATAATTTATTGTTAGGTATTAATAATTCGTATTTATTATTATTAATAATTATTATTAATTATGATTAATTAATACGATATAATTCTGGGGTTTTTAATACTACGTCGGTAATCCCGGCATCCCACTCTCAGGGGAGGTAAAATACTTGGGAGTCATGCTTGATCAGAAATTAAACTGGAACAAGCATCTAGACTATACCCTAAAAAGAGGCACAAAAGCAATGTGGAGCTGCCACAAAATGCTTGGGAAGACGTGGGGACTGGCACCAATGAGGGCCAACCGGGCTTATAAAGCCATTGTCAGACCCATGGTCACCTATGCCTCAACGGTATGGTGGCAGAAAACCTGTCGGGCAACGGCGATGGAGAAACTTACAAAACTCCAAAGACAGGCCTGCCTTGGAATAACAGGGGCAATGAGAACAGCCTCTACTGCAGCATTAGAGGTCTTACTTGACCTTGAACCCCTCCATCTCCACATACAGAGGGTGGCCTACCTGGGGGCCATGAGGATGCTGCAAGCAGGAGTAATAAAACACCCTGCCAGGAAAAATAGCCACGTGTCCATCCTTGACTTTGTCAAGGTAGACCCAGTGGCTTCATCAATCTCTGACAAAATGCCAGAGAGGATGAATTTTGATCTTCCATTCAGAGTAATAATAAAAGATCGTGATTTCTGGGAAGGAGGCATGCCTCAATTAGAGCCAGGATCACTGCTGTGGTTCACAGATGGGTCGGTGATGGATGAAAAAGCAGGCCTGGGGATAAAAGGCCCCAGATTTAGCCTGTCTAAGCCCCTTGGGGCCTTGGCCACCATCTTTCAAGCGGAAACCCATGCAATAGACATTTGTGCCCAGGAGATCGCCAGGAAAAGACTAAAGGGTGCAAAGATCTATATTCTATCAGACAGCCAGGCAGCATTAAAGGCCATCTCGGCCTTCTCCATAAAATCAAAGCTTACCTGGAGCTGCCTAAACTCCCTCAAGATGGCTGCCCATGGCAACAAATTGACGCTGCTGTGGGTGCCGGGTCATGAGGGCATAGAAGGCAACGAAGAGGCGGATCGCCTCGCCAAACAGGCATCCACGTCAAACCCAATCAGACCAGAACCCTTCCTTGGCATCACGGAGAGCTTCAAAGCCCGAGAAGTGGGGAAGTGGGTTGACAAGCAGAGAACAAAGCATTGGCAAAGCGCTCCAAAAATGAGACAAGCCAAGCAGTTCGTACGCTTTTCCAGAAGGAGAGCCAGGGCTCTCCTTTCCCTCAGCCGGAAGGACATAAAGGCCGTCACAGGCCTCCTAACTGGCCACTGTCCAGTCAAGTACCACCTCAAAAAGATGGGAATATGCAGGACAGATGACTGTCGACTTTGTGACTGTGAGCCAGAGACAGCAGAACACATACTCTGTAACTGTCCAGCGCTTGCATACAAAAGATTTAAGCACCTTGGTAAGGGCATCCTCAGTCCCTCCGAGGTTGCAAAAATCGATGACAACAGCCTGTTCCACTTCATACGGGAGGAGGCTGCAAACCGTCTCCTCACTACAAATGTTGTAGTGTAGGAACAGGGGTATAATATCACAATAGACCCACTTTGAGGTCTACGTGACCAAAGGCATAAGCCTAGCAAAGCCCCATTTAAAATAAAAAAAAAAAAAAGCCTGAATTGAAGCATTACTATATTATAAGTATTACTGGTGGTCACGAGTAATCAGTGGTGGTACACCTAGGTATAATGAAGTAATGCTTCAATTCAGGCTTGTTCATCTGGCAAAAAGCTCCCTGCTGGTGTAACAGAGGAAACATATTAGGTGAAACCGAGGGTGACTAAGGGTGAGAAGGGGTTGTGGGAAGGAGACAGGGAACAGGAAAACATTGACGGTGGAGGTTAGGGATAGGAGGATCAGGTTTCTATATGCACACTCAACAGCGAGGTGCGAAGCACCGAGCATCCTATATATGTGGCTGGCGGGCAAAATGGATATCATTCCTTTTCTTCGGCTGAGGTTTTTTGGCGGGTAATGAGTTACAGGCGAAACTGCTTCGTGCTAATCAGAACCTTGTGAAAACTGGCTTTCTGTCAGGCGTATGAAACTGGCAAAAGGTTCAAAAATGAAATCAGGCCTCCATCTAGTGACGTGTCTGTGGATAAGCTTCACATGAACCCAAATTATCGCTCATCTGGTGGGGTACCACGCATGAAGTACTCCTTGGCATCATCGTCTCAAAAAAGTGATTCTCGTTCTGCTAAATTGCCTGGTACAACTGATAAATACATTCGCGATTGCCGATATTGTGGACGAAATCACCCACTTAATGCGTGTCCGGCTTATGGTGAGCGATGTACGACTTGTAAAGCGTATAATCATTATTCAAGGTGCTGCTTGAAGTCTAAATCAGATTCTAAAAATAAAACTGCCTCTGAGGTGACGTTGCGACCTCAAGATGGTTCTGATGAACCTGACATTGAATCTTTGCTAATTGAACAAGTTGAAGGGCTTGAACAACATAAGAGGGCTTGTTGGTTCAAGACTATTATAATTGATGGTATGCGCGAAGTCACCTTCAAAATAGACACTGGCTCGGAAATCAATGCATTGCCTTTTTCAATTGCGAAATCATTTGTTGATCAGAGCAAGGTGTCAGAACCTACCTTTAATTTGACGGCCTATGGTGGATTTAAAATGTCTCCTGTTGGTGTTGCAAAACTAAATTCAGTGCTCATATGGTGGAAATTCAGCAGTGGCGGCTCGTCCATAAGGCCACCTTGGCCCTCGCCCCACCCAAAAATTTGCAAAGGAAAACAGAAAAAACATAGAACAAGGAGAAAAAAATCTTACCTACTACTACCCACCATGGAAGAAGGGAGATCTCCCTTCCTCCATGACTACCCACTTCCACTGAGTCGCATTTTGTTTCGATTTATCGATTAAAAAAGTCGATTATCGGATCGACCAGAAGTGCCCCAGTCTCAATGTTGAAGGTATAGGCGATTCCTGGGGTGGGGGAAGGCACTCTGTGTTGCGAGATAGGAGGCGTTCCGGGCGGTGGCCAAAATATCGTATCAAGTTGAACGCCGAAAACAATCGATCGTTGAATCGTTCCTTGTCAAGGAAGAACGAGTTTCATTCTTCCATGCTTTCTTCCATGTTTGATAAGAATGATATCAAAACGTTGCCTGACGTTATAATATTATTTTGAATGCATTGACTGGTGGTTTTTAGCTTCGTATTTACTCATCATAGTAAAAGTGAATTATTGTCTCCATAATATTAATCAACTAAACATTGAAATTTAATATCTCACGTGCAACGCGTGAACGCTTTGCTAGTCGTCAAGACTGAAGTGGATCCACAGAAAACCCTACTATACTACGTGGATCACTATTCGCCCAAGGGAATCTCATTTGTTGATTTCTACATTCTGTAAGTTAATAACAGTTAATAACCGTTAATAACAGTAATATACATAATATTATTATGTAGCTCAGCCAACCGTTGAGAATACTGTTTTATTTGTTATCCCTGAAACTGATGGTGACTTCGTTGACTCGAGCTTTGTTTGAGCTAACCAACGAACTCTAAAAGCTAGTTGAAATCAATCATGCTGTTCTGTGATCGCTCAAAATGTTTTGATACGATTGGATAAGAAAACGTATGTGCAATCTGGGCATAAGAGGACATTTTTAGAGGGGGTTTTCAAGGTACCACTCGGCTAGGAAGCAGATGGTCGCGATTGCTAATTTTTAAAAACCCCAGTAATAGAAACTCCAATAATATAATTTTTTGACTACCTTTATAATGTACTCTTTGAATAGTACTCGTACAGTCACAATTTCTCTTTTATTCTTCCTATAATTTTGAAGATATTATCTTATTATTAATTATAATTATTAATTATTAATAATTATTAATTATTAATTATTATTAATTATTTTGGTGGGTAGGTGGGATTGCCTTGCAGCCACCTCCTCGTCGGTAATCCTGGATAGTGGTCAGTAATCTTCCCTCTCCTCAAGAGAACTCTTTGGAGAACGATGTTTCCTGACTTGCTAAGAGCTGCATACCATTAATTATGAAGCAGTTTAGCTGTAAGGGTAGTTTGAGTTTAGTTCCTATAGTGAGTACCTAATAGGTAGGTATGCACCTAAATATTGCCCTGGTGCCCCACCAGTTTCTGAGCCCACGAGCCGCCCCTGAAATTCAGTGACTACTAATTTCATTTTGACATTTTATGTCTTTGCTATGGCACACAAACAAAAAAACTCTGCAAATTCTTGACACAACGGTTCATTATCTTCTTTGTACAGATCACCCTTCTGTCAAGATCACTAGGTCTAAATGTCTAGATCCTAAATGTTAGATTAATTATTATTATCAATTATCACTAATTATTAACAATTTTATCAAGTACCTAGTGAAAATTATTATAATTTATTGTTAGGTATTAATAATTCGTATTTATTATTAATAATAATTATTATTAATTATGATTAATTAATACGATATAATTCTGGGGTTTTTAATACTACGTCGGTAATAATTTTTCTATAAAAGAAGTACCTACCAACAAACATTCGAAATTACCTTCATTTCCGTAGCACGAAACGCACCTCAGAACAACAAACTCGACATCACTTAAGCCATATGATGATCCAAAGAGCTTGTTAGAATGAAAATGGACCTGTATTTCAACCGTTTGATGGACGATCGTGTTGTGAGGCACAATCTTCGAGTCGTCGTTGTGAACGAACGGCTGGTCGTACAAAGCTGCGGATGGTCTTAAAAAATTCTACGGCACAAACTCTATCTAAATATGAAATAAAAAACATACCGTTCTATATGAATTTTTCGAGATATGAGATTTTCAAATTTTCAAAATTCGTTTTGAACCCCTTCCCCTTGACCTAGGGTTATGAAAAGTTTCGAGGATCATTGTGGGGCTGGTCCAAACCCAGAAACCAAATTTCGTAATTTTAGCTCAACGTTAACTGGGCAAAGCGGCGCGGACGGCGGACGGCGTACGGCGGACGGACGGATTTTGGTTTATTATCTTCGATAATGAACCATTGGAATCGCCCAAAGAAAAAAAAATTTTAACCCCCCCTCAAAATTTGTTGGTTTACGTTTCAAGATACGTAGATTCAGAAAATCGAATAAAAAAAAATCCGTCCGTCCGCCGTACGCCGTCCGCCGTACGCCGTCCGCGCCACTTTGCCCAGTTAGCGTTGAGTTAAAATTACGAAATTTTTTTTATGGGTTTAGACCAACCCCACAATGGTCCTCGAAACTTTTCATAACCCTAGGTCAAGGGGAAGGGGTTCAAAACGAATTTTGAAAATTTGAAAATCTCATATCTCGAAAAATTCATATTGAACGGTATGTATTTTATTTCATATTTAGATAGAGTTTGTTCCGTAGAATTTTTTAAGACCATCCGCAGCTTTGTACGACCAGCCGTTCGTTCACAATGACGGCTCAAAGATTGTGCCTCACAACCCGCTCGTGAATCAAATTGTTGAAATACAGGTCCATTTTCATACTAAAAGCTCTTTTGAACATCATATGGCTTAAGTGATGTCGAGTTTGTTGTTCTGAGGTGCGTTTCGTGCTACGGAAATGAAGGTAATTTCGAATGTTTGTTGGTAGGTACTTCTTTTATAGAAAAATTATTACCGACGTAGTATTAAAAACCCCAGAATTATATCGTATTAATTAATCATAATTAATAATTATTATTATTAATAATAAATACAAATTATTAATACCTAACAATAAATTATAATAATTTTCACTAGGTAGGTACTTGATAAAATTGTTAATAATTAGTGATAATTGATAATAATAATTAATCTAACATTTAGGATCT
Source organism: Stenodema calcarata (assembly GCA_963920205.1). Lineage (NCBI taxonomy): Eukaryota > Metazoa > Arthropoda > Insecta > Hemiptera > Miridae > Stenodema > Stenodema calcarata. Next base: position 16,188,550 of record OY986064.1, read on the forward strand.
AGACATTTAGACCTAGTGATCTAGACAGAAGGGTGATCTGTACAAAGAAGATAATGAACCGTTGTGTCAAGAATTTGCAGAGTTTTTTTATTCGATTTTCTGAATCTACGTATCTTGAAACGTAAACCAACAAATTTTGAGGGGGGGTTAAAAAATTTCTTTCTTTGGGCGATTCCAATGGTTCATTATCGAAGATAATAAACCAAAATCGTCACGAAAATTGTTGACGAAAACTAACTTCCTCATTTTCCAACCCATGAAAATCGTTCACCACTCGTTGGATACCTCTCGATTTACCTAACCATATTACGAGTACGTTAACCACTGCGGAGTGCGTGGCCGACAAGCTGCGGTATGAGCGTGATTGTTTAAATAATTGTTTACACACAGGTGATCATTCTCAATAATTTATATTTTCAAGACGAATGTAAGCTTCATAATTTATGATGAACCTTTCAATTAAGTATAACAACTACGCTACTGAGGTAGGTGATGTAGTATAGTTCGAAGGCCCTTGAATCCCTTCTTTAAAGACATAAAATGTCCCAATGTGTTGCAGACTCGTATGCAAGAATTTGATTTAGTTATGAGGATTTACACTTCTGATGGTGAATTGTGTTTTGTTGAGGATAACTGTTGTGCAGGTATAATAACAGTTGCGCAGATAAAATAACAGCGTGAATTGAAGTAGAAAACTTTATTTCTGGTAGCAGAACTTGGTTTGGGAAAATATGTGGGTAAATTACCTTGTCGACCGTTAGAATTATTTCTGAACGTGCCTTAGATACTTTTTTGGGGTTTTGCTCCGTGCCTAGCACTGCTTCCCATAGGTCCTTGACCTCTAACACAGCTTGTGCGGCGAATTTCCAAGAGTTGAAATTTTTGCGGCCAATTAACTTCTCGATTTATGTGGAATTCGAGTTTGCTGACATGTTGAACGGTGGATAATGGCGATTTGATTTATTATAGATAAATTCATTCACGACTTACCATGCGCCAGGAACTGTAAGGGAACCGTGTACACTCGCACTTTACTTACGCACACGACAAAAAGAGGGATCACGATTTTCACTTCATAAAAATCATGAGGAACTTCATCGAAAGTGCCAGAACTAATATCAATTCTCTGGTTTCACAAGGATTACTTCCGTTTGACGTCCAACGACTGAAGCTCCCACGCCACCTATCTTTATTTTTGCCTGCAATGTTTGACTAACAGATGTATCACAATCCAGTTTAATTTTACGTTTGATTTATTAATTTTTTTTTTAAGCACTTTCCAATCTCAGGCCTTCTAATAACTGAAGTACTTTAATGTAGTATAATAACTAATTATCAGCACTGTCTTAAAAAAAAAAAAAATTAAAAAATCAAAAATTAAAAAAGCCGGATACACGGAGCTCGAATGGTTTGATGGTAATATGGCAAGACAAAGCTGAGAAAGTTTTCTCTTTGGGATTTAAGGAGAAAGACAAAGTTAAACTTGACGGAGTGAAAGAGACTGTTATTGATCCTGTGGCATAGGCCCTGGAGCACCCCCTCTCAGTTTAGTTTTGAATCTCTGACTAACCCGATTCAGAGTCTCTCCTAATAACTTGATTTCATGCTGTTTTCATATACAGTGAAACCTCTCAATTAGTGGACAATCTCGATGACCGAGCTTGACGGAGTGATAGAGACTGTTATTGATCCTGTGGCATAGGCCCTGGAGCACCCCCTCTCAGTTTAGTTTTGAATCTCTGACTACCTCAAACTAACCCGATTCAGAGTCTCTCCTAATAACTTGATTTCATGCTGTTTTCATATACAGTGAAACCTCTCAATTAGTGGACAATCTCGATGACCGAGCTTTTGTTCACTATTCGGAAGAGGTTCAATTTGGAGATACGATCAGAGACATTTAAAGGGCTTCATCATTCCCTCAGCCTTGGTGTTCCTGCTAGCTGAGACTACCCAGTACAAAGCAACTACAATATCAACAGACGTAGAGTTACGAGAGCCACAATGAGCGATAGCTTCTCTTAGCAGTTGCTTACGATAAAGCTTCTTGAATTGCTGGATTCGCCTCTGATCTGGTTGACAATGTCATGTCCTATGGAGGGAAAAATACTAGCTCAACGCTTTTGAATCTGTAAAACAACGATGTTCATAGAGACAAAGGCAAGTACATGTTGAGGAATAGCTTCATTCACGAGGTAGGTAGTGAGCGACGCTCCACCGCGTCCGCACTGCCCTATCGAAGGCAAGCTGTCCCGAAAAAAAGAAGTCAACTTTGAAAAATAATTTTGTGCTTTACTCCGTTTACTCGTAATTCTGTTCAAAATATAAGTTTCATTTAGTTGTGGACGTTTCGCGTTCTAACAGTTTTGTAGAGCAGAACTTAGAAATATTGTTCCATGCACTTTGGTGGTAGAAATACAGAGACAGTGCTTCAAAGTGAAAGTCTAAAGGAAGATTATCGATGCGATTTTGAAGTTTTAGATTCTGAGGCGATTTGCAGTGCAGTTCCTGGTCCAGCGCTGGGTCCTTGGTACAAAGAGATTCTGATCATGATGGTGGCCACATCGACCTACTCATCGGAGGTGACGTAAACTGTTCACTGGTCGCAGAGAAGTCCTCATCTGCGTAGAAATCTCTGGGTTGGACTCTGATGGGACGAGTAAAGGAAGAGGAAATCACTTACTTGAATGTACAACTTCTCTGTTCGGATTTCATTCCAAGTGATTTGTGGCGCCTGGATGTTATCGGAATTGAAGATCCTATGAAGGAAAAGTCCAGACAAGACTTGGCACCCGAAGCAAAAGACCACTTCCTACAGACTGTTACGGTACAGGAAGGTGGAAGATAGCGAAGGACATCCTCCTCTTCAGCGGATCCATCTCCTTACCACCCTCCAGAAATCCATATTGCGCAATTCTTTGCTGTCACACGATGAGGTTTTCCATCGACCAGTATGTAAAGCAGGTAACACCACAGGATTTGTTACACCCACTACTGTTGTTCCAAAAGGGAGGCCCTGGCCTAAATGGCCAGGCAGATGGAAGTTTGAGCTTTGGGCCACTGAAATAGAATCCTTGAAATCGGTAAGAATATCTCGGTGGTTCACGGAAGATGATGATTTTGAGGTATGACATTGTCGAAATTTTAAATTTAATTTTGAACCCCTTCCCCTTGACCTAGGGTTATGAAAAGTTTCGAGGACCATTGTGGGGCTGGTCCAAACCCAGAAACCGAATTTCGTAATTTTAGCTCAACGCTAACTGGGCAAAGTGGCGTGGACGGCCTACGGCGGACGGACGGATTTTGGTTTATTATCTTCGATAATGAACCATTGGAATCGCCCAAAGAAAAAAAATTTTTAACCCCCCCTCAAAATTTGTTAGTTTACGTTTCAAGATACGTAGATTCAGAAAATCGAATAAAAAAACTCTGCAAATTCTTGACACAACGGTTCATTATCTTCTTTGTACAGATCACCCTTCTGTCTAGATCACTAGGTCTAAATGTCTAGATCCTAAATGTCAGATTAATTATTATTGTCAATTATCACTAATTATTAACAATTTTATCAAGTACCTACTGAAAATTATTATAATTTATTGTTAGGTATTGATAATTCGTATTTATAATTACTAATTATTATTATTAATTGTGATTAATTAATACGATATAATTCTGGGGTTTTTAATACTACGTCGGTAATAATTTTTCTATAAATGAAGTACCTACCAACAAACATTCGAAATTACCTTCATTTCCGTAGCACGAAACGCACCTCAGAACAACAAACTCGACATCACTTAAGCCATATGATGTTCCAAAGAGCTTGTTAGTATGAAAATGGACCTGTATTTCAACAGTTTGATTCACGATCGGGTTGTGAGGCACAATCTTTGAGCCGTCATTGTGAACGAACGGCTGGTCGTACAAAGCTGCGGATGGTCTTAAAAAATTCTACGGAACAAACTCTATCTAAATATGAAATAAAAAACATACCGTTTGATGAGAATTTTTCGAGATATGGAATTTTCAAAATTTCAAAATTCGTTTTGAACCCCTTCCCCTTGACCTAGGGTTATGAAAAGTTTCGTGGATCATTGTGGGGCTGGTCCAAACCCAGAAACCAAATTTCGTAATTTTAACTCAACGCTAACTGGGCAAAGTGCCTCGGACGGCGGACCGCGGACGGCGTACGGCGTACGGCGGACGGACGGATTTTTTTTTATTCGATTTTCTGAATCTACGTATCTTGAAACGTAAACCAACAAATTTTGAGGGGGGGTTAAAATTTTTTTTTTCTTTGGGCGATTCCAATGGTTCATTATCGAAGATAATAAACCAAAAAATCCGTCCGTCCGCCGTACGCCGTCCGCCGTCCCCCGTCCGCCGTCCGCGCCACTTTGCCCAGTTAACGTTGAGCTAAAATTACGAAATTTGGTTTCTGGGTTTAGACCAGCCCCACAATGATCCTCGAAACTTTTCATAACCCTAGGTCAAGGGGAAGGGGTTCAAAACGAAATTTAAAATTTCGACAATGTCATATCTCAAAATATTTAACTGAACCATGTAATTTTTAGTTCACTTTTGAATGACCTGAATCTTTTAAGACCAATTGGATTTTTGTGCGGCCAGCCGTTCGTTCACGGTGAGCGCGCAAAGGTTTAGGAAAAACACTAAACTTCGCGTCGAAAACGGCCGTTAACCCCCAGACGCCCAGAATAAAACTACCTTTTTTCATCTTCCCGGTAAACTACAGTCTAGAAATTTTAACCGTGAGTCGGGGATAGACCACATTGCAATATTCACTCGGTTTCTCATCTGTAAAATTGTTTAAATAATACCTTTGTGTAATAATTCAAATTAAATTTTGATGATGAGCTATTGACTTGAAATTTTAAAAATAGTTCAGAACTGGATCACAATGCAATATTCACTCGGTTTCTTGTCTGTAAAATTGTTTAAATAATACCTATTTGTTTAAACAAATTAAATTTTGATGATGAGCTAGATACTTGAAATTTCAAATATAGGTCAGAAATGGATGACATTTCAATATTCACTCGGTTTGTATGACATGGTATGAGTATGGTATGGTATATTATTGTATGTATGATTTGGTATAGTACAGTATGGTATGATAGGAAAGAAATTCGTATGGTATGGTATGAGTACGGTGAGAATATGGTATGGTGCCGATTTGCAACACAGTCTGGTACAGACAGAAGGGTGATGTGCACGAGAAAGATAATAAACCGGTGTGTCAAGAATTTGCAGAGTTTTTTTATTCGATTTTCTGAATCTACGTATCTTGAAACGTAAACGTCCGCGCCACTTTGCCCAGTTAACGTTGAGCTAAAATTACGAAATTTGGTTTCTGGGTTTGGACCAGCCCCACAATGATCCTCGAAACTTTTCATAACCCTAGGTCAAGGGGAAGGGGTTCAAAACGAATTTTGAAAATTTGAAAATCTCATATCTCGAAAAATTCATATAGAACGGTATGTTTTTTATTTCATATTTAGATAGAGTTTGTGCCGTAGAATTTTTTAAGACCATCCGCAGCTTTGTACGACCAGCCGTTCGTTCACAACGACGACTCGAAGATTGTGCCTCACAACACGATCGTCCATCAAACGGTTGAAATACAGGTCCATTTTCATTCTAACAAGCTCTTTGGATCATCATATGGCTTAAGTGATGTCGAGTTTGTTGTTCTGAGGTGCGTTTCGTGCTACGGAAATGAAGGTAATTTCGAATGTTTGTTGGTAGGTACTTCTTTTATAGAAAAATTATTACCGACGTAGTATTAAAAACCCCAGAATTATATCGTATTAATTAATCATAATTAATAATAATTATTATTAATAATAAATACGAATTATTAATACCTAACAATAAATTATAATAATTTTCACTAGGTACTTGATAAAATTGTTAATAATTAGTGATAATTGATAATAATAATTAATCTAACATTTAGGATCTAGACATTTAGACCTAGTGATCTTGACAGAAGGGTGATCTGTACAAAGAAGATAATGAACCGTTGTGTCAAGAATTTGCAGAGTTTTTTTGTTTGTGTGCCATAGCAAAGACATAAAATGTCAAAATGAAATTAGTAGTCACTGAATTTCCACCATATGAGCACTGAATTTAGTTTTGCAACACCAACAGGAGACATTTTAAATCCACCATAGGCCGTCAAATTAAAGGTAGGTTCTGACACCTTGCTCTGATCAACAAATGATTTCGCAATTGAAAAAGGCAATGCATTGATTTCCGAGCCAGTGTCTATTTTGAAGGTGACTTCGCGCATACCATCAATTATAATAGTCTTGAACCAACAAGCCCTCTTATGTTGTTCAAGCCCTTCAACTTGTTCAATTAGCAAAGATTCAATGTCAGGTTCATCAGAACCATCTTGAGGTCGCAACGTCACCTCAGAGGCAGTTTTATTTTTAGAATCTGATTTAGACTTCAAGCAGCACCTTGAATAATGATTATACGCTTTACAAGTCGTACATCGCTCACCATAAGCCGGACACGCATTAAGTGGGTGATTTCGTCCACAATATCGGCAATCGCGAATGTATTTATCAGTTGTACCAGGCAATTTAGCAGAACGAGAATCACTTTTTTGAGACGATGATGCCAAGGAGTACTTCATGCGTGGTACCCCACCAGATGAGCGATAATTTGGGTTCATGTGAAGCTTATCCACAGACACGTCACTAGATGGAGGCCTGATTTCATTTTTGAACCTTTTGCCAGTTTCATACGCCTGACAGAAAGCCAGTTTTCACAAGGTTCTGATTAGCACGAAGCAGTTTCGCCTGTAACTCATTACCCGCCAAAAAACCTCAGCCGAAGAAAAGGAATGATATCCATTTTGCCCGCCAGCCACATATATAGGATGCTCGGTGCTTCGCACCTCGCTGTTGAGTGTGCATATAGAAACCTGATCCTCCTATCCCTAACCTCCACCGTCAATGTTTTCCTGTTCCCTGTCTCCTTCCCACAACCCCTTCTCACCCTTAGTCACCCTCGGTTTCACCTAATATGTTTCCTCTGTTACACCAGCAGGGAGCTTTACGCTTCTTTCAAGGCTGTTGGCGGGGGCTTTTTGCCAGATGAACAAGCCTGAATTGAAGCATTACTTCATTATACCTAGGTGTACCACCACTGATTACTCGTGACCACCAGTAATACTTATAATATAGTAATGCTTCAATTCAGGCTTTTTTTTTTTTTTTTTATTTTAAATGGGGCTTTGCTAGGCTTATGCCTTTGGTCACGTAGACCTCAAAGTGGGTCTATTGTGATATTATACCCCTGTTCCTACACTACAACATTTGTAGTGAGGAGACGGTTTGCAGCCTCCTCCCGTATGAAGTGGAACAGGCTGTTGTCATCGATTTTTGCAACCTCGGAGGGACTGAGGATGCCCTTACCAAGGTGCTTAAATCTTTTGTATGCAAGCGCTGGACAGTTACAGAGTATGTGTTCTGCTGTCTCTGGCTCACAGTCACAAAGTCGACAGTCATCTGTCCTGCATATTCCCATCTTTTTGAGGTGGTACTTGACTGGACAGTGGCCAGTTAGGAGGCCTGTGACGGCCTTTATGTCCTTCCGGCTGAGGGAAAGGAGAGCCCTGGCTCTCCTTCTGGAAAAGCGTACGAACTGCTTGGCTTGTCTCATTTTTGGAGCGCTTTGCCAATGCTTTGTTCTCTGCTTGTCAACCCACTTCCCCACTTCTCGGGCTTTAAAGCTCTCCGTGATGCCAAGGAAGGGTTCTGGTCTGATTGGGTTTGACGTGGATGCCTGTTTGGCGAGGCGATCCGCCTCTTCGTTGCCTTCTATGCCCTCATGACCCGGCACCCACAGCAGCGTCAATTTGTTGCCATGGGCAGCCATCTTGAGGGAGTTTAGGCAGCTCCAGGTAAGCTTTGATTTTATGGAGAAGGCCGAGATGGCCTTTAATGCTGCCTGGCTGTCTGATAGAATATAGATCTTTGCGCCCTTTAGTCTTTTCCTGGCGATCTCCTGGGCACAAATGTCTATTGCATGGGTTTCCGCTTGAAAGATGGTGGCCAAGGCCCCAAGGGGCTTAGACAGGCTAAATCTGGGGCCTTTTATCCCCAGGCCTGCTTTTTCATCCATCACCGACCCATCTGTGAACCACAGCAGTGATCCTGGCTCTAATTGAGGCATGCCTCCTTCCCAGAAATCACGATCTTTTATTATTACTCTGAATGGAAGATCAAAATTCATCCTCTCTGGCATTTTGTGAAGCCACTGGGTCTACCTTGACAAAGTCAAGGATGGACACGTGGCTATTTTTCCTGGCAGGGTGTTTTATTACTCTTGCTTGCAGCATCCTCATGGCCCCCAGGTAGGCCACCCTCTGTATGTGGAGATGGAGGGGTTCAAGGTCAAGTAAGACCTCTAATGCTGCAGTAGGGGCTGTTCTCATTGCCCCTGTTATTCCAAGGCAGGCCTGTCTTTGGAGTTTTGTAAGTTTCTCCATCGCCGTTGCCCGACAGGTTTTCTGCCACCATACCGTTGAGGCATAGGTGACCATGGGTCTGACAATGGCTTTATAAGCCCAGTTGGCCCTCATTGGTGCCAGTCCCCACGTCTTCCCAAGCATTTTGCGGCAGCTCCACATTGCTTTTGTGCCTCTTTTTAGGGTATAGTCTAGATGCTTGTTCCAGTTTAATTTCTGATCAAGCATGACTCCCAAGTATTTTACCTCCCCTGAGAGTGGGATGCTCTTACCTCGGAGTTTGGGAGCCTTAATATTGTATTTCCTTCTGTTAGTGAAGGCAACAATGGTGGTTTTGTCAGGGTTTACATTCAGATCCTCCTTATGACACCACCTTTCAATAATATTTAGAGCGTTCTGAAGTCGCTCTGATAGCGTACTATCGAACCTGCCCCTAATGATGATGCACAGATCATCCGCATAGGCAGTAATCTCATAGCCAGACTGTTGCAGTATTGCTTGGAGTTCATCTGCTACCAACAACCACAGAAGGGGGGACATGACCCCTCCTTGAGGGCAACCTCTGTTGGCCAATACAGTGGTGCTCTCATTTCCTTGTGCAGTTGTGATAACACGGCTTACCAGCATAGCCTTCAACCATTTAATGGTGGGGTTTGGGATGCCCCTCATCCTTGCTGCCCGCTCGATGGATTCATGGTTGGTGTTGTCAAAAGCACCTCCTATGTCCAGAAAGCAGCATAGGGCTATCTCTTTAGTTTCTAGCGCCCTTTCTATGAGGGAGACGACCTCTGATAGAGCTGTCTCCGTCGACTTACCCTTTTGATAGGCGTGTTGTGCCTTTGATTAGGGGGGGTCTTTGAGGTGATCATCTTTGATCATCTGGCCAATGATTTTCTCCATGACCTTTAGTAGAAAGGAGGTGAGACTGATGGGTCTCTGTGATTTTGGCAAGGACGAGGAACCTGCTTTTGGTATAAACACCACTCTCACCTCTCTCCATATTGTTGGGATATACCCCAGCGCATAACTTGCAATATAAGTCTTATTGATGGGAATTAGCATTTCCAGGCCCTGTTGTAGCAGTGCCGGGAAGATGCCGTCCACTCCTGGTGACTTATAAGGTTTGAAGGACTTTATTGCCCATTTCACCTTGTTGGAAGTAAATATCTTTTTGGCTTGTTTAAGGACACTAGGATTTGGTAGGCGGTTTGTGTTTTCTGCATCCTGAGCCAGGGCAACTTGGTCCCTTGTTGTGACTTTGGAGCCCGGGAAATGTGTCTCCATTAGGAGTTCCAGGGTCTCCTTGGTGTCACTTGTATAACTTCCATCCGCCTTCTGAAGGAGCCCTAATGGGCTTGGCCTGTCCTTGGAGAGGACTTTCTGTAGCTTGGATATTGTAGAGACCTCCTCCAAGGTGCCACAGAAGTCCTTCCAGGATGACCGTTTGGCTCTTCTCACAGCTTTGGTGTAGGCAGTATGGTGATACCTATAGGCCTCCCACTGAAGAGTCTCCTTGTTTGGATTCGGAGTTGTCTAAGCTCTTCATTCCACCATGGAGCATCTCGATTGCTCCTTTTGGTTTTAAGCTGACAACTTCCCTCGTATGCTTGGGTTAAATAACCCAAGCATACGAGGGAAGTTGTCAGCTTGCATCTGCCCTGCTATTATGTCTAGCTCTTGGGACGTGCTAATATCTCTGTTCACTCCCTCTAGTTCATGGCCAAGGAGTTGTTTGTAGAGATTCCAATCTGTACTTTTGGAGTACGGTATGTCTCTTCACGTTGCTGGTGAAATTCAAGATTGAAGATGACGTACCTATGGTCAGACAAGGTAATTTCGTCTGACACATGCCAGTTTGTGACCTTGTCACCAAGAAAAGGACTGGATAAGGTGAGGTCAAGGACCTCTTCTCTATTCCTAGTGACAAAAGTGGGTACATTCCCCCTATTTAGAACCGTCACCTGACACGAAAATAGATAATCAAGTAATGCCTCACCTCTTGGATTTATGTTAGTGCTGCCCCACCCTGTATGGTGAGCATTAGCGTCGCAGCCAATGATGAAATGTAGGTTCTTTTGGTGGCAGTGATCTATTAACCTTCTGATTTCAGGGGGGGGGGGGGGGGGCAGTCCTCTTCGTCACCAGGGAAGTAGGCCGACGCTACCACTATCTTCCCGCGTCCCGCTGATGTCTGTCCTTCTATTCAGTGGCGGCTCGTCCATAAGGCCACCTTGGCCCTCGCCCCACCCAAAAATTTGCAAAGGAAAACAGAAAAAACATAGAACAAGGAGAAAAAAATCTTACCTACTACTACCCACTTCCATGGAAAAAACTCTTAACCTATTTTAAAACGCAAGGTCCCTGCCTTGCAGGCGGGCGGCTATTTCGTCTGACTTCGATAGCAGTACACTGTGTCACAGTGACTGTGATAAAAGTCGTGTCCTCAACGCATTTTGTTTCGATTTATCGATTAAAAAAGTCGATTATCGGAACGACCAGAAGTGCCCTAGTGCCAATGTTGAAGGGATAGGCGCTTCCTGGGGTGGGGGAAGGCAACCAGTGTTCCGCAATAGGAGCCGTTCCGGGCGGTGGCCAAAATATCGAATCAACTTGAACGCCGAAAACAATCGATCGTTGAATCGTTCCTTGTCAAGGAAGAAGGGAGTTTCATTCTTCCATGGTTCCTTGCTTTCTTCCATGTTCGATAAGAATGACATCAAAACGTTGCCTGACGTTATATTTTGAATGCATTGACTGGTGGTTTTTAGCTTCGTATTTACTCATCATAGTAAAAGTGAATTATTGTCTCCATAATATTAATCAACTTAACATTGAAATTTAATATCTCACGTGCAACGCGTGAACGCTTTGCTAGTCGTCAAGACTGAAGTGGATCACTATTCGCCCAAGGGAATCTCATTTGTTGATTTCTACATTCTGTAAGTTAATAACAGTTAACAGTTAATAACAGTAATATACATAATATTATTATGTAGCTCAGCCAACCGTTGAGAATACTGATTTATTTGTTATACCTGAAACTGATGGTGACTTCGATGACTCGAGCTTTGTTTGAGCTAACCAACGAACTCTAAAAGCTAGTTGAAATCAATCTTGCTGTTCCGTGATCGTTCAAAATGTTTTGATACGATTGGATAAGAAAACGTATGTGCAATCTGGGCATAAGAGGACATTTTTAGAGGGGGTTTTCAAGGTACCACTCGGCTAGGAAGCAGATGGTCGCGATTGCTAATTTTTAAAAACCCCAGTAATAGAAACTCCAATAATATAATTTTTTGACTACCTTTATAATGTACTCTTTGAATAGTACTCGTACAGTCACAATTTCTCTTTTATTCTTCCTATCATTTTGAAGATAATTATTTGGGTGGGTAGGTAGGATTGCCTTGCAGCCACCTCCTCGTCGGTAATCCTGGATACTGGTCAGTAACCTTCCCTCTCCTCAAGAGAACTCTTTGGAGAACGATGTTTCCTGACTTGCTAAGAGCTGCATACCACTAATTATGAAGCAGTTTAGCTGTAAGGGTAGTTTGAGTTTAGTTCCTATAGTGAGTACCTAATAGGTAGGTATGCACCTAAATATTGCCCTGGTGCCCCACCAGTTTCTGAGCCCACGAGCCGCCCCTGCTTCTATTGTCACTGCCACTAGATCCCTAGAAATAAAGTTTGGCATTGCCATAAAAGGGGTGTCTTTGCCAATAAGTATGGCTGTTCTGCAACGTTCAGGCTTGTTCATCTGGCAAAAAGCTCCCGCCAACAGCATTGAAAGAAGCGTAAAGCTCCCTGCTGGTGTAACAGAGGAAACATATTAGGTGAAACCGAGGGTGACTAAGGGTGAGGAGGGGTTGTGGGAAGGAGACAGGGAACAGGAAAACATTGACGGTGGAGGTTAGGGGTAGGAGGATCAGGTTTCTATATGCACACTCAACAGCGAGGTGCGAAGCACCGAGCATCCTATATATGTGGCTGGCGGGCAAAATGGATATCATTCCTTTTTGCGGCTGAGGTTTTTTAGCGGGCCAGTTTTTACAACGGAGTTGTTTTTGGGGGGATATCACATCTTTTTGCATGGCTAGTTTTCGAGTGGTACTTATACAATACGGTTCAATTTAACAAAAGTACCTACGAGGTAACTAGTAAATGTTTTCCTAAATGAAGTTTTATCCTAGTCAAAATTTAGTAAAAAATTAGTACGCCTACTAATTTGCCTTTTTGTTTCTTCTTTTTGTGACAAGAATAATTATTTTTTGGAAATTATTGATTGTTATCTGAAATGTGTTTGAAAAATAAGTTTTTTTTTTTTTTTTTTTTTTTTTAAATGCGTTCATTCATGAAATACAAAATTTTGTTTTACATCTACAAGTACAACTAAACACTACAACTCCCTGAAAGTAATCTTGTGCTGGGAGTTGGAGTCACGTACGAAAGTATAAAGTAATTTCTTATATCTTCTATTAGGAATAAAACCAACAAAAATAAACTCTTAAAAATAAAAACACTTTCAAATACAATTGCTCCCTAACCGTGCTTTATAGAGTTCTTTTAGTTTCCTCTTAAATATGGCCAGTGACATAGGCAACTTGAATATAGTTGGAGACAGAGTGTTGAATAAATTGACACCATAATAAGTGAAAAATCTTTGTCCAAGCGAAGTATATCAACGAGGCAAAGGCAAAGTAAGTCTATCGGACTAGTAGTTCGGAAGTAGTCTATCGGATTAGTCTATCGGATTAGTAGTCGGAAGTAGTTTTAAAATTTTTGCGAATTGGTTAAATAGTAGTTTTAAAATTTTCGATTAATTAAAACAATTAACAATTCAAAAAAAAAATTATTAAAATTTAAAACAATTATTATTATTATAAAATTTAAAAAATAGAAAGAATTAGAAATTTGAATGAATTTGAATTAGAAATTTTTTGAAAATTTGTTGCATTTTTCTTGGGGATTGTGCAAATTTTTGTTGTTGAGAATCCTTACAATAATTGTAATTATTGGTGTCGAAGAGAAAGTGGAAAGAAAAAGTTTGCAAAAGGTAAAACGCACGTTTTTATACCAAAAATCGCGAATAACTCGAGAACCGTTGGGAAAAGTGACAAAGTGCGCTAGATCCTTAGACAGGCGCCACTCGACGACAATTTTTCTGACCACTGTTCAACTTTGATGTTTTCGGAAATTAGCCAAATCAGTAGATGTGGAATTTATTCACGTATTTTTGGCTGTAGATTAGTCGAATCGATTGAGATTTAGTTCAAAATTATTGAGCATATACTAGACAACCTAGCGGACATTTTAAGACCAACCGCACCAATTTCCATCAATTTTGGCGGCTGTTATTGTCGAAAATAGAAAAATCACCATAACTCCTTTATTTTACCCCTTAGGAAGCTCAGTTTGATCTCAAATTAAACAGTTTTAAAAGCTGAATACAACTAAAAAATAAACTCTGAAAAAGCTTCAATTTTGAAGGAGTTATGACCATTTGAAATTCCTAAAAGTTACTATTTCCCCCCGAATTGGGAGGGAAATGGGGGGAGGGAGAAAAAATGTTCAAAAGGCACTCCCTTGGAGCATAGCAAACGTGTATGCAAAATTTCAGCTCGATCCGATTTGTCTGCTGGGCTGTAGCCCCGTCAATGAACAACAACGACAACAACAAAACGAGAAGAAGAAGAAGAAGAAGAACACGAAAAACGTGAAAAATAGTGGTTTTAAAACTGTTATACCCCCGACACCTGATGTTCCCGAGAGCTGAAATTTGGTTTACGTCCTCACGTGCCCTTGGAGAGTTGGTGTACAAAAAACCAACTCTCGAGACACTCAGGGGACCGAGCTACGGTAGGGTCAAAACCCCAACTTGTTCCGTCGTGTAATCAGTGTCTCAGTCGCTTCGGTTTTCTTGGCGGGCGGGACGTTCCCGCGTCCCTAGATCACGAATACCAAGAACTATTTGTGTGCGCAGAATTTTATCTTCGGCTTCCCCAAAACCACAATCAGCAATCAAAATACGTAGCTCGCGGTACCACTCGTCAAACGATTCATGGGGCTTTTGTACCCGTTTAAAAAATTTAAAATGAATCACAACCTCATTTTGTTCCGGCAAACATTCTTGTTCAAGAGCCTCAAGAATCTGAGCGACTGTCTTCTTTGGTTTATCCAAAGAGTCAACAATACGTCTGGCATCAGGCCCAATCAAGTTCAACAACCTGGCCACCTGTATTTCATTTGATTTCTTGTGAGTCTCAGTGGCGATGAAATAAATTTCTAATTCTCGACTAAATTCCTTAAAATTACGAGTTACATCACCGTCAAGGCGAAGTTGTCCTGGGGGCTTGAACCATTTTTTGGGGACTGCGCCATGTTTTATTAGGTATTGTTATTGAACACAACACTTTAAATTGAATGTATATTTATGTTCCAATTGCATATATCAAATTATACGACAAATCGATCATTGTTTTCCACGGGAACTGAACTTCTTATTCCGCTTCAGTTGTTGTCGGTGTTGTTGTTGTTGTTGAAAGCTTCCATCCAAACAACAATGTTCGACTTCTTTGCATTGATATTGAGGCGCCATTTAGAGCACCACTCCCTTAGGAGGTCCACAGATTCTCGCAAACGAGCTGTAGCCATTTCAATGTTTGCGTTGGACAAGGCAAAAACCAAGTCATCAGCGAACATAGAAGAAAATGATGGCGGATCGGGCAGGGGAATATCGTGGCAAAAGAATATAATATTCTTGTATATTATACAAGTAAGGCCCCATCACACTACCTTGAGGTACTCTTGGATGCTTTTAATAGGCGGAAACTCGTTTTGAATATTAACTTGAAAAGTTCGATCCGTGAGATAACTTTTCAGCAGATAATACAGGTTATTTGGAATGTGGATCCTCAATTTGGCAAGGAGACCATCATGCCAGAGTCTGCCGAAGGCTTGCATTTTTGTTATAAGACGTCAGACGTTGAAGCTGTAATGGGCACGAGAGTTTCTCTCTGAACCCGAACTGCTAGTCTGGGATTAGATGTTCGGTGTATTTGATGTGGAATGATCAAACGCTCAAAAATCTTCGAGAGGACTGATAACAGGCTTATAGGTCTAAATGAGGAAATATCGTTGTCCAGTTTCCCTGGTTTGGGGACCATTATGATTGTCCCGTGTTTAAACGCGCGTGGGAAGTAACCAAGCTGCGCAGCAGAAATGTCAGTGCTGGTAAGGTGTGCACAGAGACAACGGGGTGCTTTTACTAGGAGAGCTTTGACAATCAAATCAAGACCAGGTGCTTTGCGTGAGGCTGACCGCCTCATCTGCTTTAGGTTACTCTTTAGGCGAAAAGAATATGGACGGGGAAAGGAACTGGTTATTTTGGATAGCTAGCGGGTGCTGATGAGTGACAAAAAGAGTGTCATGGGGAGTGAAACAGCTTTCGAGCATTTCAGCAAAAGATGTTGCTTTTTCGAGAGGCAGCGACAACCAGTTCGGGCCATGCTTTAGCTGACGGATGATTCTGGGGCTTTTAGTAAGGATTTTATTTTTCCTATAAAGGGAGAAATCTTTAGCACTGAGCGACAGTTTCCTCACGCTGTTTTTGATTTTGTAAATCCGAACCGAAACAAACGAAAAAACCGAGTGCATATTGCAATGTCGTCAATTCCCGACTCACGGTTAAAATTTCCAGTCTGTACCGGGAAGATGAAAAAAAGGTAGTTTTATGTTGGGCGGCTAGGGTGTTGACCGACCTAACGGCCGTTTTAGACGCGAAGTTTAGTGCTTCTCCTAAATCTTTGCGCGCCCACTATGAACGAACGGCTAAAAAAATACTATTGGTCTTAAAAAATTCGTAAATTTTCAGGTCATTCAAAAGTGAGCTACAAATTACACCGTTCCGTTAACTTTTTTCGAGATATGACATTGTCGAAATTTTAAAGTTCCTTTTGAACCCCTTCCCATTGAGCTAGGGTTATGAAAAGTTTCAAGGATCATTGTGGGCTGGTCCGAACCCGGAAATCAAATTTCGCAATTTTAGCTCAACGCTAACTGGGCAAAACGGCGTACGGCGGACGGACGGATTTTTTTTATTCGATTTTCTGAATCTACGTATCTTGAAACGTTTGGTTTATTATCTTCGATAATGAACCATTGGAATCGCCCAAAGAAAAATTTTTTTTAACCCCATGTCAAAATTTGTTGGTTTACGTTTCAAGATACGTAGATTCAGAAAATCGAATTAAAAAAAAATCCGTCCTTCCGCCGTACGCGGCACTTTGCCCAGTTAGCGTTGATTTAACATATTATGTTGTAACCTTACTTTCTGGACGTCCATCGTATCAGCATTATTCTTGGTTGGCACTTTGCACTCTGGTTTTCTAAATGAATCCTTTATGAAACCAAATGTTGGAACCAGAACAATTCGGTTTTGGGACTTCCTCTAGATGATCCTAGAGGCTACAGATTATCTGAAACGGCCGCCAAGATGATCTTTGGAGCTCCGAGTAAACAGAGCTTCACCCCTCTTTAAGCTTCCCTCTCCGCTTTATTTTTAATTAAAAAAGGCTGAAATCCCGGGTAGGCGTGGTAGTCCCGCTCTTCGGTCCCGGGGAAAAAGGCCGTAACTTTTGAAAAGGCGAGCTTCGTTCTCCCCCTTCTCGCTCCCAGGAACTCCGAAGAGGTATTAGAGGATGAACCCGGAAGATTTCCCGTCGTAAAAGCGATGAAGGAAAACCGCTTGTTCCTTCGTGGATCGGACGGAGGAGGGCGGAAACGAGTTCTGCATGCTCCATTTCCGTTTGGAACGCAGCTTCCAGAGCTTTTTCCTTTTATTCCACTCGGCTTGGGGTCAAATAACCGCTCTATACCATCCCCAACCCCCTCTTCTTGAGACACTTTGAAGGTTTTAGGAGGCCTTCGTAAAAAACGCTGGAACAGCTCCTTGTTTGTAAAGAATCTCTGCAAATTACTTCTCGAGATTCAAATGAGGGGCTCATGCATTTGTCAGAATTTGGAATTATTTACTTTTGTTATTTGGACTCCCCTCGCTGTAAAGTCTTCCTCATGTTTTGACACAAAGCTGAACGAACCACACTGTTTCTATGTTTTAAATGTCGAGTTATTAATAATAATTTATACAAATTATTAATGTATATTGGGCAAGAGTCGATTTGGAGGGGTTCATTACGATGTGCCATTTCCTGCACCATCGGGATACCATGTCTGCCATACAAAAGAAGTCTCCCTCCACCAGCCCTAACGATGAACTCAGTTAACGTCCCCAACAAACAGGTGACAAGGTACCTTGGGCTTCACCTCGACGCCAAGTTAACTTGGAACGACCACATTAGCGAGGTTACTGGTCGAATACGTCACAGGTTGCGACAATTGAAATTTCTCCTAGGACCAAACTCTAGACTGCCTCTAAAACTTATGTACAACTGGTTTAGACAGCTTGAGGATGCCTTGGAGTCTTTTGGAATGAGCCTGCCGGCTGATGCTGGACAGACACCGGATTCTCGCACGATACATGGCCTTTTGACTTCCCTGCCTTTCATCTCTCGTAACATCGACCTGCAGCTGGCAACAACCTCAAGGGCCTGCCCTGACTATGGACCAATAGCCTTCCAGGAATCCTCACTCCGGCCCCAGAGGTATCTAACTCAGGATTGGCCAATGTTCGTCCTCCGCACACTAGCTCAGCTACGGGTTCTTGGCCAACACGCCCCAAGGATCCTGGTTGCGGGCGTCAGGATAGATTTCCTTTTGTCTGCATGCCCCATCTGCAACAGGGGTGTACGCGATACAGCTATGCATTTTATTCTCCAATGTCCTATGCTGTCTAATCCCCGCCTGAAGTTTCTGCTGCCAATTCTCGCCTTGCCCCTTTCGTTTCAAGAACAGTACAAGCAAATACTGACTTCGAGTGATCGAAATGTGGCCAACAGGTTGTTTTATTATTTAAGCGAAGCTAGCGAAGTGAGACTGCTTATTGTAAGTTCCTAATAGGATGATTTCTTTTTCTTTTCTTTTGAACTGGTTAAGACACACCACAATTTGTAACAATTATAGTATAATTTGTATATTTTGCTATGGATGTTATCCGAAAGGCAATAAAGACTTATCTATCTATCTATCTAGGGTAAGGTGCTGTACCTGGCGCCACTTTTTGGTTTATATTTTTTCCTGAACCTGTTTTTTGTCCGTTTCCATTGTTTTTGGTTTGGATTCAACAAAAAACTTCTCAGTTACAACACCCAATTTTTAAAATATTTGTATCTGCATCTTGCTTGATGCTGCAGCAATTTCCCCCAACCCTTCCAAACTGGCGCCAAGTACAAACATGCATGTTCCTGGCGCCACCCATGGTTGTACCTAGCGCCACCTCTACCACTACATGTAAGTTGAGGGGTTTTCGAATACCAACTAGCAAAATAATCAAGAATATATTAGAAGAAACCAAATTTATTTCATCACAATACAAATTACTCAAAAATATTCAGTTCTGACATTACAAAAATATTTATCATTGAAAATAATTCACTAGTAACAGCCTTAAAATCATGAAATGGAGAAAACAAAACCCTGTAAGCAACTTGAAATCGTTTAAAAATACGAATTTTTATCACAAAACGAAAATAAGTCGTATTTAACGGAGGAGCTAAAACATTCTCTCCAAAACTAGTAGACTAGGCAGGTAACTTAGCTTTTCAGTTTTATCACTTGAAGTCCTCAAAGTTATTCCTTAAAAAACCCTACTACTGAGATCAAAATCAAAATTTACTTACTTAACGTAGGAAAGCATAAAATTCGTAATTAAAAACACACATCACACGTCCACAAGTTGATGCTGCTCAGGCCATTAATAACCTCTGCTACAGCCCTTTCTAGGTTTCCCTGGTCCAAAGGAAGCCGCTTTACTACTTTACTTCGGGGCATATGAAAATTAACAAAAGCAAACTCAATCGTCCTCTTCTTTCAACAGAAAGAGGTGGCGCCTGGTACAAACAAGCTAGTGGCGCCAGGTACAGACGAGTCTTCCAAACGTGAATATCAACAGATTCTCCTCATGTCTCCTTTTAAGTTATTACTTGGAGCAATAAAATCTTTCAAAAAAAAAAAAAAAAAAAAAATGTCTCCTTTTTACGAGAAAACTGACTAAATTATCTGCTGAATAGAATGTTTCTCTAAACATTGGGCGATATTTCAGCAAAAAAATTCACTTACCGTAGTCCTCAGCACCTTTTTCGGGTCGGCAGAAAATTACAGTGGGACACTTGAAAACCTTTGTGACCTTCCAAGTTGATATCAGTGTTATCAGTCACTGGGGTGTTATTGCTCCAGGTCACCATCTTCAAAGCACAGTTTAGTGAGGGCCACATAAATTTTCTATCCTTACTCTTTCAACTTACTCCTTACTCTTTACTCGTGGTACTTCAATCAGGATGTTAGTAAGGGGGGGGGGGGGGGTCTACAGGCATTCAAAACTACTTGACCAGTTGGAGTGCAACTTTGGGAATTTGTTGTGTGAACTTTGAGGAATGTTTCTAAACAGGTAGGGTGGGTCAATAGTATGGGGGGGGGGTTAAAGGCAGTTATGGTAGGGGGAAGGGGGTATTACCGGATTTCAAAACTACTTGACCGATCTGAATGAAACTTCGGGAATATGTTGAGTGAACATTGGGGAAGGTTTCTGACCAATTTAGGAGGGGGGGGGGGGTGCAGATATGTGTGTGTGCGGGGGGGGGGGTTATCGGCAATCCAAAAACTACTTGACGAATTGGAGTGAAACTTTGAAATTGTGTTGTGTAAGTGTAAACATTGGGGAAGGTTTCTGACCAGGTAGGGAGAGTCCTTAGTAAGTTGAGGAGGGGGGGGGGGTGTTTCAGGGATTTCAAAACTACTTGACCGATCTGAATGAAACTTAAGGAATATGTTGAGTGAACATTGGGAAGATTTCTGACCAGTTTGGTTTGTTCTACCGTTGCGAAGCGCGGGTACACAGCTAGTTCATAATAATAGTTCATCTATCATTCAGTGATCTAGACAGCAGGGTAATCTGTACAAAGAAGATAATAAATCGTTGAGTCAAGAATTTGCAGAGTTTTTAATTCACAACATACGAGTATTATGTCTTTATTTTTTGGCGAGTAACACCTTAGTTTATAGAATTTTTAACGTCGAACACGTTAGTGAAGTCAGAATAATTCTGTTAAAAATTCTGATAACGGAATGAGATATCACAATTATTGTGATATCTCATTCCGTTATCAGATTGACGCTGATGAACCGTGAAGAACCTTTCAACTAACAACCGCGTTTAATTTACACTACTAGATAATAAATATTACTTATTAATGATAATTTATAATAATAGTTAATCTATCATTCAGTGATCTAGACAGCAGGGTAATCTGTACAAAGAAGATAATAAATCGTTGAGTCAAGAATTTGCAGAGTTTTTAATTCACAACATACGAGTATTATGTCTTTATTTTTTGGCGAGTACCACCTTAGTTTATAGAATTTTTAACGTTGAACACGTTAGTGAAGTCAGAATTGTGATATCTCATTCCGTTATCAGATTGAAGCAGATGAACCGTGAAGAACCTCTTAACTAACAACCGCGTTTCTTCATCTTCAAATTGCTCCAGTTTGAGAACAGAATAAACTGAAAAAAATCTTCAAAATAAGGCGTCACTTGATTGTCCTATACGAACTTAGCCTTTCAATAGCCAAGACAGATTTTTGTGCTCAATTCTATCTTGAATAGTTTTGCCAAATGGACTTGATCACATTTACCACCAATATGATTTTTACATAATAATATTATGTAAAAATCATATTGGTGGTAAATCATAATATTATTATGATTTCTCCTGTCCTTTGGCAGTGAATTCAGGTTTACTCGCATAATGACAGATCCTCGTGTCCTGATTCCTGCCTGTTGCACAGACTGTCGCTTCGCACAAACAAGTTGTAATATTATTTTACTTTTTTATTCCAGAACAAGACTGTCCAGTTTCAGTCGGCCCTCAATCGATTGAGCGCTGAAAACGAAGAACTCCGCACTCGGCTCCACGCTTTAGAATCGACGGTAACAAATTGAAAAATGAATTTTAACGTAATAGACCCGTAATATCCGTATTGAACTTCTCAGCGTTTTCCTTATAGATTTCCTTATGCAATAATATTGCATAAGGAAATCTATTTGGAAAACGCTGATCTAGTATAAGGAAAATATTATTTTCCTTATACCTAGATCACCGTTCTGTATCCAGTATCCTTGGGAGTCCCACAACTATACGAAATAACTGGATCTTGTTGACCTATGAAGAGTTGATGTTTTCAGTGAAAGTTAAGCTCTTTACGTATGAACTCCAAGCTGAACATTAACGAGAAGACTTGAAATTTTGGTCAGAGCTTTGTTTCAGCTTCAGAGCCTTTTGAAAAATTTAACCCAATCAATCAATAGGTAATGGGTTTTTGACATTTTCATGTCTTTCATATGGCACATAAAAAAAAACAACAATTTTCGTGACGATTTTTTGTTCGTGTGCCATAGCAAAGACATAAAATGTCAAAAATCGTCACGAAAATTGTTGACGAAAACTGTTGACGAAAATGGTTGACGAAAATTGTTGACGAAAACTGTTGACGAAAATTGTTGACGAAAATTGTTGACGAAAACTGTTGACGAAAATTGTTGACGAAAATTGTTGACGAAAACTGTTGACGAAAATTTCTGATGATTTTCGCTTACAACCGATTCGTTGCTACGGAACTTTATCTTCGCCAGTTATCATCGTACAAAAATCGTTCACCACTCGTTGGATAGCTCTCGATTTACCTAACCATATTACGTTAACCACTGCGGAGTGCGTGGCCGACAAGCTGCGGTATGAGCGTGATTGTTTAAATAATTGTTTACACACAGGTGATCATTCTCAATAATTTATATTGTCTATACGAATGCAAGCTTCATAATTTATGATGAACCCTACAATTAAGTATGACAACTACGCTACTGGGGTAGGTGATGTAGCATTGTTCGAAGGTTCTTGAATCACTTCTTTAAAGACATAAAATGTCCCAATGTGTTGCAGACTCGTATGCAAGCATTTAAATTTTTTTAAAGAATTTCTGACGATTTTCGCTTACAACCGATTCGTTGCTACGGAACTTTATCTTCGCCAGTTATCATCGTACAAAAATCGTTCACCACTCGTTGGATAGCTCTCGATTTACCTAACCATATTACGTTAACCATGTAATATGTGTGCGTGGCCGACTAGCTGCGGTATGAGCGTGATTGTTTAAATAATTGTTTACACACAGGTGATCATTCTCAATAATTTATATTGACAAAATTATGACCATCAGAAGTGAAGTTGTTCGTTATTGGAATTAGGTAGGTACTTTACAGTTTGATATTACTTCCCAGTTTCGGCCCTGATCATCCTAGAAAGCTGATACTCGGTATACAAACTCTTGAGGGAACTCTAAATTCGAATTATGATATGCGCATGACTTGATACGAAGTTTGTTTGCACACAACATGAAAATGTCTCAATGTGTTGCGGACTCGTATGCAAGCGTTTACTTTGGCGTTTCTTAGCCTTTGGAAGTTTCCAAATAATGTCACTTGGACAGTGTTACCAATCACCCCACGAAATAGTGATTAAGTGAATTTAAGAACGGCTTTGGTTATTGTTATCCATATCAAAATATTATTGTGGTGAATGTATAAAAAAAATAAAAAAAAAAAAAAATAAAAAAAAATAAAAAATATTATAAACCCCAATCTTCGGAAGTAAAGTCCAAAAAGTACAAAGAGTGGAATGGAAAATATATCGTGGCGAATGTTTAAAAAAAATTACAAACTCCACTCTTCAGAAGTAAAGTTCGCCAAAAAGAACAATCTGTCCAAATGTTCCGGTGAAAGACGAACATACAATGTATGTCATAATAATATTATGTGTTATGTACATAACATAATATCATTATTATTTGTCATTTTAGGTTGCTCTGACCTTTACAACAAAGGGTTTGCATGTACCAAACTCTGCAAATTCTTGACACAACGGTTTATTATCTTCTTTGTACAGATCACACTTTTGTCTAGATTACTGAATGATAGATTAATTATTATTAAGAATTATCATTAATTATTAATAATTATTATCAAGTAGTGTAAATTATTAATATTTATTGTTGGTTATTAATAATTTGTATTCTTCATTATTAATGATTATTATTAAATATTATTTATTAACTCGATATTTGAAAACCATGTGCCATTTGAATCAGCTGGGCCAGTTTGAAAATGGACCCGACAGGCTGACTCTCGATTCACTCTCATGTTGACGTTTTTCGATCTGCTCCAACTTTGAGCCGTTATTGTGAACGAACGGCTGGTCGTATAAAGCTGTGGGTGGTCTTAAAAAATTCTAAAAAATAAACTCTATCTAAATATGAAATAAAAAAACTCTGCAAATTCTTGGCTCAACGGTTCAATATCTTCTTTGTACAGATCACCCGTCTGTCTAGATCACTACGATACCTTACTTCACATAGGGAATATGTCCAAAAACGCCATTCTGAGATAAAGCTGACTCAAGTTTTCAATCTACCATAAATTGCAAATGACACTAACATTCTCAGCTGGCCTTTTATGAGTTTCATAGACACGAAACTCAAGAAGTTTTCCACGACGAATCTTTTGATATTTCATACAAATTATCAATGATATCAACGAAAGGATGAGAGTTGGACGGACATATTCCTATTGTGCAGGTGAAATGTTGGACATATTTCCTTTGAGCAGATGGAATCACGGACATGGGTCTTCAGTGCAATAAGATTCTAGCCTTGATTTTTCGAACATCATGACTTTAATTGAACAAAATACCAATTTTTAACTTATTTTACGACCAGAATATACTCTTTTAAGCGGTAACGGTCACACCGTGGGTTATTTTATTATCAGTCTTTTAGTATCAATGAAGTTCCAACTTAAGTATACTATTTTTAGTTAAAACTGATTTATTTGGTAACTCGCAAAATGGTAAGTTTGGCTAAAATGGTAACTTGCGCTTTAAAGGCAAGAAAAAAAAGATTGCTGATTCAATTTTCCTCTTCAACGCCGGAATTAGAACCCCTCTCCCACACAGCAACGTCGCTGACCCCAGAAGCCGAGGGGAGTGCTGCGTAAAAATGGTGAAATTCTGAAGGAATTACTCCTCCATCAATGAGTGTTTTTTTTTTTCTTGTCAGACATTTTAATAAGTCCAGGGTACTTTTGGGTCAGTCGAATCTTCTTCCGGGTATTTTCTAGGGTGAAACCACCAACTGTTGATAAGCCTCTTCGGTAAGGTAGGAGAGGTTAGGGATGTATAAAAAGTATCGATACTTTTATGAAAAAGTAGGTATCGATACTTTTTGATACTTTTTTTTGCAATGTATCGGGATACTTTTTCTTTTTTCGCGGTATCGACACCGATACTTTTTTCAAGGATCTTTTCTTACTTCCAAGTTTCACAGAATACTAGAAAGCCTGATCGCTACCATGCCTGAAGTCCCAGCATTTGTCAACAACCTTGACATAAAAATGGAGATGATCACTAATTCAACTGATACTGTCCAGCATCTAGTAGGATTGGAAACGTGAAACAACTCAACTGATACTGTGCACTTATGTCAGGCATGGGTGCGGCCAGGACAAATAAACACGGCCTCATGGATTGTGTTGTTTCGCGCCTTCCCCTTCCAGTGTTCCAGTTCCACCATAAAATACTGATACCTACTCCACTTTAGTGCGTTCTCGTTGTTTGAGATTGAGAAATTCCGATTCAATACATACTTTGTGCAGTTTTTTGCATTGTTTGTCGGCTGTTACTTACTTGGTAGGTAGGTGCAATGTCAATGTCAAAAATCTCAGTTTGGGATTTCTTCAAAAACCAGTCTATCGTTTTAGCTGTGTGCAACTTGCTTGAAGTGACTCCTACCAAAAACTGCGACCTACCTAATAAATGTTCTTAAATTTAAATTGTTCAAGTATTTTTCAAATAATTTTTTTTTAAATAAGTAGGTACCTAAGTAAAAATTTTGGGGCTTTCCTAATTTTGAGTTTGTGAAAAGTATTGATACTTGAATGTATCGATACTTTTTCAAAGTATCAGCATGATATTTTTCGATACTTTTTAGAGATATCGATACGATATGTATCGATACATTTCGAAGTATCATACATCCCTAGGAGAGGTGATAAGGTGGAGGAGTGGAGGTCGCTCGTGTTCGAAAGAGCTTCTAAGTGACAATGGTGGAGAATTCGACAGTGCAGCAGTTAGGAAAATTTTGCAAAAGTATGGGGTGAAGCAACGGCTGACAATGCCATACACCCCAGAGCAAAATGGCTGTAGCGAACGAGAGAACAGGACCCTACTTGAAACGGCAAGGACTATGATGCATGCTAAAGAGGACATTCCTCAAGGTTTGTGGGCAGAGTTAATCAACACTGCTGCTTACGTTTTGAATTTGTCAGGTCATACAGGTGAGAAGAACAAGACACCTGCTGAGCTTTGGACAGGAAAAGAGTCGATAACACAGGTCTGCAACCAAAAAACTGCGTGGGATTTTGTGACTGTTTCCCATGGATTTTCGCATGCTGAAACCGAAAAAAATACTCAAAAAACTCCATCACATATAGTTTTCTTGCAAAACAAGTTTTTTTCAGTATCGCTTGTAGTGTTAGTCAGAGTTAAACCTCCATTCGGTATTTTCTACCATGTTGGGAACTTTATGAATCACATAGGGTTTTTCATTTTCATATTTACCCATATCACTAACAAGAATGAAACGAAATGAAAGAGATATGTTAGGGGTGGAGGGAGTTGGGGTAGGTACGCAAAACGCATGTCGTAACACGTCGTCTGTTTGCTTCTCTGAAAAGCTGGGATATCAAGATCCACACAGATTGCACAGGTTTCAGCATGTCCTAGTGGATATTAAGAGCTATAAGAAAGGGGATTTTACAGCTCACAGACAGGTCAAATCATGATTCAATTGGCTTGAGATGTTGAGGATAGTTGTGGTTTTATCCATCCCACTCATTCAGTGATCTGCATTAAAACGTGATAGTTCTCTACATTGACTTTTCATCATGGCTCCACGCGGCTGTGCTCTTTCTCCTGACAATTTTTGCTTCATTTGTGGTGAATATACTGTGAAAGCACAACAAAGAAACAAGTGATTTTGTGAAGAAGGTATATTTCGCGTATTTCAATCTCAAAGTTGGAGACCAAGACAAAGCCTGGGCTCCTCATAAGGTGTGCAGAAGGTGTGAGGAAGATCTACGTTTGTGGTTTAAAGGTAAAAAACCTTCATTTCGTTTCGCCATTCCTATGATGTGGCGTGAACAACACTTTTACAGACCTGTGCTTAATTATAATAAAGCATTTGAGGATTGTTGGAAGCACCTGCTATGCGCATATTCCCAAGCAACGTAGGAAAAAGTTCTACAAGAAGGCACTGAAAGGCGCACTAGTTGGCTACGATGGATATGGCGGTTACCGTGTTTGGGTGAAACCATATCCTAAAATTATTCGGTCACGTAATGTGGTTTTTGAAGAGAAGCCTTGTCAATCAACAGGTGGACAGGTTATTTTGGAACCTAGACAAGAGGAAAATCTAGACGAAAACCAACAGAGAAGCAATCATGAAGAAACCGGAAACAACAAAATGGAAAGTGATCAAGAAGAAGATGGTAGGAAGAAGAGATCGAACGACCTTGAGATTGCCTACAAGATTTGAAGATTACATCATGGTGGCAGTTTCAGATGTTTCGGGGATAAAGGAACCTTCTTCGTACACAGAAGCAATCCAAAGTACTGATCGAGACCACTGGGAGAAAGCTATGAGGAGTGAGTTAGACTCCTTGGCTGAGAATAAGACTTGGAAGATGGTACCTTTGCCAGCTGGAAGGAAGGCCTTACCGTGCAGATGGGTTTTCCGAGTGAAAACTAATCCACATGGGTCTGTGGAGCGGTACAAGGCTAGATTGGTCATCAAAGGGTTTTTGCAGAAGAAAGGCGTAGACTATGATCAAACCTTCAGCCCAGTTGCAAGGACTGGAACAATCAGAGCTCTTCTCAGCTTGTTGCAGTACAATCAGTGTTGCAGCAAACGAAAAGATGGAATTGGCACAGTTCGACGTGTCAACCGCCTTCTTATATGGAAATATAGATGAAGACATTTACATGGCCCAACCAGAAGGGTTCAAAGATGGAACAGATCGAGTCTGTCATCTCAAAAGAAGCTTATATGGCTTAAAGCAAGCGCATGGTTGACTACCTGAAGAAAATTGGGTTCACAGCAAGTAGTGCAGATGCTTGTCTTTGTTGAAGCAACCTCTTCAGACTAATGGATGCCTACTCTATTATGTTATCGAAGAGCTTCATTGAACAACCTAGCTAGTGTATGACAACCTAGCTCGCCTTTTTATATAGTTCGTAAAAGTCAATACACCTTATTATTCGTTCGATTATTTCCTTGTCCAATTTCTCTATTATACTCAAAAGGTTATGGCGCCCAGATCACGTGAACTGTGTATGTTGAGTATGATCGGTGTATGAGTGATTCATGCTGTAGTGATATCAGCGATTCCTAAATTGGTTTAACTGAAAATACGATGGATGCGCGACCGATGGATTTCAAGGCTCAAGTAGAGAAGCTGGATGGTTCGAATAATTGGAGCAGATGGAAGAGACAAATTAATTTGATCTTGAAACATCAAAAGGTATTGGAAGTAGTTTCAGGTGAGTTGACATCTCTTGCAGATGGTTCTAATAAAGATTTATTTGACTCGAAAGACTCCCTTGCTCAGCTAATTTTGATAACTTCATTGAATGCAGTGAACGAAGAACTCACATCTTCATGTAGTTCTGCCAAAGATATTTGGGACAAGTTAGTGTCTACGTATGAGCAAAGTTCAAGTCAAAGAGTAGATCGGCTGTTGGAATCTTTCTTTTCTCATGAGATGATGGGTTCGGATAGTGTTGTGAACCATGTAGCGCGTCTTCAGCGTGAATTCAATGAATTAAATGTTGAATTAAAGACTTTATCGAAGTCTGAACTCCCTGAATTGATTTTAATGGGTCGAATCATGTCAACTCTACCCCCTCCGTACTTTGAATTTAAAAGTGTATGGGAAAGTGTCCCCATTGCAGAACGGACTGTCAATAGTTTGACTGAGAGGCTAAGATTGATTGAAATGAGACTTCCCGGAAAGGAATCTAAGGATGATCATGCGTTGATCGTGAAACAATCGAGCAAGAAGAGTGTGTGTAGTAGGAAACAACTTACGTCCCCTACTTCTGAGATCAATGAACGGCCCTCATTCGTTTGTTTCAAATGCAAAGGAAAGAACCATATTGCCAGGAACTGTCCAAATAAGGCCAAGAAGAAGAACCACGAGGAAGATACTTCTCATGGCACCAAAGGGCATGCTTTCATATGCCGTGATAGTTTTGGCGCTGATAGTGGTTTGTGGGTGGCTGACACAGGAGCTACGCAGCATATGACGAACTCAAAAGATTATTTTATTTCCTACAAATGTTTTCGTTCGCCTATGTTCATACAAGTAGGAAATAATGAGGTCATAAAAGCTCATGGACAGGGTGACATTTTGGTTGATATAAATGTTAGTGGTTAATCATCTAAAGGACGTCTGGTTTGTTCCTGAGGTAAGCCGAAATTTGTTCTCTGTTAGTCGAGCTCTAGACAGAGGTTACAAATTCTTTGCTGATAAACTTGGTTGCAAGCTGACTAAGGAACAGCGCACACATTTGACCGGCCAAAGATTGTCAAATGGCTTATATGTTTTGAATATGAAATTTCGCGTTCCAAATAAGGCTGCTGAGGTAATGTTGGCTATGCCTTGTAATTCATTACAGCTTTGGCATGAGCGGCTTTGTCACCAAAATAAGCGCCATGTGAAATTTATTATGAAGCGTAATGGAGTAAATTTGCCAGATGATGAGAATCAGTGTGAAGGCTGTGTTTATGGAAAACACCACCGTAGTCCCTTTCATAATCGCCGTGATCGCCCAACAAAATGTGCTGAATGGATACATGCAGATTTATGTGGTCCTTTTCAGGAAGATTCCATTGGCGGCTCTCGATATTTCCTTTGTTTAAAGGATGACTATTCAAAATATAGACGAGTATTTTTCTTGCGGCGGAAGCTTGAGGTTACTGGTTGTCTTTCAACTTTCATTAATGAAACCAAAACAGCTGGGCATACCATCAAGGAACTTTTTTGTGATGGTGGAGGCGAGTTCATTAATGCAGGTGTTCAAAAATTGGTTGAGGAGAATGGGATCTCACTTCGTAAGGCTACCCCTTACTCCCCACAGCAAAACGGTGCTGCAGAGCGTGAGAACAGGACGCTTGTGGAGGCTGCTCGCTCTATGATACATGCAAAGAATCTACCTGTCAAGTTATGGGCTGAAGCTGTTAGCACAGCTTCGTTTGTTCTGAACAGAACTGGACCTACTGGTCAAGAAAAGTCTCCGATTGAACTGTGGACCAAGTGTCCTCCCCCAAATATTAATTATTTCAGAATTTTTGGAACAAAATGCTATGCTCACGTGCCAAAATGTAAGAGGCAGAAGATGGACAAAAAGAGTGTACCATGTCTTTTTGTTGGATATACAGGAGATCACAACGGCTATCGTTTGTGGAATTTGAACAAAAATTCCATTGAGCTATCTCGGGATGTTGTCTTTGAGAGAGAGAGTCTCCTGTATTGAACTTGGTAAAATCTTCTGGATCGGAACTTTTGGAGGAAGATGAACAAAGGATTGGTCAAGACTGCAGGGAAGAAGTTGCAAAGCATTGTACATCATCGGATGGTTTATCGACTGGTGGACCTTCGATTACCTTCGAACTTGGTGGAAAAACTCCAGAGGACATCATTCGTGGTGCTGATTCTCCTGAAATTTGCAACCTGAGACGAGGTGGTCGTGAGAGACGATTGCCCTCCTTTTTGGCCAACAACTATATCCTTCTTGCTGAACAGGACTTAACTGTTTCTGAGGCTCTTGGATCGGAGGAGAGAGAGTTGTGGAAAGAAGCCATGCAAGATGAGCTGAACTCACTTGCAAAGAATGATACCTGGGAGCTCGTGGACCTTCCTAGTGGTAAGAAAGTGATTGACAACCGCTGGGTCTTGAAGGTGAAACGTAAACCAAGTGGAGATGTTGACAGATACAAGGCTCGCCTGGTAGCTAAGGGCTACACCCAAGAAGCAGGAAGTGATTTTGAGCAGACTTTTAGTCCTGTGGCCCGGTTTCAGACTGTAAGGGCTCTTTTAAATCTTGCTGCTGCTGATAAGTATGATGTTGGACAATTCGATGTACATACGGCATTCTTGTATGGGGAATTAACTGAAGAGGTGTTCATGCGCCAACCTGTTGGCTTTGAAGATGGAAGCGGAAGAGTTTGCAAACTCAAGCGTAGCCTCTATGGTTTGAAACAGTCCCCAAGGTGCTGGAATCAGCGTTTCTTCAAATTCATGAAATCACGTGGATTTGAACCAAGCAGAGCTGATCCTTGTCTTTTCATTAAGCAATATGGAGATGGGCAAATTCTTCTGGTTGCCATATATGTGGACGATGGAATCCTGGTTGGAAAAAAGGATATGATTGACAAACTCCTCTCAGATTTGAAGAAGGAATTTGAGATCAAGATTGGCAAATTGGATACCTTCCTTGGTATGCAGATAGAAAGGAAGGAAGATGGATCTTTTTTTTTGTGCATCAAGAGGACCTTTTGCCCGCTACCGTGAATCCCTTGGCGTCTTGAGTTTGGGAGGAAGTGTTGAAGCAACCTCTTCAGACTAATGGATGCCAGTAGTATACAAATACCAATCCTGGCTCACCGACTTGGATCTCTGATGCTTTTTAATTTCACTTGAATCTCTGATGCTTTTTATTTTCACTTAAAATCTCTGATGCTTTTATTTAGTAACTTTTTTAAAAATATTTTTTTATCAGAAACTCTAGTGAAAAACTCTAAAAAGTCACTGGTTCTGATGTTTGTGATAAAAAGTTTTAACAGGAGTTTAAGTCGGGAGATAAAAATGCAAAATTAGGACTATTTAGGGGTCAAAGTTTTTGAAATTTAGCTCCCTCTGATGTTTTCACTAGAAAAAAATAAAAAAATTAAAAATGACGTCACGCTAAAAAATATTTTTTTGAATCGTCTTAAATTAAAATGATATCGTCTTAAATCCCAAACCCCCCCACCTTTTAAGAATTCAATGGGTGGATAAAAAAAAAAGGTGAGTTAAAAGGATTAATAGTATCCATACAAGAATAAGTGGGTGGATAATAAAAAATTGAGGGTGCCTGCCATAAGCCCACCTTTTGTCTTGGAAAACAACTTAGTATAATATTATTGTTTTAGTGGAAATTTTCCCTTAAAACGATTTTTTTTTTCTTAAAATTAATAAACAAACTTGATGTTATGCATGTCTTTTCCATTTTTCGATTTAATCATTCCAGTGTAAACCAAACTAGCACCGTGCTTAACTAGAGCTTTGAGTTCGGACTTTTCAAAATTGTTATAATATAACAATTTAACAAGATATTATCTTTCTGGTAAAAATACTCTGAATTCGCCCAGATTAGCTATTATGGATTCTGAATTCTCCTGAGAGTATTTTGTTTTTATGAATTCAAAACTTAAAACCTTATACGGTTTTCCACGTTCCAACTCAGAGAGTTTATTCGTGGTGTTTTCAAAATTAAATTTCTTTAAAAGTTGCTCCTTATTCATTTTTATTATAAAAGAGATTCTTTTAACCAACCCCTCAATTTTTTATTATCCATCCACTTTTTTCTTTTTTTTGTCTGTTCATGGATACTATTTATCCTTTTAACTTACCCCTCACCTTTTAAGATTTCAAATCGTGAGCCAGGATTGCGGAAAATGTTGTTAATCCTGCTGAAATTGGAACTCCAAAAGGAATTGCTACAGGGAGAGTGATGCAAACACCAATCATCCCCAGTTCGGTTAATGTAAAGAAACACTCTATTCCGAAAAATGTTTTCGATAATTTGCAGTATTTTTTCTTCAAATTTCCCCGGGTTTTCATTTCGTTTTCTAAAAATTCGTATTGTTTCATAATGCGATTTATTCTATAATCGTTGGAATTAAATTCCGGAACCGGAATCTGAGGATAAATGTTTTTGTAAAACGGAGTATATTGTATATCGTTTTCAACTGCAGGAGCAGACGGATTTTCATCAATGTTGTTCATCTTATTTATTATATAAAAAAAAAGAAATTAATTAGTTTTCAGCAACAAGTAAGCTTTAATATCGTTGAATTGAATCGGTTCGTTATTTCCCATGGTTGTTGATAATTTTATCATTTTTATTTCTTTCAGTCCTTTTCTTAGTGGAATGAAAACTATATTATTTGGTTTTTCCGCGTAAATAGTATTAGGTGGTAGTGAGTTTTCTAGGAAAGAAACATGTAGTAACTCGTGTTCAACGTGCAAATGTGGGTGTTCCTCGTGATTAGTAAAGCTGTATTCCGTAATGTTACAATGCCATTCGATTATTTTGTCCGAAAATACGAGTTGAGTAGGATTGATATCTGACACGTAGTTGGTGTTCCTTTTGAATAAAATATCGGAACCTGAACAAGCTTTCAATTGGAATAAGTCACAAAAGTTACCTTCATTTATAATCCTCATATCCATGGGAAAGTTAGCAGCAATTCTGTACGTACCGTCGGTTAGGTGCTCGAGATAGAATTTTAAGCTATTCGGAATAATTTTTCGTATTTCTCGTTGTATTTCATTCGACTGGTTCTCGGGATACTTTTTCAAAGTGTCTGAAAAATTTTTCGATAATAAAATGTTATGGAAACTAGTCAAATGACTAATCAACATGGCTTTGAACGAACCTATTGTGAATTCACCATCAAGTTCATACTGATGATCTTGCCACCTATCGGGTAAAGGAAATGCGAATGCCAACTTGAAGTTTTTTATCTCAAACGTTTTCCTAGTTGTAAACAACAATGCCGACACACCCAACTGATACTCTTTATTCGGATCGAGTTGAATTGGCCTTTCAAACCTTAGTGTATCTCCAGAAATTTTTATAAACATTATTTATTATATAATAAATAAAAAAATGAATCCAAAATATAACAAAAGCTATATCATAAAACCTACACCGTTTGACCCGATTAGTATGAGAGATGGTTTACTACCACTTCCAATTAGGTGTTTAATAATTGGTACGAGTGGATGTGGAAAAACTACATTGTTGTACAACCTAATTACAGAACCATGGGGTATTCCCTTTGAAAACTTTTATGTTTTTTCTAAATCATTAGAACAAAAAGTTTATAAAGGCTTGAGAAAAGCTTACGAAAAACTAACTGATAAAATTGGAAAGGGAATTGCTCATTTCTATAGTAGCTGTGATGAATTAATCGGTCTAGATGAATGCCAACCGAACAGTTTGATAGTTTTCGATGATTGTGTGAATGAACAACAACAGCAAATTATAAAGGATTACTATGTAAGAGGTAGGCATAAAAACATTTCGTGCATTTATTTGACTCAATCCTATACTAAAGTTGATAAACAGTTGATTAGAAATAACGTGAATTTTCTTTGTATTTTTAAACAGAGCAATGCTTACATTAAAACAATTTATGATGAGTATGTAGGATCGGATTTTACTTTTGAACGGTTCAAAGAAATTTGTGGTGAATGTTGGAAGGATACATTTGGTTTTCTAACGATAGACGCAACACTAAAAAAAGAGAGTGGACGATACGGAAAGAATTTCCAGCTAGAAATAACTAAATAAGCATTAACCAAATGTGTATATAATAGATCTTGATCTATTATATTTTTTATGTACGTTCGGTGAATCGTCAAAATTAACGCTTAACGCTTAACGCTCAACGCTTAACGTTCAACGCTTAACGCTTAACGCCTAACGTTCAACGCCTAACGTTCAACGCTTAACGTTCAACGCTTAACGTTCAACGTACGTTCAACGTACGTTTAACGTACGTTCGGTGAATCGTTAAAAAAATATATTCTATAATAAATGATTGATGAAACATTAAAAAAATTAGATGCAAAATATAAAAATGCTTCAAAAGGCAAACCAAAAGACAAAAACCAAAAACTTCAAGAAACTGTTGAGAGTAAATCTGAAAAGATAGTTCGAAATACTTTTAGGAAACCTAAAGAAATGACTGTCAATGAAGCCAATAAAATTCGAGAAAAAGAACAAGAGTTGAGACGTGCTTTCCGAGAAGCAAGAGTAGATAAATTTAACGATAGAGAAACTCAGGAAAAGACGTTCGCACCCATCACTGAAAAATTAGTTGAATTGAAAAATGCAGTGAAACAAACTGATGAAGATATAAAGAAGTTGGAAATCGTACCATACACGCAACAGCCAATGACAAGTAGTTCTCCTAGAAAGAAAGTTGTAACTTTTGGACCAACTAACACATTCGAAATAAATCCTACTGAAACCTACGATATTGCTGGCGAAACTATGACTGAACCAGCTAGTAACGTTCTCTCCTCAATAGTAGACATGGTAGATCTAAATGAGTATCCATCCAGTAGTGTAGGGCCAAAAGGAATTGGTTCAATTGCGAGACTTTACATCAGACAGGGTGATAAACAATTTGGCATCTGGGGAAAAGAGGACAAAATTTACATCGGAGACAAACAAATTCGAGTAAATGAAGACGATCTCATAATTCAAAATGTAAAATATAGAGGAACTCACGGATTATGGTGTTTGTTAACTGATCCTCTAGGACCTGATCCTGATAAATACACTCAAGAGGATTTGAAAACTTACAAGAAAATTCTCATTCAAACGAATTCTTTATACCAAAAGAATGACCCAACTACGGGATTACCAAAGTCAAGTAAGGGGAAAAAGTACAGAGAGTTAATTGCTCCTATTTGGAAGGAATTGAAGGCAGGTAAATCGGGATCTGGATTGATCGAGTATACGGAAAATCCTGTGGAATATAAATACATCGATAATTTACAGCGTTTGTACTATTTGTACGCACAAGAACGAGCCGGTAATAACAATTTTCACAATGAAAAATTAGGAATTGTAAAGTTTATAAACGATCAGTTGGAAAAAAACTTAGATAATCCCAAAGGAATAGAATATCTGTTGAAAGTTGTCAACAGTTTACCGAAAGGAATCATCAAGAACGGATCTGGAGTTTTAAATACATTGTTGAACAAACTTGATGGTTTCGCACCCGAAATGCATTTACCTGGATACAACTACTGCGGTCCATTTACAAAACTAGATAAACGATTGAAAAGAGGAGATCCGGGAATTAATAAATTGGACGAAGGCTGTAAGCAACACGATATATCTTACAGAGATCATACAGACACCAAAGAAAGACATGTGGCAGATAAAGCACTAGAGGAAGTAGCAAAAGAAAGAATGCACTCGAGTGATGCGAGTTGGAAAGAAAAAGCTGATGCAACTGCAGTGAGAGTTGCAATGAGGAGTAAACGATTCTT
This sequence comes from Stenodema calcarata, assembly GCA_963920205.1. NCBI lineage: Eukaryota > Metazoa > Arthropoda > Insecta > Hemiptera > Miridae > Stenodema > Stenodema calcarata. The sequence goes on from OY986064.1 coordinate 16,224,672, forward strand.
TGGTATGGGAGTTCGTTATTAAAAAAAAAAATTTTTACTATAATAAATAACTATGATCATGAAAAAGATAGATTTAACCGAAAATCAAATAGCCAAAATACAAGCCGCTTACAAAAAGCGTAGAAGTGTTACAATTCTTTTTACAGCGAAACAAATTTCGGGAAACGGAAAACATAAAATCAGTCTGTGGGAAACTCAATCGAAAGCATTTGAAAAAGCTAAAGAAAAAAAGAAAGGAATTACGTTAACTTTGGATTACGAACAACTACATTTGAATCACACGGGTGGATTCCTACCACTGATATTTGCAGCAATGGGAGCAGCTGGAGCGTTAATGGGAGGAGGTGCAGCAGTAGCAAATTCAGTAATAGACTCGAAACATAAAGCTGCTGAAGAAGCGGAAATAAAACGTCATAATCTCGAGATGGAAAAACTAGCTAAAAATGCAAAAAGTTTAAGTATTGGGGCCGGTTTAAAAAAAAGAAAAAAACGGAAAACTACCAACCCTTGAGTAATTTAGATTTAACTCGTTTCGTGAAAATTTTTAAAATAAAACATTTCCGAGGTGTTTTCATGAAGGATGAACTCCCCGATCGACCTAAACCCGTTGAATGTGGAATTATTAATTTGGAAAATTCTTATCAAAATGGTAGTCACTGGACTTGTTACTTTAAAAAATCTGAAAAAGAAAAGTATTATTTCGATTCCTATGGAAACGCATCACCCCCTAAGGAGTTGGTAAAATACTTGAAAAATAAAAAAATTCGTTACAATTCCGAACAAATTCAAAAGTATAACGATCCTCCAATTTGCGGTCATCTGTCTTTGATAGTGTTAAAAGAACTTTCAAACGGAAAAGATTATGAAACTGTTTTAAAAACATGCAAAGAGGAATTGAATTCTGAAAAAACTTGGTCTTAGTATAATATTGTTGTTTTAATGGAAAATTTCCATTAAAACGTTTTTATGAGGGGTAAGTTAAAAGGATCTCTCCAATAATAGACAAAAGAAAAAGGTGGATGTGTACCATACATCCACCTTTAATAATTCAAAAAAATGAGGGGTAAGTTAAAAGGATAAATAGTATCCATACAAGAATAGGCAAAAAAGAAAAAGTGGGTGGATAATAAAAAATTGAGGGGTAAGTTAAAAGAATGTATTCTATAATAAAATGAAACCCTATAACAAAATGTATGATGCGAGAAGACGTTGTGAAAAGTGCGACGTTAGCACTACTTATAAAAACTGGGCTAGACATTTAAAGTCTAAGCGCCATGGAAAAAACGACCCGGACCGGACAATGGCTATCAGAAAACCTAGAAAAGCGAAACCTGTATTTGTAAATCCGAGGAAATTACACAAAGTATTTAATTTTAATGAAAAAGTATTTGAAAAAAGCAAAGAACCTAGAAAAGCGAAATCAGTATTTGTAATACCGAGAAAATTGCACAAAGTATTCAAGTTCAGTGAAAAAGTATTTGAAAAAAGCAAAGAACCGAAAACGGAAGTTATAGAAAAGGAAACTGCGTTTAAATCTAGATTAGTGACTTACGATATTAAAAATACGAAAGGATTTAAAGATGCTTCCAAATTTCTGAACAGTATTGAAAGGACCGTAACAGGTTTACTCAAATGGAAACTTAGAGAAATGGAACTAAAAGTTAATGTAGTTTTAATCGCAGAGTTTAAAAAAGGAACTAACGAAAATAACATGGAGTATCAGGAACTCAATTTCAAAACTAAAAACGTAATAATATTGCAGTCGGCAGAAGTACCAAATTGTTACGATGAAATGAAACAGAAAATTCTAAATGAAATGGAATCGTTCGAAATTAAAGGATCTCAATGGCAACTTCACAAAATCAAACATTTGGAACTGAACGTTAACAAGTACATTCCTTTGAGAGGATCATCTTACATTGAACTCCCAGCTTTTCTACAAAGTAAGAAAGCAATTATAAATGTGAAAAATAACGATAATAAATGTTTCCTTTGGTCCGTTCTTTCAGCTTTACATCCAGCTGATAAAAATTCTAATAGAATAGGAAAGTATATAACATGGGAACATGAGTTTGACGAAGCGTTGAAAGATATCAGTTTTCCTATGAAACTTACGAGTATAAAATGGTTTGAGAAAAGAACTGGGATTTCCATAAATGTTTACTGTCTGAATGAAAAACTTTGGGCGATTCCAATGGTTCATTATCGAAGATAATAAACCAAAATACTATAGTACCCTTGGAAATAACGAAAGAGGAAAAGGAAAGGCACATTGACTTGTTGTACTTGAAAAACAAGGAAACTGAACATTACTGCTGGATCAAGGATCTATGGAAACTGGTTGGTCATAGTCAGTTAACAAAAGATGGTCACAAACGATTTTTATGTAAAATGTGTTTGAATAGCTTTGGAACTCAGGTTAAATTAAACGAACATAAAGAATATTGTGGAGCTCATAAACCTGTTAAAGTAGAACTACCAGAGCCTTATGATAACATCTTACAATTTGAAAATTATAAACGCTCCATGAAAGTACCATTCGTTATTTACTCGGACTTTGAAAGTATGCTTAGAAAACTTCAAACTGTTATAGCTGAAGAGAAATGCAAAACACCCGTTAAAAACTCTAGACTATCTATCATAAAATCAATCAGAACTAAATTGAGAAGGATTACTAATAAAATACAAAAACACGAAGCTAGCAGTTTTTCATATTACATAAAGTATTCCAACGAGTATTATAAACCTCCAGTCGAATATTCCGGTCCGGATTCTCCAAAGGTTTTCTATCAGAAACTGAAAGAGGATGTATTGCACATTGCTAAGGAATATTACGATAAAATTGTACCAATGAAATCTTTGACAGTTGAACAGGAACGGAAATTCAAAAATGCTAAAGCTTGTCACATTTGCGAGAGAGGTTTTAACGAACTACCTCCAATACTTGAAAATAAACTCGAGGTGATGGAAAAAGCTTTGGCCTACTTTCACATGCAAAAAGATGAAAGTAATGCAAACAAAATACAAAAGGAATTGAAGGATCTGAAACAAAATATCGATATGAGTAAAAGTCGAGTGGCTGATCATGATCATTTGTCAGGAGAATTTAGAGGTGCCGCTCATTCTCGGTGTAATTTCGACTATCAATGCCCGAGATTCGTACCAGTATTTTTTCACAACCTAGCCGGTTACGATGCCCACCTATTTGCAAAACAACTCGGAGAGGATGAAGGGGAAATACGATTGATTCCAAATACTGAGGAAAAGTACATTTCATTTTCAAAGATTCTCAGGTACGACTCTGGAAAATTGGATATGAAAGGAAACCCAGAAATGAACAAAATTGAAATAAGGTTCGTGGATTCGTACAAATTTCTAGCGAGCTCTTTGGAAAAACTAGTAGGATACCAAGCAAAAGATCAATTTAAAGAATTAGAAAAACATTTCAGTCCGGAACAATCGGAACTTTTGAAAAGGAAACTAGCTTACCCCTATGAGTACATGGACTGTTTGGAAAAGTACGATAAAACATCTCTACCACCTATTGAAAAATTTTACAGCACACTAAATAAACAAAACGTAAAAGTATCTGAGTATAAAAATGCGCAAGAAGTTTGGGAAAAATTCGGTGTAAAAAACATGTGGGAATTTACGAAAATTTACAACAAATGTGATGTATTACTCTTAGCAGATGTGATGGAGAATTTCAGAGATATTTCCCTGAAAACGTATAAACTAGATCCTGCATGGTACTACACAACACCTGGATTCTCATGGGATTGTATGTTGAAAATGACAAAAGTGAAATTGGAACTGCCGACTGATTACGATAAAATTCTAATGATGGAAAAAGGAATTCGTGGTGGAATATCTCAATGTAGTAACAGACACGCGAAAGCAAACAACAAGTACATGGTTGATAAATACGACCCGGCTAAACCTTCGAGTTACATAGCATACTTAGATGCAAACAACCTTTATGGATGGGCAATGTCAAAATACTTGCCATACGGAGGTTCTAAATGGGTAGAGAACTTGGAAAATTTAGATGTTGAAAATATAAGTGATGAGTCTCCCAAAGGTTATTTTCTGGAAGTTGACTTGGAATATCCTAAAGAACTACACGATTTACATTCGGATCTACCACTTGCACCAGAAAACAGAATCGGAAATACGAAATTACCTAAACTGATGACAACTTTGTACAACAAAGATAAATACGTTTTACACTACAGGAATTTGAAACAGTGTCTGAGCATGGGAATGAAACTAAAGAAAGTACACAGAGCACTGGAATTTGATCAGTCGGATTGGTTGAAAGTGTACATTGACTTCAACACAGAACTAAGAACGAAAGCGAAAAATGATTTTGAAAAGGAATTTTTTAAATTGATGAATAACAGTGTATTCGGAAAAACGATGGAAAATATCAGGAATAGAGTCGATATCAAAATATGTTCAAACGGAAAGAAACTGGAATCATTGATAGCAAAACCCACTTTTGATCGTAGAACGATATTCACTGAAAACTTAGCAGCAGTTCACATGAAAAAGACCAACATTCTTTTCAACAAACCCATCTATGTTGGTATGAGCATTCTGGAAATTTCTAAAACTCTAATGTACGACTTTTATTATAACACAATTAAAAAACAATACGGAGAAAATGTCAAATTGATGTACTGTGACACGGACAGTCTGATCATGGACATAAAGACTGAAGACTTTTACTCGGACATTAAAAACAACATGCTCGATCAGTTTGATACATCCGATTACCCGAAAGAAAATGTCTACGGGATACCTCAAGTGAACAAAAAAGTACTTGGAAAATTCAAAGATGAATTGAACGGAAAAGTAATGGAGGAATTCGTTGGACTGAGATCGAAACTTTACGCACATAAAACTTTCGAGAATCAAAAAGAAACAAAGAAAGCGAAAGGGATAAAGAAAAACATAGTTGAACAGGACATTAAATTCAATGATTTCAAAGAATGCTTGTTGACCAAGAACCCGATCTACAGGAAACAAATGTTGTTCAGATCAGAAAAGCATGATATTTATACCATTGAACAGAACAAGAAAGCACTTAGTGCCTACGATGATAAAAGGTATATTCTAGAAAATGGTATGGATACTCTTGCTTGGGGACATCATACAATTGGAATAGAAAAAGAAAATTTCGTAGATCATTTGAAGGAACTTACGAAAACACAAAACGAGAAAGAAATGAGGGGTGAGTTAAAAGGATCTCTTCAATAAAATAAAAATGTCTCATCCATTTTTACAATTTTCACTTAACATATCGAATTCATTGAATGTTTCGCATATATCGATAGAAATAAAGATATGAAAGTGTACAGGTTTATTGAACAACTAGTATACGGAGAAATCTCCGCTGATAAAATTTTAAATTTTAAAACACAGTTGAAAAATGTAGGGGTTGAAAAATTCGTAAATACCATTAAAAAAACAATGCCTGAAGAACCGGTAAAAGACGTGAAATGTAAAAGGAAAAGTAAAAGGAAAATCGACGAAACAATGTTGGAGAATTATGTCATTCGTAATAAACGAGATAAGAAATTTCTACAAGAGTTGAACGTAAAGATTTTTTTAAACATGATCCCTACTAAAAATATAATTGTGGACGATGGTAATATTGTCGATATAAAATTACCTTGATCTAATTGTTCGTTTTAATGAGGATTCCTCATTAAAACACATTGAAAATAAAAATTAGATACAAGGTCGTTCAGTGACATCTGTGTGACCTTGAAAAGGAGCTTCAGAGTTTAAAAGTAAAAATAAGGTTTAAGTCAGTTTTTATAGGGAATCCCTATAAAAACGTAATAGATACTAAGTCTTGGAAAAATAAAATCTCCTTCATATTCCAAACATCCTGAGCTTTTAGCAACAGTATCGAAACTGAAACTCAAAATCCTTCTTCAGTTTGGCTTTATCCTCATTATAAAACAATTTTCTAAGTTGATATTCAGTAGCATTTTTAGGAACCTTAATCTTTGTTTCTTTAAGCCATACCTTTACTTGCTCCTTTGTATGGAGTGGTGGTTTACCATCGACACCCAATAAAAGTTCTTTTAACAACCCTTTAGAAAATCTATACTCCCTCAATGCACGTTGAATCTCGTCTAGTGCGTCACAGTTTCTATCATAAAATCGAAATTCAGGTGTCTTTACAAACTCCCAGAAACCTCCATGTTCATCACATATATCTAATGCCTCGTCGCTTAAAACCATATCTCTTTATTTATTATAGAATATATTCTTTTAACTAACCCCTCTTTTTTATTATCCACCCACTTATTCTTGTATGGATACTATTAATCCTTTTAACTCACCTTTTTTTTTATCCACCCATTGAATTCTTAAAAGGTGGGGGGTTTGGGATTTAAGACGATATCATTTTAATTTAAGACGATTCAGAAAAATATTTTTTAGCGTGACGTCATTTTTAATTTTTTTATTTTTTTCTAGTGAAAACATCAGAGGGAGCTAAATTTCAAAAACTTTGACCCCTAAATAGTCCTAATTTTGCATTTTTATCTCCCGACTTAAACTCCTGTTAAAACTTTTTATCACAAACGTCAGAACCAGTGACTTTTTAGAGTTTTTCACTAGAGTTTCTGATAAAAAAATATTTTTAAAAAAGTTACTAAATAAAAGCATCAGAGATTTTAAGTGAAAATAAAAAGCATCAGAGATTCAAGTGAAATTAAAAAGCATCAGAGATCCAAGTCGGTGAGCCAGGATTGGTATCTAGGGACGCGGGAGCGTCCCGCCCGCCAAGAAAACCGAAGCCCTGAAAACCGAAGCGACTGAGACACTGATTACGCGACGGAACAAGTTCGGGTTTTCACCATCCCGTAGCTCGGTCCCCTGAGTGTCTCGAGAGTTGATTTTTTGTACACCAACTCTCCAGGGGCACGTGAGGACGTAAACCAAATTTCAGCTCTCGGAAACATCAGGTGTCGGGGGTATAACAATTTTAAAACCACTATTTTTCACGTTTTTCGTGTTCTTCTTCTTCTTCTCGTTGTTGTTGTTGTTCATTGACGGGGCTACAGCCCAGCAGACAAATCGGATCGAGCTGAAATTTTGCACACACGTTTGTTATGCTCCAAGGGAGTGCCTTTTGACCATTTTTTCTCCCTCCCCCCATTTCCCCCCCAATTAGGGGGAAAATAGTAGTTTTTAGGAATTTCAAATGGTCATAACTCCTTCAAAATTGAAGCTTTTTCAGATTTTCTTTTTTAGTTGTATTCAGCTTTTAAAACTGTTCAATTTGAGATCAAAAAGAGCTTCCTAAGGAGTAAAACAAAGGGGTTATGGCGATTTTTCTATTTTCAACAATAACTGCCGCCAAAATTGATGGAAATTGGTGCGGTTGGTCTTAAAATGTCCGCTACGTTGTCTAGTATATGCTCAATAAATTTCAACTAAATCTCAATCGATTCGACTAATCCACAGCCAAAAATACGTGAATAAATTCCACATCTACTGATTTGTCTAATTTCCGAAAACATCAAAGTTGAACGGTGGTCAGAAAAATTGTCGTAGAGTGGCGCCTGTATAAGGATCGATAGGAAATTTTATGGGCTTTCGAATGAGGGTAGCGCACTTTGTCACTTTTCTCAACGGTTCTCGAGTTATTCGCGATTTTTGGTATAAAAACGTGCGTTTTACCTTTGGCAAACTTTCTCTTTCCACTTTCTCTTCGACACCAATTGTAATGATTCTCAACAACAAAAATTTGCACAATCCACAAGAAAAAATGCAACAAATTTTCAAATCCAATAATAAGAATAAATTGTTTTAATTAATCGAAAATTTTAAAAAAATAATCGAAAAGTTTTTCCATATACATTTGATTCGAGTTCAGAAATTAAATTAAAAAACGATAGAAAAATTAATTATAAATGAATGACATGAACTGTTAAACATGGGTCGAGGATGGAAGACAATGCAATATGCACTCTACTGTAGAGTAACTAACGTTTTATCATTTATTAATCCAGACTGAAGGGTTTTCTGCTCATAGAAGATAATAAACCGTTGTGTCAAGAATTTGCAGGGGTTTTACAAAATTTCGACTACGATAAAACTTCAATTAGGAAAACATTTACTAGTTACCTCGTAGGTACTTTTGTTAAATTGAACCGTATTGTATAAGTACCACTCGAAAACTAGCCATGCAAAAAGATGTGATATCCCCCCAAAAACAACTCCGTTGTAAAAACTGGCCCGCCAAAAAACCTCAGCCGCAAAAAGGAATGATATCCATTTTGCCCGCCAGCCACGTATGTAGGATGCTCGGTGCTTCGCACCTCGCTGTTGAGTGTGCATATAGAAACCTGATCCTCCTACCCCTAACCTCCACCGTCAATGTTTTCCTGTTCCCTATCTCCTTCCCACAACCCCCTCTCGCGCTTAGTGCCCCTCGGTTTCACCTAATATGTTTCCCCTGTTACACCGGCAGGGAGCTTTACGCTTCTTTCAATGCTGTTGGCGGGAGCTTTTTGCAAGGCTTCTGAGAATTATAATATATTATTAGATATATTATATGTATTACTGGTGGTCACGAGTAATCAGTGGTTGTACACCTATAATGAAGTAATGCTTCAATTATATTATAATTATATTTTAGAATTATATTATAATTATTTATAAATATATTAATATATTAATTTAATTATAATTGTAATTATATTTTATAATTATATTATAATTCTTAGACGCCTTGCTTTTGCAATGTCAGGCAGCCTGAAATGGCTCATTACTTTACTTTTGTACCAACACTAAGTACTCATCATCACCACTACTACTTGTATATCTAATTCTCAGAAGCCTTGCAAAAAGCTCCCGCCAACAGCATTGAAAGAAGCGTAAACCTCCCTGCCGGTGTAACAGGGGAAACATATTAGGTGAAACCGAGGGGCACTAAGCGCGAGAGGGGGTTGTGGGAAGGAGACAGGGAACAGGAAAACATTGACGGTGGAGGTTAGGGGTAGGAGGATCAGGTTTCTATATGCACACTCAACAGCGAGGTGCGAAGCACCGAGCATCCTACATACGTGGCTGGCGGGCAAAATGGATATCATTCCTTTTTGCGGCTGAGGTTTTTTGGCGGGCCAGTTTTTACAACGGAGTTGTTTTTGGGGGGATTTGTATACTACTGATGCCTACTCTATTATGTTATCGAAGAGCTTCATTGAACATCTGATATTAGGTATGTTCCTGCCACAGTCAGTTCTTAAACCAGTTGTGCGCAGTGGCCCAGTGCGCACGATTGTCGCGTTCCTGCCGTTTTCAGTTACAGAACTTATCACTCCCTTCACCGTTCCAGCCGCAACGAGTTACAAAACTTTTTTTTCGAGTTATTTAACTTTCTTCACTGGATGAGAAGCGGGTTAAGCCAGTTTTTTTCGGTAACCTGGCCATTACCTTCCCGAAAATTCATTTCTCTCCGACTTCCCGTGGAGGTTGGTTCTCGACGTAGGTCTGTGTTTTGTTTACTCTCCTTCAAGTGCCGTCTTTTCCGTATCTAAAAACATCCAGGAAGGGTCCAGGAAAGATTCAACTAGAATTTGTCATTTAATTTATCACAGATGTGAATAAATAGAGCTTTTACACTCTTGTATTTTTTCGCCATAAGGGGATGGCTCTCCTTGTACTGAATCTGCGGGTTCAGATTCACGGTAGATATTTGCATTTTATTTGAAAAAAGTAGGACTTAACGAAGGAATCATTCACTCCCATTTCGGATTTCGCAAGGAAAATAGCTCGAAAATAAAATAGGAAATGAAGGCATTGCGCGAAAAACGAGCAATCTGCATTTTTCAAAATTTTTGGGGAATCGAAAAAAAGTTTCAGAAATTCCTGCTTCAATATTCAAAAAATCCAGATATACTAAAATTAACCGTGCCTAAGGACGGATCGAATCCATATGATTTAATATTTTTAAATAATTTACTCGAGGCACCACAAGACATTGAAGGTTGCAGATAGCTCGTTTTTCCAACCAATAATTTTTTAAATGCCTATTGTCATTGTTATTTAGTTGAAAAACGTCCTCCTCTAACTTTCCAACAACATTACATGAATCCTCAACGCCATCAGACAATAATACTGTTATTCCATAAACATTTCATCATTGTTAGGAAAATAATATTATATTTTTTTGTAAGGAATAAAAGGAAAGCAAGCACTAGGATTAAGCTTTTTTTTTTTGAGGGTGAAAAGCCTCAAGGAATAGCAAGGATTATTCTTATTAACACCAACAAGATGTCGCCTTGATTGGATCCAATAATGAGACATCTGTGTAAATAGCTCATTATTCAACCCAACGACGTTGTCGCATTGTCCAACTATCAGCAATATTGTCCGATTTTTGCATTTATAACTATCGGAGGGCTAGCGGATCCTCACAAATGAAGCAGTATATTTTTCTGACCCCAAAACCGTCGAAAACGGGATTTCGAAAAAATTGCAGATAGCTCGTTTTTCGAGCAAGGCCTTCAAATAGCGACGACGTTGTCTGGCGGAAGGTTTCGATTTCACGTTACTGTTATTTCACGTCACTGCTGAAGCCCCAGCGCTCTTTGCTGGAGTAGTTCTGCGCGTTCCAACCACCCAGTTGAAAAACTGAAAAGTTCCTTCACTCATCCCCACCACTTGAGTTATCTAAATTAACTGGTTAAAGAACTCCCTGGTTGGCAGGAACAGACCTATTATTTCCATCGTTGTGTATGACAACCTAGCTCGCCTTTTTATATAGTTCGTAAAAGTCAATACACCTTATTATTCGTTCGATTATTTCCTTGTCCAATTTCTCTATTATACTCAAAAGTCTTTTCATCAGACGGCAAGGAAATGAAAAGATTATTATTGCCTTGTATGTGGATGATGGTTTGGTAGCTGCAAGTTCAAAGAAATTGATTCACAAATTCTTGTAGGAACTACAAGCTGAATTCAAGATCACCACGAAGCCTGCTTCATATTTTCTGGGGATAGAAATTATTTAAGAGGATGGGATGATAAAAGTGACTCAGGCTGCATACACGAAGAAAATTCTGGAGAAATTTGGATTTAGTGGATGCAGGCCTACTCCAACACCGATGTTGAAGGACGACAGTCTTTCGGGAAAGGGGGAGGATAAAGAATCTGAGTTTCCCTACAGACAAGCAGTTGGAGCATTGATGTACCTAATGGTAGGTACACGACCAGATATCGCATATGCAGTTGGCGTTGCCTCACGATCTCTAGAAAAACCGACCTGGGTAGACTGGGTGTGAGTTAAGAGAATTTTTCGCTATCTCAGAGGAACGATTGATTTTGGACTCAAATTCAGAAAAGGTTTTCAAAACAGAATTCTTGAGGGATATAGCGATGCTGACCATGGAGGAGACCTACAGACCGGGAGGTCAACAACTGGAGTAGTATGTCAGTACTCCGGATGTACAATAAGTTGGATGAGCCAACGTTAGGTGTCTGTAGCGATCTCAACAACGGAAGCCGAAGTTGTTGCTGCGAGCGAAGCAGCTCGAGAATTAGTCTGGCTGCGGCGACTACTGGAAAGTATGGTGGAGCCATTACAAAAACCATTGCTGTATGTCGATAACGAGGCTGCAGTGAAACTTGCCAAAAACCCTGAATATCATAGAAGAACCAAACATATACGTGTCCGTCACTTTTATTTCAGGGAGCTGGTCAGTGAAGATGAGTTGGAAGTTAAAAATGTTAGTACAACACATCAAGTTGCGGACATTTTTACGAAGCCGCTTCATCAACCAAGGCATCTGCAACTATGCAACGACATGGGATTGAGGAAACTTGAAGGATCTTCTGAGGATGATTAATGAGGGGGAGTATTGAGAGACTACATTAATTATCGTGTGACCATGGACTGTAGGTAAATAAGGTTGATCAAATGTTTTGCAGTCTTGTGTGAGTAAAAATTCCTTTCTCGTAAATTACATTTTCTCTTTTTACGTTCACTCTGATTCTGTTGTTAGGTACCTAATCAGAACACCCTAGGTACTTCTGTATTTGACGTGACAAAAAGGTATGTACTAATAACGCACGCGTAGTAAAAGCTTGTGTATTCGAATAAAGACATACTGAATAATTGAAGAGATAACTGATAATGGAGGTGTCGAAAAAAAGCACCATATGAGAACTCAATGTAAGAAATCCAATCCGGTAATGATTATGAACAGGTGGTGATTTCATAATATGAAATCACCACCTGTTCATAATATTATGTTGACATTCAGTCTTGTGTTGTGAAAAGAAGATAATATCTAATATTATTAGCTTTTCAATTATATTCTTGGCAATTTGTTTCACGTGTAATCACTTTTTAATAGGTTATGGACGCAGCGTGAGCTTCCACTGCGCAAGTGATTAGGCAAAATTGTTTTGCAGCCGTTCTAGTATCCGTTCAAACTTCCAAAGTCAAGAAAAATGACGACTGTAAGGATCGAACCACTGACTAAGGATAACTTCGACACATGGAAGATCCAAATGAGAGCCATTCTAACAAAGAACGATGTTTGGGGCTACGTCAATGGAACGATTGTGAAAGACGGAGGCGCCGGAGACGCTGCATGGGACATTGCCGATGGCAAAGCTATGTCTGACATTATTTTGGCTATAATATATTATGTCCACCCGAATTGAGACAAATAGATCATTGTAACACTTCGAAGGAAGTGTGGAACAAATTGCACTCAATTTACGCGTCGCAAGGACCCTGAAAAAACTAACCCTGCAGAAAATGCAAGATGAGGACGACATGCGTAGTCATCTAAATGAATTTTTCGCGACAGTGGATAAGCTAAAAGAGATGGAGATCACGATAGTGGATGATCTCGTAACAATCCTGTTATTATACAGTATTCCAGATACCTTCGAGCAATTTCGGATCGCGATTGAGACTCAGGAAAAACTTCCGACTCCCGAGACACTGAAAATAAAATTTTTAGAAGAATATGAGAGCCGGAAGAGGAAAGTAAGTTCAAATGGTGGATCCGAAGCTCTGGTAATCAAAAGAAATCAAAGTAAGAAATACGGGAAGTTAAAAACTGGGACGAAAAATCCCATAGTTTGTTATAAGTGCAAAGTCGAGGGACATAAATCGTACCAATGTAAGAATATTAAGGAACAAAAAGATCCTAATAAAGGAGAATCGACATGTCACATTGAAATCTTGTTGAAAGCAGGTACAGGCAACAATCTGAGGCAATCATGGTGTCTTGACTCTGGAGCTACATCGCACATGTGCTCTGACAGAAGTCAAATTGTGGATGTGAGAAAATTACACAGACACATCCTAAACCTCGCCAGTAGTGATTCTACTGAAATTGGAGGAATTGGCACGGTCAGTTTCCAATTAAACAAAGACACGAGAGTGAAACTTAAAGATACCTTGTTGGTCCCTGATCTACGTAGTACGCACAAACCTCATTTCAGTATCCAAACTAACTGATCATGGATTGAATGTCACTTTCACTAAGAATGATGCGAAAGTAGTTGATCCTGATAATAAAAAATTATTGATGAGAGCGATAAGGAGAGACAAACTATATTTCATATCTGGTTCGTCCGAAAGCGCCTCTACAGTCACCAAAAACGAAAGAATCTCGCTCAAAGAATTTCACGAACGGCTCGGTCACGTGAATGAGCACGATTTGAAGGAAATCGTGAACCAGAAGAAGGCTCATGGTATCAATGTGAACACGAAAGAAAAATTACCTATGTGTGATATTTGCTTGAGGGCCAAACAAACTCAAAGCCCATACAAACCATCATTGTCGAAATCGGAAAAATTGCTGGAAATAGTGCACTCCGATCTATGTGGACCATTTCGAGTTGAACCCGTAGGTGGTGCAAAGTATTTTGCCACACTCATAGATGACAAAAGTAGGTGGTGCGAAGTACGGTTTCTGAAGAAGAAATCAGACTACTTCAATGCATTCATTGAATTCAAAAACCTGGCACAGACACAAACTGGGCAGAAATTGAAAGCGCTGCGGACAGATAACGGCGGCGAATTCACAGGCAAAAAGCTCGAGGATGCACTGAGAAAGGAAGGGATCAGACATGAATTCGCGGTTCCACATTGTCCACAACAAGTAGGAATTGCTGAAAGGAAAAATCGTACACTGGTCGAAATGGCGCGCTGCATGCTACTTCAGTCAAAGCTTCCAATGACGTTTTGGGCAGAAGCTGTATCAACAGCCAATTACGTTCGGAACCGATGTAATTCCCGCAGCATAAATGGAGAAGTTCCATACACATTGTGGACTGGGAAAATCCCAAAATCCATTTTCGTACATTTGGACTAAAAGTTTATTGGTTGGACAAAACGCCCAACAAGAGTAAACTTGACGCAAGATCAAAAATTGGAACATTTATTGACTATTCCACTGAATCTAAAGCCTGCAGAAATTGGGATCCAGAGACAAGAAAGGTTTTCAGAAGTCGGGACGTAAAATTCACAAACGAATATAAGCCATTCACGACTAGAGAAACACTGAATACAGGAAATCTCACACAAAAACCTAAATGAGAGATAGTAGACTTACTTGAAAACAAAAACGACAACAAAGCAGGTAGTCAAAATCGAAACAATTTGGACACTGACGAGCTCGATCCGCACTTAACAGAAAATGAGAGTGATGACGACGACCGAGGAGATGTACAAAACCAAATTAGAACAGAAGAGAGGACCTCGAAGAGAGGACCAGGCCGACTTAGAATAATACGCACAGGGAGTGTCGGCCGCCCTCGAAAAGAGTACAATTTCATTCCAGCGACCAGCGAGGGGGGGATAGAAGAGGCTAATTCTGAAGAAAGCGAATTCGTTGGGATCGCATCCATGGTTGACCCAATGATTCCAGAGGAAGCTCTGAAATCTCCTGTGGCTGACGAATGGAAATCAGCTATGTTAGAGGAAATATCAGTGTCTTATCTCGAAACTGAAAATATGCCCGCAGATGTTTTGACCAAAGGTTTACCTTCACCAAAACACGAACTTTGTATCCAGGCACTTGGCATCCAAGCTTTGAAAACAACTTGACGCTTGGAATTCAAGATAAGTCATCACCGGAATTCGAGTCAAAATTTCGGGGCTGAAATTTTGAGGGGGGGGGGGGGGGTGTAAGAAATCCAATCCGGTAATGATTATGAGGTGATTTCATATGTTGACATTCAGTCTTGTGTTGTGAAAAGAAGATATTAATATTAGCTAATTAGCTTTTCAATTATATTCTTGGCAATTTGTTTCACGTGTAATCACTTTCTAATACTCAAACGTTCTCACTTACCTCCAGGAATTCCGTACAGAACGCTTCCACAATATACCTAGTGACACAAGTTAATACTTCGGTTCAGTTAATAAGTCGGTTCAGATGATTTTGTATTAACGAAAAACTCACAAGCCACATTCGAGGCAAAGGCAATTCATGAAGTGAACAGGAACAAATGAGAGAGGAACTATAATAATTATAATAATAATTATAATATAATTATTATAATTATTATTATATTATAATAATTATGTTCCATACTATAATAATTATAGTAGGAGCCAATTATTGGAGGAGCCTCAACTGTCACAGACAGATTAGAATATGAGGACCTATTCTTTAACACTCCCTCCTCCTCGTATTCCCCACATTCACTACAAACATCACTATTGGGGGTTCCAGAGGGATTCACTGCACGTCACATTCGACGACGATAATTGTTCCCATATCGTCGTTTGGGAGGGTGCATGATGTCTCGTGTCCAGGTAGAATAGCGCAGCATCGTTTGCGAATTAGGATGAAACATCATTCCGTCGTCCAGCGGATGTCAGAGCGACTTACTGCCAAATATCTGCAAGAAATGGATAATTGACAGAAATTAGAATTTTAACTGTCCAGGGGCCATCAATAACAAGATGATTAGAAAAAGGAACAATATTACTTTCAGCAACATGAATATCGACAGAGATTTTTTAGAAATTACTGAATTTTAACGTTATTACTCAAGCAAACAGTCTATATTAATTATTAACAAATTTTCAACAGGAGTTGATCACGGAAATAAATAAATTTTTCGAGCGGCAACGGTTTGGTCAGCATATCTCCAAGCTGCTCGTCTGTTCCTATCCAGTCTATTTTGAGATTGCCTGTCTGAAATTCATTTCGAACAAAATGGTATGACAATTTAACAATATGTTTAAGTGTCCGAGACTCATCAGTTTTAGCTAAACAAATGGCTGGCCTACAATCGCAAAATAATCTGGGCATCAAGTCAATTTTTGTCAAAAATTAGATCAGCTCCCTGACGCTGATCAACTCTCGTGTTGCTGCGCTCATGGCTAGGTACTCCGCCTCCGAGCTTGATAGACTCACGTGGGCCTGTTTCGTCAATTTATAAGCAACAACGTCTCCAAAAGCCTTTACGACGTATCCCGTTGTGGATTTGCCGTGAACATCATTAGAACCAAGTGATGCATCTGAATAGCATTCAAGGTTCTCTCCACTTCCAGTAAACACAAGACCCAACAACTTAGTGTTGTTCAAATATTGTAGCAATTTCTGTACGCATTCCCAATCGTAATCTGTGTGACCTACCTGTTGTCTGCTAAGAAAATTAACAGCGAACGCAATATCTAATCTACTACAGCTCTGCAAATAAAGAAGGGAACCTATTACCTCTCTGTAGGGAACGTCGTAGATTTCGCCAGTACTATCTAGTTGGGCTGTAAGAGTGTTTGTTTTTGGGGCCATTGGAAGTGAACTGACTTTATTTTGATTGATCAAATATTTATCTAAAATTTCTTAAATGAACGTTTTCTGATTAACGGTTACCGTTTGGTTGGTCCTATCCCTCTTGATTTCCAACCCCAGAAATTTCGTAGGTGACCCCATGTCCTTAATTTTGATTTGATTGCCGATTTTGCGTATTAGATCCTTAGTTTTGGACGCACAATTTGACATTACGAGGCAATCGTCCACATAAATTAATAAACAACAAACTTATCTCCCTCCTGCCAAAGGAAAATACATTTCTGGTAATCATATTTTCTGAAATTTAGGTCTGCCAAAATTGATGAAATTTTCTTGAACTATAACCGTGGAAATACCTTGAGCCCGTAAAGAGACTTCACTAATTTACAGACGTGTTTATCCCTTAGGCTTGTTGGTACATCCGTCAGCTCAGTGACGCCTTCGGGAATTTCCATAAAAACTGGGTTTTCAAGTTCGCCGTACAGAAATGCGGTCTTCACATCTAGTTGTGTTAACTCCAAATCAAACTTGTTGGCAATCGATAGTATGACCCTAACATCTCCCATTCTTGCAACTGGCGCATATATCTCTTCAATCCCATAGCAGTGAGCATCTGCGAAACCTCGAGCGACAAGCCTTGATTTGTACTTTAACGATCCATCAGGCAGTACCTTTCGCTTGTGTCCCCATCTTGCTCGAATCACTCGGGTATTGGATGGAAGTTGGTCACTCCGTACATACTCCCATGTACCATTCTCATTTATCGATTCCAACTCATTCAAAATTGCCTCTTCCCACAGCCCTTTCTCGGGGCCACTCATTGCTTCCCTGTATGAATTTGGCTCGACATAGAGCGCTGAACCCATACTAGAGACCTCACCAGAAACCCAGTTAGTCGTCTGCTGTGGCATCACTTCCGGTTCGTCACTTACGCCCACTTCTAAGGCTTCTGACAATGGACGGGGGTAATTCGTGATTTTGTCACCGTAGACTTGGTTTTCCAAAACCCGAACGTCACAAGATCTGATCAACGTTTTATGTTCCTCATCTATCAGTACATACCCTGTATCTCCACACTCTAGGATAAACGCTCTCCGTCCATTTGGGGCGAATTTAGACTTCTGTTTGTGGTCAACTACGATAGCCAGAGAACCAAATCGCTTCACATACTTTAAAGAGGGTTCAGTTACAAATACAATCTCATATGGGCTCACCAGGTTCAGTGCAGCGTTAGGCAGCCTGTTGTGAACGTGAACCAAATATTTCATCGCGTGACCCCAAAACGAGTATGGCTAGTGACGTTCCGATACTCCTTTCGATCCGATATTTGGTATCAAATCAATATCGAAAGCACGGTATCGATACTCCGATATTATCGAAAGGAAATATCGATATTGAAAGTATCATTTGATATCGATAATTCTTACTTTTTTTTGCAATATAAGTAATGGAATTACAGAATTTGAGGATAATATTATTATCCTCAAATTCTGTAATTCCATTCAAAAAATAAATCGTGTTTAGGCCTACAATGATCAGCATCATGATCAGTTTTGGTACATACTATAGGAGTGGAAATAATAAACCCTTGGGTAGATTTTGAAGTTTTTGACATTTTCATGTCTTTCATATGGCACATAAAAAAAAAAAATCGTCACGAAATTTGCTAACGAAATTTGTCCCAAGTCGCCACAATGATGATTATGACCATCAGAAGTGAAGTTGTTCGTTATTTCTGATGATTTTCGCTTACAAGCGATTCGTTGCTACGGAACTTTATCTTCGCCAGTTATCATCGTACAAAAATCGTTCACCACTCGTTGGATAGCTCTCGATTTACCTAACCATATTTATCTTGTAAGGTAAGCCTAGATCTTATCACTTAATAGTTACGGCATCTACATGTAGTTTAGTCGATCTGAGTTGATTGTTCTTATATATATTTGACTGTTCAATAGGTATGATTAGGGTCTACACTGGAGACCGAAACGTCACCCCCCTCTATTAAAATTATTGGCTGCTACAAGGTGGTTTTATTAAAAACACGACCCACAACAATGGATAACCGCAATCAGCCTGGACGTACCTACCACACCAACAATAACCATATTACGTTAACCATGTAATATGTGTGCGTGGCCGACAAGCTGCGGTATGAGCGTGATTGTTTAAATAATTGTTTACACACAGGTGATCATTCTCAATAATTTATATTTTCAAGACAAATGCAAGCTTCATAATTTATGATGAACCTTTCAACAACTACGCTACTGGGGTAGGTGATGTAGTATTGTTCGAAGGCCCTCGAATCCCTTCTTTAAAGACATAAAATGTCCCAATGTGTTGCAGACTCGTATGCAAGCATTTTCAATGTGCCAAAACAAAGACATGTAAAACGTTTGGGTACTTCAAACGCTCTCAAAATCTCAAAGTACTCCTTTAGGTTAGCGAGATGTTCAGTTGCACCTGAATCAATTACAGCACGAAATGTTGTCAAATTCTCACCTTATGATACAACGAGAGCCGGGTTTACCGCCCGTTCTCGAGAATAATTCAATGGCTGATGACCGTCAGTCAGATCTTCCTCCATGACGACCCATGTGTCGGCGGTGTCCGGGAGGCCATCGTCGCCAAAGATATGGAAAGCTGCCGGACGACCCATGGACCGAAACTTACTCTTCATTCACCTAGCCTCACCGATATTCATGGTCACCACCCGAGGTTGACCCGCCTCTGCCACACCACGCCCCTGACGCCGCTTTGCGCCCGACTGACCCCCGGGGACGCTGTGTGGGCGACTTCCCGATTCCTCCCTCGCTCGACGGGGCTCGGGACAATTTACCGCTTTATGAGTGGTCAATTTAGAGCAATTAAAGCATTTAATTAAGCGGGAGGCACACTCCGAGAAAAGATGGTCGTATTTTCCGCACCGGAAACACGCTCGTCGCGCTCCGTGGGCGCCGCCTCCGCGACCAAACTTTAAAATGCCAGTCAACTGTTTGGTGTCTGACGAGTCTCCGCGACCTTGTAGACCACCACGTCGTGACTCGGCACCTCTTACAGACCTAAGGCCACGTCTAGGACCACGATGCTGTCCTCCCGCATGTCGAGGCTGGGAGTTACCTAGCGTAAACAAGGTATTTGACGCCAAGTTACGTCCGAGGGCGAACATCTGTTTGTGTTCCGCGTCCTCTTCTACCAGCATCTGCTTCAGAGCCTGCAGAGGATACCCTTCATCATTCGTTACTTCCCTCTGATAGGTACGCGTCTCTCGAATAGCTCCTATGAATGTCTGACGTACGTAATTCTCGTTCATGGTTGCCGGGTTAAGCTGACGTACTCTGACCACCAACTGATCAAACCGCTGGATCAAACCGCTCGTTATTTGCTGCCCAAAAAAGAATTATAAAAATTCTCCTTAAAAGAAGTAATAGATACTCCACGGTGGCCCTATTCAGAGAGTTTAGAGTACCAACCGTGCACGAACTCGTAGAAAGGGCGACGCTAATTAAAATTCAACGGGAGAAAATAGCGGGTAACCTGCAAATGATAACAAATACGGGGACCAGATCAAGTTACCTAAACAAAGTTAAATTGCCATTCCGTGCAACCAGCTGGGGACAGAGGTGTTTTGATTATAGGGGGGCGTTGTCTTTCAACAATTTACCCAGTGATCTAAGAGAGATGGGTTCCTTGGACCCCTTCAAAAAGGAGTTGAAGGGGCGTTTCTCCGGATCACCACTGTGAGTTTGATGGGTCGTGGTTGGTTCATATTTATGTATATACATTGTAAATATTATTATCAATTCTAGAATTATCAATAGCAAATCAGTCTCTTTTATTTTGGAAATTAGTATTTATTTTTGAAACTTTGTATTCATTTTTGAAAATTTGTATTTATTTTAGTTACTTTGCATTAAATGGCATTTAATGAAACAAATTATTTGTTTCATTCATATTTGTCTACGAGGATTCGACTCCTCCCCTCAGCACAAGCTCTGCTTAAAGAGAGGAGTAGCATTAAGTAGCACTAAGCAGTATGTATTTTATGTATTGTATTTTTAAAATAAATGCATTAAAAAAAAAAAAAAAATCAATCGGTGACTCCACGGCTCGGTTTTAGTCCATTTTTGTGAATTGAACCCTCAAATTACTCAAAAATGCCTTAATGGTTGGCTCACAAAAACGCCGTAGCGACTCCATAATCTCACGGTAACCACCCTGTACTCCCTCCGGTGTTACCATCGGAAGAACCTCGACAACAGGGCCTACATCGTTAACAGGGTCTACATCGGTAACCTCGTTAACAGGAGCTACTTCTACTCTACGATCCCGCTGTCCAACACAATTATGCGCAATCTGAGCCTTCAACACCTCTACCTGCTCAATAAGAGACTGCTGGAAAGCAATCATCTGCTCCATCAGATCTATGGAAGGAGCTGACGTTTTGACACTACTAGGACCATAATATTTGACACTACTAGGACCATATTATGCTACATCACCGACCAAAGAGGCAGTCCTTTCATCCTCATCATCCCCGTCACTGCAAAACGGCAGCGACTGCAGATCCTCCATCCGTAACTGCTACATTATAATCTCCCCCACTTATTTTGAAGAAAACACAATGAAGGATGATAGTTTAGTGCAAAATTTTCCCACTCAATTAGGCACATAGTCTTGTAGATATGCTGGTGGTCTTCTATTTCTTGTGGGCCGAGGAAGATCAGTCAGTTGGATCCTTCCAGGATCAGGAAGCTGTGGATTGTTTTCTGAAGTTTGGCATTGCGGCTGAGGTTCTCTGGTAGGCCATGTTGGGACACTGAATGTGACTGCTGGTCTTCTCCGCTCAGGATTCTGCGTCACAGGCTCTGTTGGACATGGTACCTCAGTTGAGCACAACTGGTTTATATGCCGCTTTAGCACTCGTCCACTATCGAGAGCAACTGTGTAGTGACGCGTATTGAGGCTTTCCGTGATGACACCAAACTCCCATAACTCCTAGTTTTCACGATAAATTCGAGCTTGCACTCTCTCGCCAACCTTTAGCGTTCGACCCGATGGTAATGGTGGTGTACCAGCGTTGGACCGCTTGGGAGGATCAGAAAACAGGGCATCCAGCTTAATGCGTATCTTCCTGCCCAAGTACAACTCTGCAGGAGTCTGTCCACAGGCGAGGGGGGTAGCTCGGTATCTAAACAAGATTGCCTGGAGTTTCTGAGTGATGGTCCCAGGTTGGTTCTCGAGAGATTTGATGCGATGCTTGAATGTTTGTACATTTCTCAGTGGCAATGAACCTCTGGGAAATGCCGTTTCCAAGGCAATACTGGCGAAATTGGTCCCTCGTGAAAACCGCAACAGGCAACAGGCAAGATGGCGGTGCCGAGACGAGCTAGCATTTGGCAGAAAACAAAATCAAGATTTATAAAGCGTACTCACAGTCGATCGGTGCTCAAATAAACAAGGGCGACATGCCACGGAAAACAATCACATAAGTATAGTTTAATCCTCGTCGACAATTCACGTGACAAAAAGGTATGTACTAATAACGCACGCGTAGTAAAAGCTTGTGTATTCGAATAAAGACATACTGAATAATTGAAGAGATAACAGTTATCTCTTCAATTATTCAGTAGATATGTCTTTATTCGAATACACAAGCTTTTACTACGCGTGCGTTATTATTACATACCTTTTTGTCCTCCATTATCAGTTATCTCACACTATCAGTTACTGATGGTGTGAGATAACTGATAATGTAGGAGCTATATAGGTGGGGGCAACGAACTGTTACAAGAACTGCTACATTATAATATTCCTCAGAGTTTGAGTGATAATTTTTCTTAGCTAATATTTTACGACGTTCCTTCTTTATTCATTGTGATCGGTTTGAGTTTTGTTAGGAAAATAGGTTGATAGGTGATGGGGTGAAATTTTTAAGATTGTTACCTAATATTTTCATGCAAGAGACTGAATTGTAATCCTTATAAGACTGCTCCTACAAGAATTTTCGTACCAAAATAATATTTTGTACCAGCTTATTATGTACCAGCTCATAATATTGCCTAGGTAGGTACCTACCTACCTAATTAGCAAAAGTAGGTAGATATTTTCAAAAAACATTGGAAATTTTGCTATTGCTTGGAATGTGATAATGGTAACCTGATTGTTCTGCTTGATTTCTTTCACAATAATTGTGAATAATAATTATTAAATTAATTGTGAATACTAATTATTTTTTTAAATAATTATTATTTCAAAATTCAAAATCAATGAATAGTTTCTTTGTTGAACATCCCTTTTTCGTTTCAAATCTGATTAACAGCATAGCATAACTGTTAGAATATTATGTCAGCATAGCATAACTGCTAGAATATTATGTCAGCATAGCATAACTGCTAGAATATTATTCAACATAGCATAACTGTTAGAGTATTGAGTGTGTGTGATTTAGTTTGACCGTCAGTAAGAATGATGTTGAGGGATGTCGAGGGTCGGTCATTTGACCGACCCTCGACATCCCTCAACATCATGTTAGAGTATTATGTCAGCATAGCACAACTCAACGAATTTAACCCCAGTGGGGTGGAATACCTATTTTTGTACATCTTAGCGCTGAGGGGTCATCAGTAAAGCTGGATTCACATGGAGGCGGAACCGCGGACTGTGGAATGCGTACGGCCAGGTGATTGGTGGAGAAAGCCAGTGGGGTGGGGGAGAACGTTTCCGCAGAGATATTTCTCTCGAGAAATATTCTTCCGCACCGCCGCAGTCCGGAGGTGCGCAGTAGGCCACTGCGCAGGTTCTTGTTATCATTCATTATCAATAATCCGCGCTTCAGCTCTGTTCTACTGCCGTACTTCAAAATATGAATGATTTAAATCATGAAAATAATCAAAATGAATATCGAAGTTCTTATTGAGTTAGTGAACCAGCACCCAGAAATCGATAATACGGCCGGAAGATCACTGTTGAAAAAAAGCGGGAAAGCTGATCTGCGTGAACTTCCACTTCCATGTGATCGGCAGCCTCCGGTACTGCGGTCTCTTCTTACCCCCTCCCTTTGTTTTACGCATGCCGCAGTCCGCGGTTCCGCATCCATGTGAATCAAGCTTAAGGCCAGAAAATATTTAAAACTGAGTTTTTCGATAGAAATCATTTTTTTCCCTCTCCTGAAAAGTGAGGAATATTGAGTTATGCTATGCTGGTTCTTAGCCGACGATATACTGAGATATGTACCTAAGGAGAACGGGCGTCCTCTGTAACACATGCATTACTCAACAATAAGTTTTACTCTGCTTCTTTCATAGTAAAAATAAATTTAAATGGGTGAGTATTTTAAGAAATATTCACATGGAAAAATTGTTTTTCAATTTATTTCATCTACAGCTTTGTTTTTAGGGTTTGGAGCGTGAGGCGGTGCTGTGGAGGCGGCTAAGGGCTGCTGAAGAGGAAAACGAACGACTTACAGCTGAACGGGACCAATGCGAGAAATGTCTGGACCAGGTGGCCCACGGAGTGGTCCAGGCACTGCTCTCGCAAAAGGTAATTTTTAAATTGTGCCGATCATTATACAATGTATGCCGCTCAATCCGGATTTTGGGGGTAACATTTCAAAGCTACGTCTCAACTCGTACTTTGTATATATACAAAGTGTTCATCAATGAACTGTCCGTTTTCTGCGTTGTTTACTCGATTTGCTCAGAACAGGACTCTGTTAGCGAATTTTCGAAGAAAATGTAGCTATTGTTCTCGGTCCAAAATGTTTAAAACTCGAATTTTCGAAAACTTTCCTAACCAAAATCCGTTTCAGACCATCCTGAATCCACTGCCAAAAGACACCAAAAATTATATGTATGTACGTTATGTAATCAAATATACTATTGCAGCCAGAAGCTATATAAGGGGCTCGCACTCCGCTCGCCCTTCAGTCTTGCTGTGAACCTCGCCGTACCGCTGTCGCGTTGTTCTTGCCTCCCCGTTACTTGTGTCTAACGATTCATTGTTCAACCGATATTTTGTGAATTTCAAATAAAAGTTTTAAAAAAACTCTTCTTCAAGATCGGAAAGCGTATCTGGCGCAGTCTTAGTGGACACAGTGAAATCCGGAACTTTACTCTGAAGTTTAGAGAAAGGTTCTCAAGTACCCAGGCGCGCATCACGAGTTAGTGCACAACTCCGCGTAAAAACACGCTTCACACCGGACGGCGACTCCAGCACACTCCTGTCGAAATCTGATGGCACTACAGATTTTGTAAGTACCAAGCCATTATAGATTCGACAGTAAAAGAAACAAGTCAGTTTCTTCTTCAGCCGCCTTACTGAAGTTTAATTTAGTGACCCCGCCCTAGGTCAAACATTAAATTTAAGGAACTTTCTGGAGAGAATACACAAGTCTCTTATCTGGAAAGAATCTAAAGCCGCCTTACTGAAGTTAATTTTAACGAACATCAAACATCAAGAAAATCTACCAAGAAAACCAATAAATAAATTTAAAAAAAAAATCAGTTAAAGCAACATCATTGTGTATGTTCCAACCTGACCTAGTTCATGAACTGAGTTCACGAACCAGTTCAGGAGTAGTGGGGATGAGTTCAAGAACTGTTGGGTTCGTGAACTGCATGGCTGGAACGACCCGAACTATTCCGGCAGGTAGCGCTGAGGGCGGTTTTGATCAGAGTAACCCTCTTCTTCTATCGCTATCAGATATGAGAACTCAACAATTTCCGAATTGAAATTCCGAATTTCAGAATCCCATTTAACGGTCTTGGTTAATTAATTGACTTGGTCCAGGACTAGAAACTGGAATGTATCTAGCATTGACCGTACTTCAAGTAACTTCTTTAAAACAAGAATAACTGTAAGCAGAGGTCTGCTCCTTCTGTAAAAAAAAAAGAGATTCTTGTACTGTGGACTACCGGGTGGCGGCGGGAATTGTTGAATATTTATTTTTAATATAGTTCTAAAAACTATATGCTTACGCGTTTCTGAACACCTTCAAAACTCTGCAAATTCTTGACACAACGGTTCATTATCTTCTTTGTACAGATCACCCTTCTGTTTAGATCATTAGGTCTAAATGTCTAGATCCTAAATGTTAGATTAATTATTATTATGAATTATCACTAATAATTATAATTTCTGAGGTGTGTTTCGTGCTACGGAAATGAAGGTAATTTCGAATGTTTGTTGGTAGGTACTTCTTTTATAGAAAAATTATTACCGACGTAGTATTAAAAACCCCAGAATTATATCGTATTAATTAATCATAATTAATAATAATTATTATTAATAATAAATACGAATTATTAATACCTAACAATAAATTATAATAATTTTCACTAGGTACTTGATAAAATTGTTAATAATTAGTGATAATTGATAATAATAATTAATCTAACATTTAGGATCTAGACATTTAGACCTAGTGATCTAGACAGAAGGGTGATCTGTACAAAGAAGATAATGAACCGTTGTGTCAAGAATTTGCAGAGTTTTTCTTTATTCGATTTTCTGAATCTACGCATCTTGAAACGTAAACCAACAAATTTTGAGGGGGGGGTTAAAAAATTTTTTTCTTTGGAGATTCCAATGGTTCATTATCGAAGATAATAAACCAAAATTAATCAGTGGACAAATTGAAGCAATTTTCAATTAAATTGAAACTGCAACATTGTTCATATTATATCGTTTGCCTATAATTAATTTTAATGTCGGCCCAGTTGACTTCCATTCAAACAATGCACTTTATTTCAATCTAATTTATTTAAGTAGGTACCTAATTCAAAAATTATTTGGTTTGAAAATACACGCATGTTCACCAACAATCTTTCATTTCGTGGGTTATAATTTTATCTTTACAGTTTTCTGAGAAATTATTTATTTTATAGGTACTGTACTTAGACGTATTTTATCTTACGAGATATGATTTTATGATAAAATGATTTAAATGATAAATGATTTTATGATATGATTTTATCTTGTCGAGATATGAACACTTACGTACCGGAATACGCTAAAAACGAGAACCACAAATAAAAGACACAAAACAAACTGGACCCTTCTTCTCCCACAGAAAACCCTACTATACTACGTCTTCTCCCGTGAAACTCAGGAAGTCAAATGATTTTGTGGGAGGTTATAACGTGAGATCACTGTTACCTTTCCAGTTCGAGTTCTCAACCCTCATCTCAATTCAGTGCAAGAAGTTCCCGAACTGAGCTGAACTGAGTTCATGAACTGGCCGCGGTGGAACGCGTTGTCTGCACTGAGTTCACGAACTGAAACAGGCTGGAACGCAGTTCATCATGCGCATGGCTTCTGCGCAGAACTAGTTCCTGAACCAGTTCAAGAACTGGTCAGGTTGGAACATACCTATTATTACTTGGAATTCATTTCAGAAGAAATTCACTCGAGTATTTGAACATAGAAGAGTTAAAGAACACATATTCGCAAGCACCTTCGAACAATTTTATCACCTCCTCGACGCAGACATAAAATAAAAGAAGAAAAGAGAGCGCTGCAAAGCTCTAATCTAACATCCTCCCGGCCCATCAGACGACACCTCTCAGATTTTTGCAACGCATCACATCTACAAGGACGTAGCGTATAAGAACATTTGCATGCTAGACATAAGTTTGTTTCTATAATATTTTTGTACTCGCCTTAATCTTACATCCTTCTTTTTTCATTTTTTTCAGTTAAATTGTTATCATAATAATTCCACCATAATAACCAATCTCTGAATCAAAATTCGCCAAACCGAAAAAAATAAGACCAGTCAGGTCAAATTTCTCGACTGGTTGTACAACCCCTCTTCAATCATTATGACAGACAGTAACGCTACCCCGAAAAATGTTGGCCAGGAGCAAAGCGGAGAAAATCTAGATACACCCGTATTTGACTTCCAAAACACCCAGAAATCCTATCCATTCACCCCTTTGCAGAATTCATCTTCTAGAATACCAATTCTAAAACCCGAACACCTAAACATGATTCCGCAGTTTTCTACGGAATCAATGCTATTAAATCGCTTCATTCGTGTTTGCGACAAATTATTTCATCATTTTGGAAACCTAGATGACCCCTACTGCCGTCAGAATGAGGTGCTGTTCGAAAACATTACTGCCAAAATTCAAGGCCCGGCAGCCAAAATTCAAGGCCCGGCAGCCAAAATTCAAGGCCCGGCAGCCGAAAAAATTTTTGCTAGCCCTGTAAATTCCTACCCAGAACTGCGATCGGTACTACTCTCGAGTTTTAGTGATCAGAGAGACCTTTTCACGCTCACTCAGGAACTTTGTAAATTACAACAGAGAGGGAACAAAAATTGTTTCGAATTCTACGATCGTTTATTAACAATCTTACACCCTCAAATTGCATTTATCAAAACCAACTTTTCAATCACTGAAACATCAACAATGGTGACATTCATTCAAGGTTTAGCGTTAAGGGTATTTATGACCAACCTGAACGATCAAATTGGCTCCCTCATTCGAGCAAGAGCTCCTAAATCTTTAGCCGAATGCATGGCGATTCTCACTAATTAATTCCAATTTAGAGCCCGATCGAAAGCCCTGTTTAGACCCAATGTCGAACCTCCTAAACATCATGGATCATACGTTCCTTTCAGACCTCAATTCCAATCCCCCTCTAGACCTCCATTTGTACCTCGGCCATTTTCAAATTTTGTACCTAGACACCCCCAACCGTTTCGACCTCCGTTCCAACGGACTCTCAGCCACCCAACTTCGCAAGCTACGGGAAACGTCCCTCAGACCAAGTCAAATCAATTTCCACACCCATCAGGTAACAATGGACAACACTCTAGTTATGCCCCTCGAAATCAATTTAATTTAGAAACCGAAGAAGAAAATGAGACAAACCAGAATACAACAGAAGAACAGGACCCCAACTCATATTACGACCCGAATACTCCCTACCCAATGGACCCTTATTCGACATACCCTCAACTTCGGGATATTACCCCGAATGGACATACGGTTTTGAAAATCTGTCCATGGAAAATGAACAGAATGCCAAAACCCAAGTTCAGGATTCTTTTTTAGGAAAGGATATGGTGGCCCAACCACCAAAGTAGTAACTGAACCAGAAGTAGTGGAATTGTTTCGCATCGGGAACAATCTCCATTTTATAACTATGCCCAAATTCAACCTTAAAATTCCGATTGATATACGGGTAGCACCCGTAGTTTCATTGTACCTATCAGATATTGCAAATAAATTCTTCAAAGCTAAAATTGAACCTGCATCATGCATCGTGCGAACAGCTCATGGTATGACGGAAGTCCATCAACAAGCTCTAGTTCCTTGCGGAAACACGTTCAATTCTAGGAACCTTAACATACCCTTTGGTATTTTCGATTTCCATGATCATTTTCATCTCCTCTTACGACTTGATGACCTCAGGAAACTGAAAGCTGTTGTCGATCTAGAAAACAACCTTTTGAAAACTCCCAACGTAGAAATCCCTCTCTTTTTCACCAACGGAAACTCACATGTTAATCATATTGAAACCTCGTTCTTAATTGACGCCCGATCGATACAACAAATTAAAGTTCCGATCTGAAACGTAGAAAACGGCGAAGCATTTGTAGATGCTATCAATTTCTAGACCTGGGAAACATTTACTTAAATGTTTGTAATTCAGGAGCTTACATCCACATTACTAACATCGGAGAAACTCCCGTTCAATTCAAATTAACACACCCTATTCATGCAGAACATATTTATGACTTGCAATTTAACCATACCTCCCCCTCAGGAAGCACCACCCAGTCAGACACATTTTTCCCAAAAGAAACCAAAATGGATTGACTACTCCAAGTTCCGCCTAGAACACTGCAATCCGGAAGAACTCGAAGCAATAGAGAAACTAATTCACAATTACGCTGATTTATTCCAAGAAGAAAATGCCCCTTTGACTTCCACAAATTCCGTAAAACACCCCATTCGAACAGTAGACGAAATCCCCGTTTTTGTAAAACCGTACCGTTACCCCCAAATCTACAAAGGGGAAGTAAAAACAAAAGTTGATAAACTTTTGGCACAGAAAATCATAGAGCCGTCAAATTCACCTTACAACGTCCCTCTAAGGATTGTCCCCAAGAAAGCGGATGCCTCAGGCAAACAAAAATTTCGATTAATAATAGATTTCAGAAAACTTAACGAAAAGACGATACCTACCAGATAAATTTCCATTGCCTAACATTTCCGAACTACTAGACAAATTCGGAAAATGCAAATACTTTTCGACGATCGATTTGGCCTCCGGCTTTCACCAACTAGAATTGTCAGAATCATCAATTCCCAAGAACGCTTTTTCCACAGACTCTCAACACTTTCAATTCAGACGATTGCCTATTGGATTAATTAACG
This sequence comes from Stenodema calcarata, assembly GCA_963920205.1. Lineage (NCBI taxonomy): Eukaryota > Metazoa > Arthropoda > Insecta > Hemiptera > Miridae > Stenodema > Stenodema calcarata. Next base: position 16,254,865 of record OY986064.1, read on the forward strand.
CCCCTGCATCTTTCCAAAGAATGATGAATAACGTTCTTAGAGGTTTAACTTCAGAAATATGTGTTGTCTACTTGGATGACATCTTGGTCTATTCCGTCAGCCTATAAGAACACCTTGACAGTTTACGCAAATTCTTTGACAGGTTACGAGCAGCTAACCTAAAAGTTCAACCCGACAAGACAGAATTTCTTAGAACAGAACTTGCCTACCTAGGACACGTTGTTATCCCCGACGGAGTTAAACCAAATCCTGATAAAATCAACGCTGTACTGAACTTTCCAATCCCCACTAACAAAACAGAAATCAAACGATTTCTTGGGTTACTTGGTTACTACAGACGTTTTATTAAGGATTTTGCCAAATTGACTAAACCACTGACTTCCGCTTTAAAACAGAACTCTCGAATTAAACCAGACTCTCCTGAATTCAGACAAAGTTTTGATACATGCCGCAACCTGCTTTGTAATGACCCAATATTGCAGTACCCAAATTTTGATAAACCTTTTATGGTCACCACAGACGCAAGCGACGTAGCACTTGGCGCTGTTCTCAGCCAAACCGCCTCGGGAGCTGATCTCCCAATCGCTTACGCAAGTAAAACCTTGAGTGACACCGAACGGAAGTATTCAACGATAGAGAAGGAATTGCTCGCGATCCTCTTCTCTTTGAAGACTTTCCGACCATACTTGTTCGGACAAAAATTCATACTGTACACTGACCACCGTCCCTTACAGTGGCTTTTTGGGCTACGCGATCCCACCTCGAAATTGTATCGTTGGCGATTAAAAATTAGCGACTACAATTCCGTAATAAGATACAAACCAGGCCACTCTAACTTTGTTGCTGACGCTTTATCGAGAATTGAGTTGAACAACTATGACACCGACGCTCTACCGAACACGAATCCTGACCCTATGAACATTGACGAACTAAACTTTAGTCCATTTTCAATAGACCTTGATGACCTAATTAGACTATCATCTCCACCAATGAACTTAGACGAAATAGCCGCAACAATAAATCTATCTCCTAACCCACTAGACGAATTCCTCCGATTCCCGAATAACCAAGAAACGCCTAAAGCCGGACCGTCCCGAGAAAACACTACGGACGCCCAATCATTGAACGCAGAAACCAATATTCCCGATGCCGCATCAACCTCCGCAATAACTACTTCGGTCATTGAAGACCGCCATTTGCTAACAATACCAATAAAATCCGAACCCGTTAACCATGGCCAAAATCAAGATTATCAGATTAGTAAAATGCCCCACGTTCTTGGAAGACGTAGAAACTGATGAAGAAGTTATGGAAGCTATTAAGAACTAGGTACCATATTGGGAAAACCAATCACAGAGGAATCTCCGAAGCTTACGAACATCTCAAACGTCGTTATTTCTGGCCAAACATTAATCAATGTGACTCTTGCCTTCAAACAAAATATGACCGAGTCCCTCTGAAAGTTAAATTCAACCTTATCAACCTTCAACCTTCAAAGTTAAATTCAACCAACTCCATCCAAACCTTTTGAAACCCTTCATATAGACAAAATTTCTATAGAAAAAACTAAATTCCTAACTATTTTTGATCCTTTTTCACGATACGCACAAATGTGTGCTGTTCCAAGTAATACTAGTTTGGACGTAGTGCGCTTCTTGACACTGTACTTCTCTCACCACGGAATACCAAGGAACATAATTTCAGACAATGGTGCAGACCTTAACTCCTAATTCATGAAAGAATTCTTGGCCCTACATAAAATTTCAGTACACTTCATATCAAGTCAGCACCCCGACTCAAACGTCCCAATAGAAAGATTCCACTCGACTATAATTGAACATAATATGTTCAATTATAAGACATGTTCAATGTCTTATATTATAAGACATTTAAACTGTCGAGACGAGTTTAAGAAAGACAATGTTGAAACCAAAGTTAGGTAGGTACGCCTTGATAGCATAATATATTATAATAATTCCATTCATTCGGTAACTTCATTGACATCCTTCGAAATCATCCAAGGGCACATATCAAACGACAGTCTACTCAAAATGGACCTAGAACAAAGATTAGTAAAGGACTACCTAGCTAAACATAGGGACCGGATGGTCACTCTCTACAGGGAATTGGAAGAAAAATGTAATAAAACAAAAGAACATATTACTACCCAGAGGAACTTATATAGGGAAGAACCCCCAAACATCCCCGAGACAGTTTATGTAAGGAACCGACAACTACAGAGTAAGACGAAGAGTACAACAAAGAGACTATCGAGATTACTGACCCAGACAAACACACCGTTCAAATAAAACCAAGGCATTTCAATACCCAGAAGAAAGTACATATTTCTAACCTGAAAAAGCCAAGAAAAGTACTTTTCAAAGACACCTCGAGCTCTTCTAGCAGTTATTCACCTTCAGACTCAAGTTCGGTAACCCCTGCAGCCAAACGCCCTTGTACTCCTACACCTTGCCCCATGGATATTCCTAGGGATTCTCCCCAAAGTTCGAACTCACCCTCAGAATTAATTCAAACACCACGAATTATTAGACGCCGTCGTAAAGCGCTACCTTTTCCCCCTGATACTCCTCCATTCATATCAGAATTTAACGCAGGACCCAGGAAATGAAAATTTTCTTTTTGACTCAAACACTTACACCACTAACTAACTCATGATAATTTCAGGATTATTTTTATCAGCGTCCTCGCGGTCATCAGAGGAACCGAACTGGAAAATATTACTTCAAACCTAGGACTCCTACCAGTACAACTAGGCCCCGCCAGTAAAATCGACTACTACCACACACTAACTCACTACTACCAACTGTTGGTAGTAGTGAGTTAGTGTGTGGTAGTAGTCGATTTTACTGGCGGGGCCTAGTTGTACTGGTAGGAGTCCTAGGTTTGAAGAGGAGTCCTAGTTACTAGAAGATAAATCAGATAAATCATATTCAAGGTCATTTCGAAAACATCAAACAAATCATCCAAACCGATAACGGAGTTAAGACAGTAGTTCGTCCAAAATTACAAATAGTGGACCACATGCTAACACTAACTAGAAGAAAAATCAGAGAGTCCATTTTACCACGACGTCAACGTCGAGGACTCATAAACGGCCTTGGCCTGGCAATAAAATTTATAACCGGAAATTTAGATACCGAAGATGAAAAGAAATTCGATGAAATCCTCCAACATCTTCAATCAAATCAAGAAACCCTATCGAAACAAATAGACCATCATTATTCCATCAATGAAGACATTGTCAATCAACTGAATATAACAATAAATTCGAAAAAATTCCAACCATGACACACCAGTAAAATAAATAGAAACTCTAAAACAAGCTACCTCATTCCAAACTCATGTCCAACAAGTAGAGAACGCTCTTGAACATAATCAAGCTTTACTGCAATTTATACTTGACATCACCCAAGACATTGAGAATTCAATAACCTTTTGCAAATTAAATAAAATCCACCCGAGTATAATTCAACCCCAAACCTTGTCAACACACCCTCATCAAAATCGTTTCATAACTCCTCTTTGCTTCGCCATGAAAAGATGCCTTGGGATCTCAATAGAGAACCCTTAGGTAGCATACAATTGAAAAGTCTAAAATCACTAACTGCCCCATCCTATCCCATTCATTCAACAAGACATACTGTAATGCGATTAATAACTCCTAGCTTTTGTACAATCTTACTATATTTCGTACTTGTGCTGTTATTAGTGTACACGTTAACTAGATATTACCGACACACTCGTTCCTTGGATAACTCGTTCCTTTGTTGTAACCGATAAATCTATTATTATGTATTATTTAATTAAGTACCTATTATTATCTGTATTATGTATTATAAAACCTAAATTGCAAAATCTGTCTGTAAAACCTGAATTGTAAGACTTGTATTGTAAAACCTGTACTTATTGTAAAACATTGCCATAATCAAAATGTCTGTACTTTCAAACTCTATGTTGTGAGCGAAAACTTTTCATATTAACGAAAAGTTTTCATTATTAAGGGAGAAGGCGTTATGTAATCAAATATACTGTTGCAGCCAGAAGCTATATAAGTCGCTCGCACTCCGCTCGCCCTTCAGTCTTGCTGTGAACCTCGACGTACGAGTTCTTGCCTCCCCGTTACTTGTGTCGTTACTTGTGTAACGATTCATTGTTCAACCGATATTTTGTGAATTTCAAATAAAAGTTTTTTAAAAACTCTTCTTCACGATCGGAAATCGTATCTTATATATATATATATATCCCCACAGTTATATAGCTATATATAGCTTCCCCACACTCTACCACCGTAGTGTGCAGCTATGACTCATTGACAGAACGCCTCTCAGCACTTGTGGACCACATTCTCCAGCCGTTGGCCTCTGCTCAGCCTTCATTCCTGAAGGATTCGTACCACTTCCTGGAGTTGTTGCATGACCTAGAATTACACTTAGGATCCCCCCATCCAATGTTGTTGGTTACTGTGGATGTGACGGCTCTTTACACTTCCATTCGACATGAGGATGGCCTTCGAGCTGTTCGTGGTTTCCTGGACCAACGTGAAGACACCACAGAACAATCCTCTGACTTTGTGCTCTCCCTAATTGAATTTATTCTCCACCACAACTATTTCAAATATGAGGGGGAATTCTACCTACAGACACAGGGCACAGCGATGGGTACCAGATTTGCGCCATCCTATGCAAACCTCTACATGGCCTCTATTGAACAAGACTTTCTGGCCTCCCGTCGCCTGGTTCCGTTGGTTTGGCGCCGCTACCTCGATGACATTTTCCTCATTTGGGAACATGGCAGGGATGAATTGGACGTCTTCCTCCAGGCCCTCAACAACTTTTCACCCCTCCGCTTCACTCACTCAGCCTCAACACAAATGATGAAGTTCTTGGATGTGGATGTGGCTCTCGAGAATTTACTCTTTAGAACAAAAGTAACTGTAAAGACCACTAATGCTCAGATGTATCTCCAATATGGGAGTTGTCACCCCCCTCACGTTAAGCTATCAATACCTCGCGCCTTGTCAATACGGGGACACAGGATCTGTAACCAACCAGAGATCCTGGAACAATACCTGACATTCCTTTCATCAAAACTAAGCGAAAGGGGATACCCTTCTGCCGTGTTGCGACGTAGGATAGTCCCGGCGCGAGTTGGATACCAGCCTCCAATACCGAGGGAGGAACGACGGGGACCTTTTCTGGTGACAACTTACTTCCCAGGCGTGCAGCGTATCAACACCTTCCTTCGAGAGCTGTACCCAATTTTGGCTCGAAATCCTCTGACGCGAGAGATTTTCCCGGAGACTCCAATGCTTTCATATCGCAGACCAAGAAACCTCGGTAATATGTTAACACATCATCAGGAGCGGGCGCCGCGTGAGCCTTTCTGCGGGTTGCAGCCTTGTGGGAAACCGCGCTGCAAACTCTGCGAAATTGTGACCCCATGTACCACCTTCAACACCCCCAATGGTCTACAGGAATACCCAGTGAAGGGCTCGGCACACTGCCAATCACTGAATTGCGTGTATCTTTTAGAGTGCTCCCAGTGTTCCGCTTTCTACATCGGGAAGGCAAGCCAGCTGAATCTTCGGATGAATAATCATCGCAGTGCAACGAGTCGTGGAGAGGGTCAGTCTGTTGCCGAACATGCAGGGGAGGCTCACCCATAAATTCCAACAATGAAACGCTCTTTCAATTGACACCTCATTTATAAGGTTTATACACACTAAATAAGATGGGGAAGTCAGAATTGCTATAATATTGCTATAATATAGATATTATCTTATTCCGCTCTCAAACTGGAGCACTTTGAAAAGATGAAGAAACGTGGTTGTTACTTGAGATGTTCTTCATGGACATCATGTTCTTTAATGAAGACATTTTACACAAAACCAATTATTTCTTCGAAAATTCGCTCTTATATTCATGCTGCATGACTGGGGATTTTCACTAACTTTATCTAACTCGGATAACCAGCAGTCATCCAGAGATTAATAAACAGTATGTGCGATGGTTAGGGATGGTTCAGTTTGTCAATAGGCATTCAAAATCTTCTGCTGACATTCGGCAAAAGTTTTCAAATTTTCCAGACGGTTCCCTCAGTAGATTATTCAGCATATCTGAGCCGCTGCACCTGATAATATTAATTAATAACGGCATTGTGAATAGGTACCTACCCAAGTAATTAAGAAATTCTAACTCCTAAGAAATTCGTAACTAAGAAATTCCGTTCCTTCGCCAAAAAATCAACAATCGGATAGGTTAGGATGAATTCGAAGATCAGCTTTTTTGGTTCACAAGCAAGTTTTCAAATTTTGGTTTTTATTGTTAGAAATTGGTAAAAATTGTTTAAAAAAAATAACAGGGCCTTCGAAAATGTTGCATGATTGAAACTTTGTCCGCGCTTTGATTGGAAATTGGGAAAACCGGCCGGATAACATCCACCACCTTCTTTTTCTTCGTTTCCTTCGCTTCAACAACAATTCGGTACACGAAAGAAGCAACAACTGTGCTGCAGCAATCGCTGCAAAATCTTCATCATCCGTTTCCATTATGATGTTGAAAAAACTCGCTACGGCTCGCAGTGGCGGCTCGTCCATAAGGCCACCTTGGCCCTCGCCCCACCCAAAAATTTGCAAAGGAAAACAGAAAAAACATAGAACAAGGAGAAAAAAATCTTACCTACTACTACCCACCATGGAAGAAGGGAGATCTCCCTTCCTCCATGACTACCCACTTCCACTGAGTCGCATTTTGTTTCGATTTATCGATTAAAAAAGTCGATTATCGGATCGACCAGAAGTGCCCCAGTCTCAATGTTGAAGGTATAGGCGCTTCCTGGGGTGGGGGAAGGCACTCTGTGTTGCGAGATAGGAGGCGTTCCGGGCGGTGGCCAAAATATCGTATCAAGTTGAACGCCGAAAACAATCGATCGTTGAATCGTTCCTTGTCAAGGAAGAACGAGTTTCATTCTTCCATGCTTTCTTCCATGTTTGATAAGAATGATATCAAAACGTTGCCTGACGTTATAATATTATTTTGAATGCATTGACTGGTGGTTTTTAGCTTCGTATTTACTCATCATAGTAAAAGTGAATTATTGTCTCCATAATATTAATCAACTAAACATTGAAATTTAATACCTCACGTGCAACGCGTGAACGCTTTGCTAGTCGTCAAGACTGAAGTGGATCCACAGAAAACCCTACTATACTACGTGGATCACTATTCGCCCAAAAGAATCTCATTTGTTGATTTCTACATTCTGTAAGTTAATTACCGTTAATAACAGTAATATACATAATATTATTATGTAGCTCAGCCAACCGTTGAGAATACTGTTTTATTTGTTATCCCTGAAACTGATGGTGACTTCGTTGACTCGAGCTTTGTTTGAGCTAACCAACGAACTCTAAAAGCTAGTTGAAATCAATCTTGCTGTTCTGTGATCGCTCAAAATGTTTTGATACGATTGGATAAGAAAACGTATGTGCAATCTGGGCATAAGAGGACATTTTTAGAGGGGGTTTTCAAGGTACCACTCGGCTAGGAAGCAGATGGTCGCGATTGCTAATTTTTAAAAACCCCAGTAAACTCCAATAGGTAATATAATTTTTTGACTACCTTTATAATGTACTCTTTGAATAGTACTCGTACAGTCACAATTTCTCTTTTATTCTTCCTATAATTTTGAAGATAATTATTTTGGTGGGTAGGTGGGATAGCCTTGCAGCCACCTCCTCGTCGGTAATCCTGGATAGTGGTCAGTAATCTTCCCTCTCCTCAAGAGAACTCTTTGGAGAACGATGTTTCCTGACTTGCTAAGAGCTGCATACCATTAATTATGAAGCAGTTTAGCTGTAAGGGTAGTTTGAGTTTAGTTCCAATAGTGAGTACCTAATAGGTAGGTATGCACCTAAATATTGCCCTGGTGCCCCACCAGTTTCTGAGCCCACGAGCCGCCCCTGACGGCTCGACCTTCAAACGGCTCGACCTGGATCGCACTGGATCAAACATTTGCCACACCGTGGAGCTGGGGCTTTAGCTCGAGTCACTCGTCGAGTACGGTCAAACTTTTGGCCCAACATTCGACGCGTCGTGTAGCGCCTGCATAACTTTAATCAGTGATAAGTTAGTCAGAGATAAATCTCTAATTTGACTGAGCATTGAAAACCCGGCCCTTAGAGTGACCCGGCCTCAGTCAACAACCTCAATGTGTTTGACAAGAAACAACCGTGTTTCGAAACCAAAACACGACCTCAAATTTGGTTATGTAATGATTTGTTTTAGAAATGAAATTGATGAATGCCCCCAACAGAATTATCCGAACATTTCAGCCTTGTTCTAGAGAATGATAAAAGTTACTGTTAGTTTACCACACAATAATCCACTATTTCCCGATAGAAACGCGTCTTCATGCGTGACAAGGACCAACTGAGTTGATTCACTTTTGCATTTAAGTTATTTGCAGTTATTTAAGAAGTGGTATTGCAAAAAAATAGTACAGGCAATTTGAAGATAATTCGTGCAAAAAATCGAAATAGCATTATTTTGAGTTATACAAGTCTTAAAACTGGACAGGCGATTTTGGTTTATCATCTTCGATAATGAACCATTGGAATCGCCCAAAGAAAAAAAAATTTTAACCCCCCCTCAAAATTTGTTGGTTTACGTTTCAAGATACGTAGATTCAGAAAATCGAATAAAAAACTCTGCAAATTCTTGACACAACGGTTCATTATCTTCTTTGTACAGATCACCCTTCTGTCTAGATCACTAGGTCTAAATGTCTAGATCCTAAATGTTAGATTAATTATTATTATCAATTATCACTAATTATTAACAATTTTATCAAGTCAATTTTATCAATTTTACCTGGTGAAAATTATTATAATTTATTGTTAGGTATTAATAATTTGTATTTATTATTAATAATAATTATGATTAATTAATAAGATATAATTCTGGGGTATTAATACGATATAATTTTAATACTACGTCGGTAATAATTTTTCTATAAAAGAAGTACCTACCAACAAACATTCGAAATTACCTTCATTTCCGTAGCACGAAACGCACCTCAGAACAACAAACTCGAAATCACTTAAGCCATATGATGTTCCAAAGAGCTTGTTAGTATGAAAATGGACCTGTATTTCAACAGTTTGATTCATTATCGTGTTGTGAGGCACAATCTTTGAGCCGTCATTGTGAACGAACGGCTGGTCGTACAAAGCTGCGGATGGTCTTAAAAAATTCTACGGAACAAACTCTATCTAAATATGAAATAAAAAACAAACCGTTTGATGGGAATTTTTCGAGATATGGAATTTTCAAAATTTCAAAATTCGTTTTGAACCCCTTCCCCTTGACCTAGGGTTATGAAAAGTTTCGAGGACCATTGTGGGGTTGGTCGAAACCCATAAAAAAAATTTCGTAATTTTAACTCAACGCTAACTGGGCAAAGTGGCGCGGACGGCGTACGGCGGACGGCGTACGGCGGACGGACGGATTTTTTTTTATTCGATTTTCTGAATCTACGTATCTTGAAACGTAAACCAACAAATTTTGAGGGGGGGTTAAAAATTTTTTTTCTTTGGGCGATTCCAATGGTTCATTATCGAAGATAATAAACCAAAAGAACATAAGGATACAAGAAAAAGGAAAACAGTACACTTCCCTACTCGTGGCCTAACGGAAGTTTGTTATTTCTGATTGGATGTGTTCCTGGAGGGGGAGTAAATGTAGGGGATTTCCCATTATTTATTTATTTAATTTTGTTACTATTTCAACTTTTCAACAGGTGACAGAGTCGTTAAGTTATCGTTAATAAAAACAAGTTCAGAATTTTCCGAAAACTTGAAGTGTGTTCATGCTAAAAAATAAGTTGTACTAAAAGTACCTAAATGGTCTATATGGCTCAGAAGGAGGTAATGTCGTTTGCTCGGAGGATGGTTTGGAGGTTGAATGGCCGGAGGATGGTGTCTGGTAAGCCGTTGAACATGGGGTTTCCCTCTAGTGCATATTTTGTGCGGTCGAGGATTATCCTGTTCGCATTCTTACGCAAAGCTTTTTCCAGAACAGTGCGCGTACCATGGTTTCATTGAAACGGTCGGGAACAATGATTTGTAGTTTTCTCCAACTGCATAACTTTCAAATGTTTTTTTGTCATTCTTTTATCATCAGCATTTCGAATTTTCTATGGAGGTCCGAATGGGGACCTTGAACACCTATCGTTGGCACCCCACAAGACTTGATAATTTCAACTTCTAGAAAGCTTAGATTCGAGCTTGGGTTGACATTCTGTAATTTCAGTAGAGCGTTTAGTGAGTCTGTGAGGAAAATCAAGTGCCTGTCAAGCATATTTCATTGCTTCGTGGATTGGAACAAGCTCAGCAGTGTAAATGGAGGCAAAATCTGCCATATGCAGGGGTCAGAATCTCTGGGCTCGCGAGCTGTCATTGGGGAATAAGCGAGGTGATTTGGTTAGGGTTGTTCTGGAAGACACGCTATCTCATTTCAGTAATTCAAGGTTCGGGGTTTCGCCAATCTTCAGCTCCAGTGACTTTTCGGGGACTCTTAACCTGTGGAAGGCCAAAAGGGGCGACATTATTTCCTAAAACCTGGCAGTTTTGGGTGTTTCAAAGTCGCTGAAAACATTTTTGAAGGTCCAATTAGATTTTTAAAAAAGTAACCAAAGTTCTACGTGTATCAGTTTGGGTTTGGTTTTTTGGTTTCAGGGCCTTGGAGAGGAAATTACCTCGTTGAGAGAGAAAGTCAAAGAACTGGAAAAACAAAACTACGCTCTGAGCTCCCTCCTCCTCCATAACGTGCCTAAAGGTCGACCTGTGCACACACTGGTAAGTTCCCCTTTCTGCAGCAAGTCATGTACTCTGTGTTTCTGGGCATCGACTATGTATAATGTATAATTGCTTTGGATTTCACTTTTCGTTTGCAAATTTATTGTTGAATCGACCCTTGAAGTTCGTTGGTGCTCAATACATGACCTCCTCCGATTGTCTTAGGACGCTGTGATTCGGCCTCTGAGCTGCGACGACGGTCGTCTCCGGTGGAAAGATGACAGCGGGATCCTGTGGAGTCACGCGCATCGCCCTTCGTCCCTCAACCTGGACGCCCAGCCGTCACTTCTTGCTACACTCACCGGTCAGTGATACCATGTGTTCCATCGCATTAAAAACCAATACCCTTTTATCTGAGTAAATGGAATGAAGTATAAAAGTAAAATTTACCCAAAAATATCTCCCCCTCCATTTTTAAGCCTCCCTCAATCTTAAGAGTCCCCTTTCCCGTCGACTTACCAACAATTCTACCGTATTAATTCTTCCCCTTCAAATTCACAACCCCATAAGACATTCCAAATGAAATTGGCCCTCTTGGAGGGACTTTTATTTTCAGTTGCCGCAATAATCGCCAACTTATTTATTTATTTATTTGAAACAAACGGGCGAACCCAATTACAAAGTTTATACAAAAGATACAAGTCGGATATAAGATACCAAGGTACAGCGAGGAAAATTCAAGTAGTTGGCAAATAACAGGGTGTGGCAAAAGAGCGCGCGAAAAGAAGCAGACTTGAGTGAGTGAAGAAGTAATGATGCATGTTTTTCCTCGGGAGTAAGTGCAATGAACTAGAACACCGAACTACGCACAATATTTCGATTTATTCATCAGTTCTAGATCTATACAATTCACAATTTGTTCGAAAAGGCACATGTGTAGAAGGTCTCGTAATATCACAAAGAATGAGAACGGGAAGGTTTCCCCCGAGAAGGTTAGCCTCCAAGCCACCAGATCTATAATGAATCATTAATCGAAGAATGCAATTTGGTTGAATCTACAGATCTAATAAATCTACGTATTTAATTAAATAGTAATAAGATAAACCCGAATAATGGCTCTTTAACTTTAGAACTAAATCAAAAGAAAATAGTGATAGAACAGGGCGCATGGATCGTGTTCTGTAGCGTATCCATCAGACGAGAACTAGCGTGGATCCTATATCTGCATTCCTTCCACCATGGGATGAATCGGTCCCACTTGGGCGTGGCCAACCCACGACCAAACAATGCAAGCTTTAAATTTACCAAAAGAACAGGAGAACAAACCCAGGTCCAAAAAAATGCTCATCAGAAGGTACACAGAACGGGGGATCCGGCACAGGGGGTGACACCTGTCCAGTAGGAGGCCTGCCCTCCAACAGAGGTTGGATTTGTGGTGGTCGTGAACTTGCTAGAAAGTAGGTAGTAGGTAGTTTTCCCTCACCCCCAAACCCTGATGTTGGGCAGGACCCTCTGGTAGAAGACGAAAGTCCATTGAACACAAATGAACAACCTGTGTCACGCTATCAGTGGCCAAGAGGGAACACAGAGGGCCAAGATGACACGGATGGTTTATTTACACCCTAGAAATACTCATATTTTAGGAAGATAGAAGAATTGGAAGGCCAGGAGCATTGTTCATTGTTAGGAAGGAGGGAAATTGTAGAGTCTCTTCCGGTTTATATGCAGGTTATTTGCGTCACACCGCATGTTCATTTTACCCTTTTCCTGGCTACAGCTTTTATTGGTCTTACAGAGATTCCAAATGAAGTTGAAACTTGAAAAATAATGCAAAATAGGAGAAATTCAGCTTGAATTGTTATTGTATTAATTTATTTGTTATTTTCCAGGTGAATGTCACAAAGACGAAGGCTACTCGACAATGTCTAGCGAAGTCCAAGACGGAGCGCCATCGCAAGGACAAGGACCCCTAGAAAGGCTGCAGGAAGAGAACTATGGACGGTAACTATACGTTTTTGAACGTCACTAAAAAAAACTCTGCAAATTCTTGACACAACGATTTATCATCTTCTTTGTACAGATCACCCTTCTGTATAGATTACTGAATGATGGATTAATTATTATGAATTGTCATTAATTATTAATAATTATTATCAAGTAGTGTAAATTATTAAAATTTATTGTTGGTTATTAATAATTTTTATGCTTCATTAATAATAATAATTATTAAATATTATTTATTAACTCCATATTTGAAAACCATGTGCTGTTTGAATCAGCTGTGCCAGTTTGAAAATGGCCCCGACAGACTGCCTCTCGATTCACTCTCATGATGACGATTTTTGATCTGCTCCAACTTTGAGCCGTTATTGTGAACGATCGGCTGGTCGTACAAAGCTGTGGATGGTCTTAAAAAATTCTAAAAAATTCTAAAAAATTAGCTCAACGCTACCTGGCCAAAGTGCCGCGGACGGCTTAGGGCGGACGGACGGATTTTTTAAATTTTATATTCGATTTTCTGAATCTACGTATCTTGAAACGTAAACCAACAAATTTTAAGGGGGGGGGGGGGGGGGGGGTTAAAAATGTTTTTCTTTGGTCGATTCCAATGGTTCATTATCGAAGATAATAAACCAAAACAAACCAAAGCAAGTCATAAATATCCAACCGCTGCACGGGACTGTCTAGATGGCAGGTTGGGCACACATTCTGAACCCACATTGATGTAGGTTCACCTACAGATAACAACAGTGACCAGTTACGTGTGAATTGTGTACTCGATAATACATTTCGATTTTGGTTGCCTTGATTAGGTTGGGTGAAGATACAGCGGACAACCTTGAGAACCGGTGTAAAGTTCATAGGAGTTCTTCAGATTCCGCACTCTTGGCTCTGGGTACTCACATGAGTCCCCTGGGCGGTCCATCTCTTCCTCTATGCCTCCTCATCTGCGAGGAAGTTGTCAACGACTGGTGGGAACCCGCACTCTGCTGCGAGCCTGACGACGATGCTGTGCCTCCGCCTCCTGAACTTGAGGAATGGAACATGGATGACATTCCTGGTACGAATTAGACTGCCATTGGACCATTTATACTTCGTTCATCCCTTAATGCCATTCTTGAATGACTCCAGCGTTGAATTCATGTGAAATTAAAACCGATGCTGTGGTTAGATCACATGCTGTAAATCTGCCTATGCATAGTAAATCTAGATCTGTGGTCTCTCCCTGGCAACGTTTGGGTCAGTAATGCATGAGACTATTGCCATTTGTCCTGCAGGTATATCGTTTCTGGACCTGGACGAGGAAGACGTCTGGTCTGCCGTGGACAGCTGGTCTTCTGGGCAAACGACAGCATCTTCGTCTTTAGGTGCCTCTAACGCCCCTGGCGCTGGTGGGTGTCTCTCCAAGAGGTCAAGTGGCGCCGACTCTGCGGCTACGGGCGTCAGCGCTATGACGCCAGGGGATGGCGAGGGCCTAGGCACAACTTCCTTCACCCGCGACTTCTACCGTCTTGTCAAATTCGAATCCAACAAGAGCCTCGCGTCTACATCCTCCAAGTCTCAGATCTCCGAGTGCGGTGGGGGTAGAGACTCCAATTTCCAAAAGTAACCACTCTTTAGACTTCTTTCAATTCCTATGCTCCAATATTTTCTCATTTACTGATTACACGTGAATCTTTCCAGCGTATTGCAATTCATTGCGCAACAACAATGTGTGGAAGATACGAAAGAGAGCGATAGTGAGCCCTTGTCCCTGTCTGACAGATCAACTTGTACAACTGCACCAATCGTTGTGGAAACGAATGGAGGTTAGTTATATTGTTATATCATTCTATTGGAATCTTCATTATATTGGTCTGGGCTCTAAGCTGGAAATTTAGGTGTGAGGCTGTCAGATGTTGCTTGTGTTTGGCTTTTTAGATGGGGAAGTATATATAGTGAGAAGCTAAAAACCTACAAGGCTCATCTTGATGCAGTATTGTCTCGAATGGTTATTTGTGTCATTTGAAAGCGGTCTACTATTTACTTGCTGAAGGGCAATATATTGAGCAACCAAATCCTGATCTTATTGTAACTTGAACAACTTGTATCACTGAACATCTTATATGCATATTATTGCAATTGAAATGTGATTTAGGCGAGTTTTTGGTGCCTTATGGTGTTCTGTAAAGCAGCAGGAACTCCATTTGAACCTGTATAACCAAATCGCTATTCCTGCGCTATTCAGCGAGATTTTTGAGTTAGTTGGTTCACGTTTAATCAATGTGGTTCTCTAAAGGTAACTCCTTCAGCAACTCAGCATGTGATGAGCAGACCGTAACAGTCAAGCCCAGCGAGTCCTGGGGTCTCCTCACCGTTCCTGAAGAGGAACCTGAACAGGCCGACAGTCCCGATAAGGTGTCTGGGAAAGAGTCTGGTAACCAGGAGTCACCTCTGCGAGCTGCAAACACTTTGGCGGAACTCGAGCGGATCGTGGCAGCCGATGGTGTGGAAGAAGAAGACGATGAAGACAGGAAGCAGAAAGAACCTGAAGAAGAGAAAGCCGGCGGGAAGGAATGGAAGCCTACAGGATGGGTGCATCTTCACCGAGCAGAACTAAGTGATCCTAAAGTGAGTTGGTACATAATGAATGAATTTACTCAACAGTGACCTCGAGTCAGATACTACATTGTAATTTCTTGTTCTCAGTTGGACCAATCTTCAACTTTTACTAATACGTGTACCTACTTTTGCCTCTTTCTTTAATGTTTGGTTTCGGTTCCTTTGTAGACACGACCTAACTACGCGGACCTGGTGATGCTCGCTAGTCGTAGTTCAAGCTCGTGCAGTGGCAGCTCTGAATCTGGAGACGATCACTCCCCTTACTCGCAACTCCATCGTCTGCACCGGTCTAGACGCCATAAAAAAGGTTAGTAGGTACCTACCTATGAAAATCCAGATGGGAGTGCCTTTGTTATCTTCACCAGTTTATCGTATATTTTACCTCCAACCACAAGTAAATCACATAAATTATGCTGAACCATCTCTACACTGTGTAATGTATGGCTGCTGAGCCCCCTGTTCTCGGAGGGTTAGGCAATATGCCCACCCAGAGGGATATGCGGTCTGTGTCCACAGAACCGTCTATCCCCAGAGCAGTCGAGTGAAAAACTCGAGGACAGGAGATCAGCAAACCATCACAAGTGTACGTTAAGTAACTGTAACCACCTTCTATAACATGGTTAAGCCACATCTTAAACCTAACTAACCCAAATTATAACCGTGTTACAGCCTCCGCAACGCGAGACGGAGCTATCCGTATCCACGTCACCCCCAGGCTGTCCATTGTCGGGCGGGAAGACATCTTCACCAGGTTTGGTGCCAAAGAAGCCGAAGCCGTCGCGTCTTTTGACTTCCTCGAAGAGCTCGAAGCTGAAACTCCGGTCGGCCTGAATTGAAAAGCCAAAAAATTGTTTTCTTGCCAGTCTTTTTATAATCCAATTCTGTTCAGGGTTTGAGGTCGCTTTGTTGAGAGGAACAGACGTGGATGAACTGGTCTATTTTTAACTTTGAAATCAGTCCCAGTATGGGCTGAGCGTGGAACCAACTCTGCCTCCCCTTTCTTCATTATTGGGTAATGCGAGGAAAATTACTTTTGCCGCAATCAAGCAGACAGGTTAGTAGAAGTGTATCAGACCGCCCTAATGTACATACACACTGAGGTCATTGGCTGAGACCTCGATGAGACCTGCTCCTTGTTTTGTTGTAAAACAGTCGCCCTTTTACATTTAGAGCGACGATACCATTATACTGTAATGAATCGTACTGAGTTTGACACAGGTAATCTTATATCATCAATAATCGTGGTAAACAAGACCTTAAGGCCAAACGTAACGACAAGTTAGTGAGATTCTGAGATAAGACATTCTCACAGGAGAACGAATCAAGATATTTTGATTCTGATAACGGATTTGAAAAAATGTCAACCCATAGTGTAGACGAAATTGATCAAAAAAAAAAAAGAAAAGTTGATCGAATTGGGACTTCTTCAACTATGTGGCCTTATACCCATGCATACGGTGTACAAATCCGTTTTCAGGATTTTGATTGGTCAAAAATTAAGATCGTAATCGTTTACTCCACAAGTTGGTGCTGAGGGGGTGTAGGAGTGTGCGATCCTTCGTGTGAATTTTTTCTCTATCAAAATGTTTTTTGAACAGTGAGCAAAAAAAATTTTCGATGTTTTTAAAAACAATTTTGTCCAAATTATGGGTTGATATTTTATCAAATCCGTTTACGTGATTCGTTCTCAAGTGGAGTCACGGAACTTTTCTTCATTTTGGTTTTTGCAACTAAAAACGCTACATTTAGCCTTAAATAAAACCGAGACACCGTGTCATAAACAACCGTGTTTATATTTTATCACCAAATATTTACAATTGATTTTTGTAATACTATATAGTACGTAAGCATCACGAATGTCATCTTTCTCTATAATCATTATGAATACATTATAATAACCCCTCCCTTATAGAACTCAATTTAGTTTTTCGTTCCTAATTGTTTTTAATGTTTTATTTAATTTTTTTTTAATTGTTAATTTCCAATTGTACAAAATTTGTACAATTGGATATTAACAATTAAAAAAAATTTAATCCGTATATTGGCCATTCTCCAGATTTGGTGCTATTTATATTTAGTTGCCAAACCTTTTCGAAAACCGTAATGAAAAGTCGATTTTTTCAATTTTAGTGAATTTTTGAAGAAAATGTACGAGCTATTGTAGCTCGTAGCTATTGTTCTCCGTCCAAAATTTTTAAAACTCGAATTTTCGAAAGATTTCATACCAAAATCCGTTTCAGACCATTCTGAATCCACTGCCAAAAGACACCAGAAATTATATGTATATATAATACTCGGGCTGTACTGTAATACTATATAAAATTATACTGTAATATACGAGTAGGACTAGGGGTGATGACGCCGTATATATATGTTACGTCCCGCCTATCCTCGGATACAATTTCTCTTTCTTCAAACTCCGAAGCCATGGGACGTTTAGAAAAACACAGGCGATTGAAAGACATCTATTATAATTAAATGAATTTAGCGAAAAGTAAAGAACTCGAAAAAAGCGTACTCCCCTCTCGACGACACTAAATTAACGCGTGATATTAAACAATGATAATAACATAACAGCTTTCACATAACAGCTTGGTAAGACACCGTAGGTAGGTACTCGGACACTGACAATCGCATACTGGATAGGCCGGCGTAGGGCTTCGCAAAGAGCGCTCCCCCTACTACCCTTTTTCATACTTCACAGTTGTGCCTCGAGAGGGTTCTATGAGCAGCTAAAGGCGACACAATACGTGTTATT
Source organism: Stenodema calcarata (assembly GCA_963920205.1). Lineage (NCBI taxonomy): Eukaryota > Metazoa > Arthropoda > Insecta > Hemiptera > Miridae > Stenodema > Stenodema calcarata. Next base: position 16,273,041 of record OY986064.1, read on the forward strand.
TCGAGAAAACCAAATGAAAGTAATAAATTGAAATATGATATATTTGTATGTTCTTGTGTAGTCCTGAGTGTTTGGTTATTCCATCACACGGCGATCCTGACATTGCTGCCGTCCTCGGGAGCATAAGACCTGTGGGACCAAATGCAGCCCATTAGTCTGTGCCAAAAGGAGCCTGCTACCGCCCCCACATGGGAGGGATAAGCTGAGGCCAAATCATAGGAACCAAAATTGCATAAAACAACTGGACAAAAATCACAAGAGCCATTGGAACAGAATGAAATAACAAAATTTGTTATTTAATAACGGACAGAATGGAATGTGATGGAATAACCAAACACTGAGGACTACACAAGAACATACAAATATATCATATTTCAATTTATTACTTACATTTGGTTTACTCGAAATAACACGTATTGTGTCGCCTTTAGCTGCTCATAGAACCCTCTCGAGGCACAACTGTGAAGTATGAAAAAGGGTAGTAGGGGGAGCGCTCTTTGCGAAGCCCTACGCCGGCCTATCCAGTATGCGATTGTCAGTGTCCGAGCACCTACCTACGGTGTCTTACCAAGCTGTTATGTGAAAGCTGTTATGTTATTATCATTGTTTAATATCACGCGTTAATTTAGTGCCGTCGAGAGGGGAGTACGCTTTTTGTGTAACGATTTTCGAGTTATGTGCCTGAGTAAAGACATAAAATGTCAAAATAACGGGCTCCGCTTAAGTGGGATATCTGGTCCGTGATTAAGGGCAAAGGAAATCGATCTGGGACTGTGTTTGCATTTAAAAATCTAAAATCAACTGCCATTCTATAACCACCTGTCTTTTTTGGAACTAGAAGGATTGGACTAGCAAAAGGGGAGGAGCTTGGACGAATCACTTTCGCTTCTTCTAGTTCTTTTGTATGCTCTCGTACTATTTCACGCTGAATGGGACTAAGTTTATAGGGACGACGGTGTATTATTTTATTAGGATCAATTAGTCGAATTTTAAATGTACCAGTTGTGACACGTGTAGTAGGAATTCCCGTGATGAAGAATTTAGAATATTTTTGTAATATATCTACTAGATCAGTTCTCTGACTTGTGGGAAGATCTGTGTGTACGTTATCAAACTGTTCAGTACTTACAGGCAACACATTGCAAATTGGTAAGCCAATAGAAGGAATTGTGACATTGTGACCATCTAACATCTCACTGAACAACACAACCTCATCCTCAGTACAGTGATCTAGAGAGTAATGATCACTCGAAGATTCAGAAAATTCACTGTCAATATTGTAATTATTTTCGGTCTCAGAATGCGTATCTCCTTTGGTATTATTGTCTAATAAGTTCGACTCAACTGCCAAACCGGTTTGTTTGGGATCAACACCAACTTCATAAGGGCTATTATCGTTTAGTAGGTTACTTTCAGATGTATGTGGCATAAAAGGAGGATTGTCCTTCCTCAACATGCATAGTGATGGAGTAATTATCATATAAAAATCTGGAACAAGAATTTCACGCCCCAAAACTATGGGTACTGGTAAGGAAGAATCTTCCACCACGTGGAACAACACCTGAATATCGTGACCATTGATGGTAACTAAGGCTTGTTTTTGATTGTTGGAAATAGTTACTGAATTTCCAAACCAAGCAATAAAATAAATAAAAAATAATAAATAACAAAAATAATGAAAATAATAATAATAAATAAATAAAAATAATAATAATAAATGAATAAATAAAATGTTACCTAGTGTTTCCTGTTCAAACCAGGTATATGTATAATGTAGAATCTGCGTACCACCTGAACCAAACTTGCTTCCATGAGAGCGATTATGTTCAGCTATGGGGAGAAGGGGCTATTTTTTCAGTATTATTATTATTCTCACAAACACAACATATTACACCCTTCCCCTCACACAATACACGCAAACACATTGCACAAATACATTACACAAACACAACCCTTCACAACACATCCCTTACCCCACTACCTTCTACCAGTCCACATTATCCTGCACGCTTCCTCCATGCCGCTACCACCAGGGCATATCACCAACCACCTTGTAACTATTTCGTAAACCTAATATTAATCAGGGAAGTTAGGTTTTATTCAAAAATAATAACTCGTTTTGCGCACGTGCTTGTATTAATACATCACTTGAGCAACTTGAAAAGAATAACATAAAAATAACCTCCTTGGTAAAATAATAATTCCTTTTGCTGTGATGCCACACTAAACGGTAGACAATAGTTCCTTTACATCCTCTTTTCTTTGGAGTAGCTTCATCTATCCATTTGAAACCTGAGGGGAGGTTTCACTAGGCGTCCACTGGCAGTGCGGAGTTCTGGCTTCTTGGCGGGAGACGGGATGCTGGTGGATGGCATTGGTATCTGGGCCTCAGAAGATACAGTGCTTTGTCGAGAAGTTGCTTTCACTGGCGACCCGTTGGGTGTCAGTGTCTCTGGCGTCACACTGGGAGGTCCCATAGAGCTTCTGGATTGGGCGCCAGTCAGAGATACAGGCAGCGGAGCTACAGAATCCTTGAACTCAGGCTGTCGATCTTGTCGGGGCTGTATAAACCAGGAATTTCTGCGATACTTCGCACTGTCAGCTGTCTGGATGACATATGAGTTGGAGCCACTTAGCTGTCCAACGACTTCGGCAGGCACCCAATGTCCTGGGGATTTTCTCCACAAGATTTGATCTCCGTTTACAAATTGCATTGGTCCGTTTTTCCTCTGTCAGCGCTGGTTTTCTCCTTCTCGTGAAACTTCTTCAGGGCCATCCTTACTTCTTCAGGTCTAATTAGTCTGGGGAGAAGAGTGGAGTGAAGGCAAGGGAGTAGGGTTTTGTCCGTCTACCCATGAGGCGTTGCACTGGTGAGCCAATGTTCCCTCTTGGAGTATTTCTGTGATTTAGCAAAGCTAAATATGGGTCCCCATTCTCATTGAGGCATTTTTATAGAAGTAATTTGGTTTCTTGAACATAGCTTCCACCCAAACCGTTTGAACGGGCAAATTCTGGCCTTGACTTCCTGTGTCGAATTTCTCATGACCGAAGGAATTCTCGAAACTCGCTGCTCGAATATTGAGGACCACCGATTGAGTTCAACTGGTCTGGGATACCAAAGGTTGCGAACCATCTTTTCAGGTGCTTGATGATTGCTGAGCTGGTGGTAGACGTTAATTCAACAAAGTCAAAAAATCCAGTATAGCTGTGTGCAATGACTAGAAAGTCTCGGTGGTTGAAATTGAAAAGGTCAGTGGCCACTATGTGCCAGGGCCTTTCGGGAATTTCACCTGTCGTGATCTTCTCCAATGGCTTATCCTTTGAAGTTTCTGTCAGGTCGGGAAACTTTCCACAAACAACATTATGTGCTTTGCCATTTTAGGCCAAACTTCCGCTATCTCTAGCCAATTTGGTACATCCTTCAATTCCTTTGTGACTTTGGTGAATTTCCTTTAGTAGCATTGCTACCATGTTTTGAAAGATGAGAATTTGTTCTCCTTTCACAATCAATTTTTTATACAGTCCAAGTTCTTCTCGAAAACTAAAATAAATTTGTAAATCTTCAGATAGGAGTTTTTTGTCTTCTGGCCATCCATTCATGATATAATTCGGATCGTTAGTAATAATTAAATTGAATCGTTAGCAATAATAAGGAAGAAATTATTTCTTCCTCAAGTTGTTCTAAACGCGTCTTTGAAAATGTAATTGCAACATGAATAGTTATTTCAGGTGGTTGATCTGGTTCATGAACGTTTTTAATGTCGCTGCTGAGCGGATCGGCGATGAAAAGCTCTTTTCCCTTTTGATAAATTACTGTTGGGTTGTAGGGCATTATTTCGAATAAAATTCTCTGGAGACGAGCTGGAGCCTTGTGGAGTGGTTTTTTGAAAATGTTTTCAAGCGGCTTATGATCGCTTCCCACTACCAAGAGAGTGTTTCCCCAGGCGTGAGAATATTTCTTGCAAGCAATTAAAATCACTAAAGCCTCTTTTTCTATCTGGCTGTAATTAGTTTCTGATGCAGTCAGTGCCTTTGAGCTGTAGGCTGTGGGTTGATCATTCTGAAGTAAACAGGTGCCAACTGAATGTTCACTGGCGTCCACAGAGAGAGTGACAGGCTCATTGGGGTTGAAGTGGCGAAGGACTAGAGCTTTCTTGATGTTTGACAACAGTGAATCGAATGCTGACTGCTTTTCAGGACCTTATGTAGCAACTGGCGAAGAGACTGAGTCAACTCTGAGAGTTGATGTATGAAATTGGACAAGTATGTTACCTTTCCCAAAAATCTTTGGAGTTCATTGGGTTTCTCGGGTATTTTGAATCTTTCCAAACTCGCCACATTCTCTGGGTCGGCCTGTATACCACCAGGGCATATCACCTTGTGTAAACCTAATATTAATCAGGGAAGTTAGGTTTTATTAAAAAAAATAACTCGTTTTGCGCACATGCTTCTATTAATGCATCACTTGAGTAACTTCAAAAGAATAACATAAAAATAACCTCCTTGGTAAAATAATAATTCCTTTTGTCGTGACGCCACACCAAACGGCATACAATAGTTCCATTACACCTTGGACCTGGAAACGGAGATGAGCACACCCCACCATTTCTTCCCGGGCTGATGACGCGGTAACGCGAAAATTGCCGTTTTCATCAAGTTTTCCTTAATTTCTGTAAGTGTTTCTATATACTTTTCATCCTCCTGTACAATCATTCAAATTCATATTTCACGCGATTGTCTTTAGTTTCACCAATCCATCGCATATATATATATATAGTGGAGGTTGTTTTGACTAGGAAACAGTAGATTGCGGGTAAGGATGACCAACATTTCCACGATCGAAACGTCGTAATAAAACCGAATGATAACAACGACTAGTGTTGGTCATCCTTACCCGCAATATATATATATAAGTGAAGTTCGGATCACCGAAAGAAGACTTTTAAAAAAAAATGTTTATTTGATTAACGGACTGAGAGCACAGCTCACTATATGACAGCGAAGGTAGACGTACAACGGCGCAACTCTAACTGAAGCCACGCAGGGCGCGCCTCCTATTTAATACCTCTATGACAGTTTAACCTAGTCAGCAGTATGCTATCCGCGTCGTAGACGCTGGTGGAGTAAGCTAAGCTGGTGCACATGAGTACTCCCCCCTAAGATTGAATTTTCGGGGAGACGCTTAACATTGTAAACTTGAACTTAATGAACACTTGGACATAATAAACACTTGAACATAATAAACACTTGAACATAATAAGCACTTGAACATAATAAACACTTGAATATAATAAAATGCGATACGATATAAAATAATAAGACATACAGAAAACAATAATAGAGAATACACGGAGTAAATGTGGGTAATTAGGTATAGTAAGCGGTGATACAAAATATTGGTACGATAATTCAAGTTACATGGTACGTGGGTATAGGTAGGTAAATACAATAAGTACAATTTACGTTACATGGTTATCTTTATTTGGATTTCGGCGTTTAACGGGGAATAGACTGGGTCTCTTTCTTGTAACGAATATAGGTTGTAATGACATAAAGGGATATGCTAACGAGTACTATATATAGTATGATAGTCCAGATACTGGGTGTGACATATTGAGTGATTGTCTGGCTGATACAACCGGGATATTAGGGGGCGATATGCGCTTAAGGCTTTTTAGTTTTACTTCAGTAATCGGTTTTTTATTGGAGTCCCATGGGAATTTAATAAATTTGACGAGTGATGGGGTATGAGTGGTACGCGTCGAAGGGGTTGTCAATGTTTGGTTACGGTATTCAATTGTGCTGTTTCCCGGTGAGACTAGGAAAACACCGTGGAGTTTTCTGAATTCAATATTTCCTTGGTCAATTATTTTTATTTGGTCGTTAGTTGTGAAAAAGAACACGAAGCGTTTGGCTTCTTCAATAAATTCTATATGGTTCTCTTGCGTTTCCAGTTGGATCAGTTCGCAACGTCCGTTTAAACCTTTTTGGAGGATGTCGGATTCGCAATTGTAATTGTTAGGTAGTTGTAGTTTATCAGGGCAAATAAATAAAGAAGGTTTTTCAGTGGGTATTTCAACGGTAATTGCAGGCAAAAACTCCTGAGCAAATCCAACATGAACAATTTTTGGAAAAACACGAACTGAAAAACTATTAAGTAGAAATTCACAAACGACCATAACATAATCTCAATTATTAGAAGCATTCACTCAGAAATTTCACCAGTCTTGAAACAAGCTACTTTCTTGAAGAAATGACCTACGTGATGTTACTATGATTTTTTTTTTTTTTTTTTTTTGAGATCCGATGTTATCAATCGGTTCAATTCCGTTTGATTAGCCTTATAACTTCTATTTCCTTATAATCCACTCCATTGATTTTCCATACTTCCAATCTCAATGAAGCTCTCCTTCTCTCAAGGACAAACGAGGCTCGTTATAGCGAATTTTCGAAGAGAAACTATTTATTGTTTTCGATTTTCTGTTAATTTGTTTAAGTTTTGTTAAATTCCAAAACTTTCTCCCTTTGGGGAAAAAGAAAGGATCATGGATATGTCTCCCCCTCACATAATGTCATGATCACTTTTAAAAACATCGTTAATATGGTGGAAATACCCAAGTAATTTAATCGCCTTCAGTTTTCGGGTTGAATTCAACTATTTGAATACTCTTTACGACCTCTTCTTCACAATACGTGGGGTACAGATCAGGTGAGTGGCTCCTAAAACTAATTTCCAAGGTTGGTACACTTAGGCTAATTTCTAAGGTAGGTAAAGGCTATGAAAACTAAGGTAGGTACACTTGCCTAGTAACGCAATGGTTGTACGTGACAATCTATAGGTTTATTAAATACATTCATGTAACATAACAAATAATTAAGGACAATGGTCGTTGAGTGATTTCAATAAAGATTCCACGGAGCGCTGCATTCTAAGGGCCCGAGCCCTTAATCCCCTTTCTTTGGCGAGGGAGGAGCACAAAGAGGCAATGCGGTTGTCTTGATTCTTCACCGTTTGCTCCGTTTCTAGCCGCTGTTTTTGTAGGTTATCCCTGAGGTCCTCCAACAACGGAGTACTGACAAGCTGTGGAGCAGAAGTTACCCTCACGTCTTACACTACTGAACTGATAATACAGAACGTTACTACAATGTATCTTCATTGTTTTGTACTCATCATAATTCATAGTAATTACCTACTCACTTTCTGATTGACCCACGTCGATTGGTCGAAGGCATCCAAGAAGTAGCATGCATTTTCCTCTGAATCCATCAGGTTATGCTCAGTCTGTAGCGGAGGTATTCCTGGCGGTTTATCATCGGCCGATGTTGCCGCAGTTGGTTCCACAGATTCCTCCCTACGCCTCTTCGTTGTACGCGCCGCGTGTTTCGTGCTCGACATTTTTCCGAACTTGGACAATTTCGCAAAAGGTTGTATGGTGTCTTCATTCGTCACATGTTGTACCACATGAGATCAGTTGATTATGCATATTATGTATAAGTAAATTGCAGTAGAACCTAACTTCTTTAATAATCGCCTTCACTGTTCCAGTTAATAATAATCTGAAGTTAGCGTTGCATTTTGATAAAAATTTTTAATAAAATCCGATTGTTAAAACTAACTATAAAATTCTTCATACGCAACATGCCGCTCACCACCATCACCATCATCACGACAATCCAAAGTGGGGAAACCCCATTCTCATGATGACGTCACAGCACTTCGTTTATTGAAGCGGAATTTAATGTACGCGAAAAATTTAATCTTCGTGAAGATCACATCAACTTCTTGCTGTTAGTACGGTGGAAATTAGATCTGGGAGCCACTCAGCTGATCTGGAGCCTGTGCATCGTCAAGATGACGTCCTAAGGAGGCTACATGCCGAACTTCAACTTCTTACGGTTAATGGGGCGCAAATTAGATCTGGGAGCCACTCAGCTGATCTGTACCATGTGCATCGTCAAGATGACGTCCTAAGGAGGCTACATGCCGAACTTCAACTTCTTACGGTTAATAGGGCGGAAATTAGATGTGGGAGCCACTCAGCTGATCTGGACCCTGTGCATCGTCAGGATGACGTCCTAAGGAGGCTACATGCCGAATTTCAACTTCTTACGGTTAGTAGGGCGGAAATTAGATCTGGGAGCCACTCAGCTGATCTTGACCCTGTGCATCGTCAAGATGACGTCCTAAGGAGGCTACATGCCGAATTTCCACTTCTTACGGTTAATAGGGCGGAAATTAGATGTGGGAGCCACTCAGCTGATCTTGACCCTGTGCATCGTCAAGATGACGTCCTAAGGAGGCTACATGCCAAATTTCCACTTCTTACGGTTAATAGGGCGGAAATTAGATGTGGGAGCCACTCAGCTGATCTGGACCCTGTGCATCGTCAGGATGACGTCCTAAGGAGGCTACATGCCGAATTTCAACTTCTTACGGTTAATAGGGCGGAAATTAGATGTGGGAGCCACTCAGCTGATCTGGACCCTGTGCATCGTCAAGATGACGTCCTAAGGAGGCTACATGCCGAACTTCTACTTCTTACGGTTAATAGGGCGGAAATTAGATGTGGGAGCCACTCAGCTGATCTGGACCCTGTGCATCGTCAAGATGACGTCCTAAGGAGGCTACATGCCGAACTTCAACTTCTTACGGTTAATAGGGCGGAAATTAGATGTGGGAGCCACTCAGCTGATCTGGACCCTGTGCATCGTCAAGATGACGTCCTAAGGAGGCTACATGCCGAATTTCAACTTCTTAAGGTTAATAGGGCGGAAATTAGATGTCGGAGCCACTCAGCTGATCTGGACCCTGTGCATCATCAGGATGACGTCCTAAGCCTTCACTTTTCGAGTTAATCTCTAAAGTGCTCCTACCATGTCGCGAAATTTCGTGTCGCGAAAAATATGTCGTTTAAAAATTCCTTGACCCCCAGCCAAAAGACATATCCATGTCAAAATGATATGTAAGTCCGGGTTCGCAAAGGTCGCTTAGAAATTTCAGTTCGGAGTGTTGGTTGGATTTTAGGACGTATTTTGTGGAGGGAGAGATTGTCACGTAGGCATCTTTTACTAGTGTTGGAACTGGTTGTAAGTAGATAAGATCATAATTTTCGGGTTGGATTATGGGGATATCGAGAAAGTATATTATTTCCTCGAAACTCACGTAACAGTTTACTTTCACGTGGCTTTGGGGTTCCCAGAGGCACTCTTCTTCAAAGTCAGGGAGGCGGTTTTTATAAAATGGCGTTAGGTCTCTAAGGATTGTTTGTAGTTGACGGGGTTTGATTATGCTGGGGTGAAGCTTCTTTAGTTTACAGAACGTGATCGAATTTTCTATGTCCTGTGTAATGTCTAAAATTAATTGCAAGAGTAATTGGTTATGTTCCAAGGCGTTTTCTACTTGTCTGATATGAGTGGCTTGTGAGCTTATTTCTTTTAGTTTTTCAATTTCGGAAGCTAGTATGTTGTGGTTATAATTGATTTCGTCAATGGTCACGTTCAGGTCCTCAATCAATTTTGGTTTATTATCTTCGACAATGAACCATTGGAATCGCCCAAGGAAAAAAATTTTTTAACCCCCCCTCAAAATTTGTTGGTTTACGATTCAAGATACGTAGATTCAGAAAATCGAATAAAATAAAATCCGTCCGTCCGCCGTACGCCGTCCGCGCCACTTTGCCCAGTTAGCGTTGAGTTAAAATTACGAAATTTTTTTTTATGGGTTTCGACCAACCCCACAATGGTCCTCGAAACTTTTCATAACCCTAGGTCAAGGGGAAGGGGTTCAAAACGAATTTTGAAATTTTGAAAATTTCATATCTCGAAAAATTCATATAGAACGGTATGTTTTTTATTTCATATTTAGATAGAGTTTGTTCCGTAGAATTTTTTAAGACCATCCGCAGCTTTGTACGACCAGCCGTTCGTTTACAATGACGGCTCAAAGATTGTGCCTCACTACAGGATCGTGAATCAAACTGTTGAAATACAGGTCCATTTTCATACTAGCTTGTTAGTAACAAGCTCTTTGGAACATCATATGGCTTAAGTGATGTCGAGTTTGTTGTTCTGAGGTGCGTTTCGTGCTACGGAAATGAAGGTAATTTCGAATGTTTGTTGGTAGGTACTTCTTTTATAGAAAAATTATTACCGACGTAGTATTAATAACCCCAGAATGAATAATAATCATAATATAAATACGAATGATTAATACCTAACAATAAATTATAATAATTTTCACTAGGTACTTGATAAAATTATTAATAATTAGTGATAATTCATAATAATAATTAATCTAACATTTAGGATCTAGACATTTAGACCTAGTGATCTAGACAGAAGGGTGATCTGTACAAAGAAGATAATGAACCGTTGTGTCAAGAATTTGCAGAGTTTTTTGTTGATTGAGTAGTGGTGGCTGATCTGTTCTGATATTACTTCTTGGTTGTCCAGGAGGTGTTGGATGATTTTGTTGTACTTTTCTTCGTCGTTTGCGTCTAAATTCCCGGTTATGAATTTAACTACGGATCCTAGTCCGTTCAGTAGTCCACGTTTTTGTCGACGAGGTAGAGTTGATTCAGAAAGTCTCTCCTCCGCAATGTTTAGCATGTGTTCTACTACTTGGGTTCGGGGGTGGAGATTTGGTATGTGGGCCCTCGAGGGACTTCTGAACACAACTGACCGATCCCAGATCAGCTGAGTGGCTCTAGAATCCAGTTTTTTCTCTAATGATCCCACGATTTTGAGATTTGGTATGTGGGCCCTTGAGGGACTTCTGAACACAACTGGCCGATCCCAGATCAGCTGAGTGGCTCTTTTCCCTAATGATCCCACGATTCTGAGATTTGGTATGTGGGCCCTTGAGGGACTTCTGAACACAACTGACCGATCCCAGATCAGCTGAGTGGCTCTAGAATCCAGTTTTTTCCCTAATGATCCCACGATTCTGAGATTTGGTATGTGGGCCCTTGAGGGACTTCTGAACACAACTGGCCGATCCCAGATCAGCTGAGTGGCTCTAGAATCCAGTTTTTTGCAATCCACAAACAAAAGTACAATACGGGGTTTATAGGAAGGGGAAAGGGGGCGCAATGACATAAAATGTCTCTCGTGGTTGCGTACTTGTACGAAAGCTGTATCCACCGTATGAGTGGTTTCTTCACTTCTTCACGACAGAGTTTGTAATTGGGCTCGCCCCGTATACTATAAATAAAATTTTTTCTGCAGTCCACTGCTCATTTTGGGGGTTTCCGTTATTGGGACCTGCTTGTTCCATTGTGGGTGGGGTTTCTTCAATGTTCGGTAAGTTAGTAGAGTATTTAGGGAATACCCTCGAGTGAAGGTATTTCTTCAACGATTTGGGAATTTTGGTTTGGGGTTAAGCGTCGACACAAAATTCAATCTTGGATTACTTACGAACTATACAGACAAGAACAAATAATAATAAAGATAATAAAGATTAAAAATCTTATAAATAAAATCTTAATAATAAAGATTAGAAATACGCTGAGTCCGGTCAAGGTCGCGGTTGGCGGATGTCGCGAAAAATGCGAGCTCGGCTGAACGTTGAATGTAGATGAGGGTTTAAAGGGTCTCCCAGGTGCAAGGTCGTTGGAGGAGATAATTCTCGAGTCGGCAACGAAGTTGTCTCTCGATAACGTTTTCTTACGGGCTCCCAAGTGCGAGTCGTTGGAGGAGTTTATTACAATAGAACTTCGGAGTCGTTCTGATTGATATTTAAAATGAAATGTGGAGTCGGGAAACGCAGTTGTCCCCTCGATGATTGTTACTAAGGGCTCTCAAGTGCGAGTCGTTGAAAGAGCTGTTCCAATTTAACTTCGGAGTCGATAAAATTGGTGTGAAATTGGTATTTGGATCTTGATGAAGTATTTAATTGTATTGTAACTCACAGAAGTACAGCGTGGTTCATCCTGGGTCGGAGATCCTGGTAAGCGGCTTCTGTGAGGAGTTGAGTTGGCCTGGTGTGGTAGGTTCGTCGAGCCAATTTTTCGGTGTTAATCGAAAAATTCCGCTGATAGTCCTACCGACTGCGCCAGTGAAGTTCGGATCACCGAAAGAAGACTTTTTTAAAAAAAATGTTAATTTGATTAACGGACTGAGAGCACATCTCACTATATGACAGCGAAGGTAGACGTACAACGGCGCAACTCTAACAGAAGCCACGCAGGGCGCGCCTCCTATTTAATACCTCTATGACAGTTTAACCTAGTCAGCAGTATGCTATCCGCGTCGTAGACGCTGGTGGAGTAAGCTAAGCTGGTGCACATGAACCTATATATACTTACCATTTCCTCGATATATTGTCTGGGGTGTCATTGCCGGTGGATAGTCAGCATCCGACGATGATGGCGGTTGTCGATGTTGTGTCACTCTACACTAATATCCCGCATGATCAAGGACTGGGCGCACTACGCTGTTTCTTAGGCCAGAGGCCGGAACCTGCTCTTCCATCCACGGAGTTTCTGTTGGAATGGCTGGAGAGTTCTCACAATGAACGCTTTTCCATAAGGGGAGCAGCACTATCTGCAGGTCCGTGGAACCGCCATGGGTACAAGAATGGCCCCCTCCTATGCAAATTTGTTCATGGGTTGGCTGGAGCAGAGTTTTTTTGGGATGCCAGCCTCTTCTTCCACTGTTGTGGGTGCGTTTTATTGATGACATCTTCCTGCTTTGGCATCATGGGGCTGATGAGCTGCAGGTTTTCCTTGATCGACTGGATGGCCATGGATCGATTTGCTTTACCCATCTAATCTCCACAGAGTCCATCACGTTTCTGGACGTTGATATAGCGTTGGTGGACGGTCAATTTAAAACGAAAGTGCATATCAAGCCAACTAATCCTCAGCAGTACCTGAACTATGAAAGTTGTCACCCTCCTCACACGAAACGCAGCATTCCCCGCAGCTCACTGTCAGTGCGTGGCAACAGGATTTGCTCTGATCGTGCCGACAGATCGGCATTCAATGATGGTCTTTGCCAGCGATTGCGAGAGAGGGGTTATCCTTCGCGAGTTCCCAGGCAGAGAGGTTCCTGCACATGTCGACCACCATCCACCTCAGCGGAGGAGGGATTCGGACCGCACTTTCCTGACCACGGTATTCTTTCCAGGAGTCCACAGAATAATGAAGGACCTGCACCCTATTTTATTGAGCAACGCCCAGACGAGAGGGATATTTGCTGCTTCTCCTGGTATCTCATATCGGTGCCCAAACAATATAGGCAACATTTTATCGCGCCGTTCGGGTCGGGTCCCGGTAGACCGTGGGGCTCCGCCGTCTGGGGAGCGGGGATTGCGTCCCGGTGGTCGGCGGAGGTGTTTGGCTAGTGAGATTTACCTCACCTCACAACCCGCGCTCGTACCCTGTTGTGTGATCTGCTGATTGTACGTCGAAGAACTGCGTGTATGAGCTCGTTTGCCGTCACTGTGAGGGATTTTATGTTGTCTTTTACAGTCTAAGGAGTGACCTATACGACTAGGGGGTGACAAAACGAAATACAAAACCTCATTACAGTATTCATCTTTAAAAAATATGTATTTAGCAGTGGTCAGCCTTAACGTTTAGAACATGTATACGATTTTCAGCATAAAAACATAGGTAGTATTAAACTCTAACAAAAAACTTTTTCTGCTTAAAAATACTTAAAACATTCACATTTTTCAGTCTTATCACATTCATTATGACTATAAAACCCAACGTAAAACGTAATGTCAAATGTTATAAATAAATATTATCTTGAACAAGTTATATAAAACAAACATCATTATGTTTAATCAGGATCTAAAGGAACTGTCAGAAGCTTACTACTATTCTTTTACAATAGGTGAACTGACTTATAATTGGGTGAACACTCCCATGATTTTTATGGTTTTAACCTTCAGTCCGGAGGGACGATTTAGGTTCTCAGGAGGAGGGAGCAGTCATTCAGACCGCTGATGATTCTTCACTTGGAGGTCATTATATGGGGTAAAAATATGGAAATAACCTGTTGGAAACGCCAAAACGAAATAGTGTTGTATTTAGAAAACTCTGCAAATTCTTGACACAACGGTTCATTATCTTCTTTGTACAGATCACCCTTCTGTCTAGATCACTAGGTCTAAATGTCTAGATCCTAAATGTTAGATTAATTATTATTATCAATTATCACTAATTATTAACAATTGTATCAAGTACCTAGTGAAAATTATTATAATTTATTGTTAGGTATTAATAATTTGTATTTATTATTAATAATAATAATTATTAATTATGATTAATTAATACGATATAATTCAGGGGTTTTTAATACTAAGTCGGTAATGATTTTTCTATGAAAGAAGTACCTACCAACAACATACGAAATTACCTTCATTTCCGTAGCACGAAACGCACCTCAGAACAACAAACTCGATATCACTTAAGCCATATGATGTTCCAAAGAGCTTGTTAGTATGAAAATGGACCTGTATTTCAACAGTTTGATTCACGATCGGGTTGTGAGGCGGACGGACGGATTTTTTTTTATTCGATTTTCTGAATCTACGTATCTTGAAACGTAAACCAACAAATTTTGAGGGGGGGTTAAAATTTTTTTTTCTTTGGGCGATTCCAATGGTTCATTATCGAAGATAATAAACCAAAAATCCGTCCGTCCGCCGTCCGCGCCACTTTGCCCAGTTAGCGTTGAGTTAAAATTACGAAATTTGGTTTCTGGGTTTGGACCAGCCCCACAATGGTCCTCGAAACTTTTCATAACCCTAGGTCAAGGGGAAGGGGTTCAAAACGAATTTTGAAATTTTGAAAATTCCATATCTCGAAAAATTCATATAGAACGATATGTTTTTTATTTCATATTTCGATAGAGTTTGTTCCGTAGAATTTTTTAAGACCATCCGCAGCTTTGTACGACCAGCCGTTCGTTCACAATGAGGGCTCAAAGATTGTGCCTCACAACACGATCGTGTATCAAACTGTTGAAATACAGGTCCATTTTCATACTAACAAGCTCTTTGGAACATCATATGGCTTAAGTGATGTCGAGTTTGTTGTTCTGAGGTGCGTTTCGTGCTACGGAAATGAAGGTAATTTCGAATGTTTGTTGGTAGGTACTTCTTTTATAGAAAAATTATTACCGACGTAGTATTAAAAACCCCAGAATTATATCGTATTAATTAATCATAATTAATAATAATTATTATTAATAATAAATACAAATGATTAATACCTAACAATAAATTATAATAATTTTTCACTAGGTACTTGATAAAATTATTAATAATTAGTGATAATTCATAATAATAATTAATCTAACATTTAGGATCTAGACATTTAGACCTAGTGATCTAGATAGAAGGGTGATCTGTACAAAGAAGATAATGAACCGTTGTGTCAAGAATTTGCAGAGTTTTTTTATTCGATTTTCTGAATCTACGTATCTTGAAACGTAAACCAACAAATTTTGAGGGGGGGTTAAAATTTTTTTTTCTTTGGGCGATTCCAATGGTTCATTATCGAAGATAATAAACCAAAATGCAAGGTATCTACCAATATTCAATAATTGTTAATTAATTATTAATTCAATGGACAATAAGAAATCAAAACAGAGGTAATCAATCCAGGTAATTTTCATTCTCTAAAAAATATAAGAAGGCAACTTTTTTCAAAATATATCAGTTGACTTGGAGGGAATAGTAACTCAACAATAAATTTCAGAATTATCAGGAAAGACTAAACATTTTTGTTAATTGAGGCGAGTAGTTTCAAAACCGGCTCAATCCATACTTGAAAATTTTTCAGGAAACGCAAAAAACGTTCCCCTGTACAGCACTCCATTTTAACCACGTTAATTTGATTTCATTGCTTAGACCGGAGGCCCTAGAGTGTTTTATGACAAATTTTGACTTTGAAAATGGTCTGGGTTCCTCAAAATTCAAAATCAAAGTTTGGTTTTGACGCAATTCGGGTAGTGTGACTTGGCTCTCTTGCCATATTCCTAAGAGTATCCTCTAAAATTCTATTATGTCGAAAATCTCATTTTTTGTGGGTATTTATATGGTAAGAAGCTTGTAGGTTGTAAAAAAGACGACTGCATAACAAATAGAAACATTTGAAAACTTCTTCATTTTATAAAACCCCGAAAAATCATAGATCATTTTAATATTAAACAGTAAAGAGCAAAAAAATGGAGAAAGCGTTCATAACACTGGAAAATGGGTGAAACCGTGTACACCAGAACAAAAACGTTTCTTAGATGTAAGCTGACTCAGATGCATCAATATTTTCGCACCTCTCTTCGTCATCTCCTGAGTCGTCTGCGGTGGTATTGTTCACTACCTCTCTGTAGAATTCCAAAAGTGGCATTTCGCTCCAATTGTCACCGAAATGTTTCTTTAGTAGATTTTTCACATCCGTGATTTTTGCTGGATTTATGGGGACTCCAATAGGTTGTACTTCATTAGGTGCGATGTCACCACAGAAAACCCTACTATACTACGATGTCACTGATCTTCTTGTTTTTTGTTGTTTTTTTTTTTCGTGATTGTTCTGAAACGGTCGGTTTCCGTTGGATACTCTTCCATGGTAACGCAAATCAAACCATGAATCACAAACAAACAATCAAAAGGAGTAAAAAACAAACCGAAAACAAGACTGTGTTGCACAGCAACTGCAATGTTGCACAGCAACTGCAACCTCCCGAGCGCTCATCGCCCAACGCCGAAGGCAGTGGCGCTCCTAGCGGCTCAGCTGAGAAGCATGGATTGAGCCAGTTTTGACGCGAAACCGCCACTTCAGAGGGTTTTTACTATTGGATTGAACCGGATTTGGTCCGTAAGACTTCACAGAGTGCATCGTGAACTTGCGAAAAATGGAATGCGATCCATAACGCTGTTTGAACGTTCGCACGGCTCCCTCCGCTAACCCATTGGATCGTGGATGGTGAGATAAACCTTTACGATAGTAGAAGGCTTTATTGAGCAAAATCTTGACGAGAAATGAAATTTGGTGTTCAGGGAATTCGGGATAAACAAACTATCGTAGCAACTGGAGCTGGGGACAATAATTATAGCACATTTTCCGCCGCTTGGGTGGAACTTGTTACGTAATCTGCTAAGTAAGCTGGAGGACGCCTTGCTCGTTCACTTCTTCTCAAGACAGTCTCTTCACTTAGCTGTTCTGACGTTATCCCTTCTGAATGCATTTCTGCTGGGGTCCCTGTGATCTCTTGGGTCTGGCCTGACTCTGCTGAAGGTTCCGGTAGCTGTTGGTCGCCTGTCGGATGTGACTCGCCTGCCGGTGCTAAATGCCGAATCGAAACCGTTGACTCGCGTCCATCTGGGTACCGAATGTGTGCATACTGCGAGTTTGCTTCAACTAGCTCCACTTCATCTACCAACGGTTCGTATTTGCTGGAACGAACTTGACGTCTCAGTAAAACCTTTCCCGGTTCAAGGAGCCAACTTGGTAAGGCTTCCCCACTGGATGATTTTCTAGGGTGCATGAACATCCTTTCATGGGGCGTTTGGTTGGTAGCGGTGCACAAAAGAGAACGAATGGAATGCAATGCTTGCTGTAAGACCTCTTCCCATTGGCTGGTGGAAAGATTGTGCGTTTTCAAGGCAAGTTGGATAGCTTTCCATAGTATTCCATTGTATCGTTCAACCTGTCCGTTTCCTTGCGGATTGTATGGAGTTGTTCGGCTGGTCGCAACTCCGTTTGTATGAAGAAAGGTTTTCAGCTCCTTTGACATGAAGTTAGCTCCTCTATCCGAGTGAACGTAAGAGGGCATGCCAAATACAGAGAAAAGATGTTTCAAGTTCGAGATTAAAGTTGAAGTGCTCAAATCTGAACATGGTACAGCAAAGGGAAATCTTGAGTATTCATCCACGATTACCAATAAATAAGGCCTTCCTTTTGCGGTTGGTAAGGGTCCCTTGTAGTCCATGCTTAGCCTTTCGAATGGTCGTGTCGCTTTAATTAAATGTGTTGGTTCTGTTGGTCTGAAGAATTTAGGTTTTAGCTCGGCGCAGGTGGTACAAGATGAGGTGATTCTCTTGACATCATCGATTGAGTATGGCATATTGCGGGCTCTGACCCAATGGTAGAATCGAGTGACTCCTGGATGACAGAGTGCCTCGTGAAAACCAATTAGGTTCTCGGTTTCAGCCGTTGCCCCACAAACACGTGATAGCAGGTCTGCCACTACGTTTTCTTTCCCTGGCCGATAGACAATGTCGTAAGAGTATGCAGAGAGTTCAAGCCTCCATCTCATTACCTTCTCGTTTTTTATTTTGCTTGCGTGTTTTTTCTTGAACATGAAGGAAACGCTTTGCTGATCTGTAATTAACTTGAAATGCTTACCCATCAGTAGATGTCGCCATTTGCGTACAGACTCAACTATGGCGTATGCCTCTTTCTCAATGATAGAATGGTTTAGTTCGGATGAATTCAATGTTCGTGAAAAGAATGCTACAGGTCTGCCCCTTTGGCTGAGCGTAGCAGCTAAGGCGACTTCTGATGCATCTGTCTCAACAGTTAAAGTTTCATTGGGATCGATTGCCTGAATAACAGATTCCGCTATGTCTTGTTTGAGCTCTTCAAACGTAGCCAACGCTTCACGGCTTAAAGGGAATTTCTTTGTATGAACAAGTGGATAAATTTTATCAGAAAAATGACTGATCCATTTCGAATAGTGGGAGAACATGCCGAGTGTTTTTTGTAAAGCTGCCGTATTATTAGGAGGTGGAAGTTCAAGAAATGGTTTCAGCCTATCAGGATCAGGCTTGTACTGTCCGTTTGATACCTCATACCCAAGAAGTTTGATTGTTTTTTTATTGAAAATGCTTTTTTCCATATTTAGGGTCAAATTGTACTTTTTGGCTACATTAAGAAATCTTTGTAAATTGTTCTGATGCTCCTGTTCGTTCCGGCCGCAGATTGTAAGATCATCCAAATATACAAATGTTCCTTCTAGTTTTTCTTTCATGATGATAGTCGTAATGAACTTTTGAAAAGCGGGAACACCGTTTGTTACACCGAAAGGTAGTCTGTTGAATTGGTAAAGTAGTCCAGCTACTTCGAAAGCTGTATAAATTTTGTCTTCTTGTGCTATAGGTACTTGATGATAGGCGCTCTTCAAGTCCAATTGGCTGTAAATCATGTAGTGTTACACACTCTCCACGATGTCCTCAATTCTTGGCATAGGAAATGCATCGAGAAGTGTGAATCGGTTGATGGTTCTTGAATAGTCGATTACCATCCTTCGTTTTCGCCCACTAACTACGAAAGCTTGAGCTCTCCATGGAGAATCGCTTGGTTCGATTATTCCACTCTTGAGTAGACTTTCAACTTCTGCTTTCATGAAATCTAAGTCGTCTTTAGAATGCCGACGAGACCGAACAGCGATTGGTTTGCAATTCCCAGATAGGTGACTAAAAATCCTAATGGGTTCTGCCTTTGCTGCACCTACACTCCCACAGATTTTGAGAGCTGGCCTCTCTCCTCCAAAAGAAAATTCTACTGATTGATGGGAACGCAACATGTCATGTCCCAGAATTAGATCAGAGCAAAGGTTCTTCATTACGTAAAGTCGCATATTATCATACACGTTGGTGTTCATTTCGACGGTGCCTGAGCAGTATGAGTCTATTTTAGTTGCGAGTGAAACCGATGCCATCGTGATTTGTCCATCAAATGGAATTCTGCACATAGATTTATTTTTTGTGAATGTTTCGTCAATGAAGCTCAGGGAACTCCCAGTGTCAATCAGTGCAAATGCGTCGTAACCATTGACTTTTACTTTTACAGTTGATTTAGTTAGTGAGGGCGCTGCTACTGCTAGCGATCCCAATGCTGAAGTTGTCTGTAATGAAGATGTGCGTTTTTTTGAAAGACAAACTTTAGGGTAATGTCCCTTTTTTGCGCAGTGTGAACAGGTGGTGTCTACTGCAGGACAAATCTTGCGAGGATGCCGATTTCCCCCACAGAAATAACATGCTGATTTCTTGATCATTGCCCCAACAGTATCCGTTTCTTGGTGTTCTCCGTCCTCTGTGTGGTATCTATGTGCAATAGAACTTACCGGAGGCACATTTGTTGTCTGATAGGTTAGAGACTGCTGTTGAGCCATGTCCAATGTTCTTGCTTGGTTGAATGCGTCCTTCAGGGTCAGCTTGAAGTTCTCCAAGAGTCGTTGTCGTATAGCCTGTGATTGTAAGCCAGCAATAAACGCGTCTCTGATGCTTTCGTCCTTATTATCCTGTGCTGAAACAGCTCGAAAATTACAGTCTTCGCTGAGTACCTTAAGGGCCTGTAAATATTGATCTAGAGTTTCTCCAGCATTTTGACGACGAGTAGCTAAACAATGTCGAGCATATATTTCGTTTATAGGCTTCACATAGATAGCCTCCAGAGTTTCGATCGCGTCGGTGTACGTGGTGCTAGCTGCTATATGTGTATACAATTCTGACGATACGTGATTTATCAGAAGTTCTAGTTTTACCTCGTCTTCAGGCGGCTCAGCTTGGCGGGCCAGAAAGTTACTGAATGTTCTCTTCCAATGAGCCCATTTTGTTGCCGCGTCTGATGTTACAGGGTCGATTGCGAGGCGTTCAGGCTTGAGGAATTTTTCCATCTTTTCTCGTCAAGATTTTGCTCAATAAATTGAGATAAACCTTTACGATAGTAAAAGGCTTTATTGAGCAAAATCTTGACGAGAAATGAAATTTGGTGTTCAGGGAATTCGGGATAAAAAACTATCGTAGCTACTGGAGCTGGGGACAATAATTATAGCACAATAAACCAAAACGTTGAAAAATACTAGAACACTTCACCTTCACTATCACATCTTGGAAGCAACTGAAGAGGTTAGACAAGGGAACAGAGCAGACTCTGCACCCTGCCTGTGTTGCCAGATCACCTGTCAACACGAAATTTCCCTTTTTGAGGGTATATTGGCGGAAATTTCAAAAACTGGCCAGGGGGTGACCAAAAATTGTATGACAGAGGCAAAAAGTACTTTGGTGATTGGTGTTCCATCTAAAATTCAAATTGTGTTTTATACCAAAAATGGAAGGAATGCTGAAAAAAATTTAGTCATTTTTTAAAAGGATTACTGCGAAAGAAACTGGTACCATTGCCTTGTAAAGTCACAACCTCAGCTTTGTGACAGGGCTAGGGAGTGACAAAACTAGCATTATATATATTTTATATTTAGGTACCCATTAATTACTGGAACCTCATAGTGAGAAGGAAATGTTGGTCTCAAGGAGGTTAGTAACAGAAAAAAAATCATCCTCATTCTGATGGTTGATCAATTATATAGAGCTCTGTGACTGAAATAGCACCGACATTGGAGAATGACCCATATCGCTCACTGACGCACACATAGACGAAGTTCCTTGGAGAAGTTGTAGAAATAACTCGAATAAACATTAAAACAAAAAAACTTGATACATTTATCATAGATAAGCTTGTTTTGTATGTAATAAATATGTTATCCGTGATTTGGTTGTTTGGCGTTGAGTGTGAAAAAACCAGTATTTTCTTCGTCTCTGCTGTACTGACATCTTAAGTGAGTCATTCTCAATGGAGAAGTTCTGGATATTATAGCGAATTTTGATGAATAACAACGTATTTCTGTTGTGATTTGTACAGAAGCCGTAATCAAATATTCTGAATGCAAGGGAGGAAGCACTACTTAAGAAATATGGTGTGTTATCTTTATGTAAAGGAAAACGTAATCTGGGCGGCACCAAAGTTGTTGGGTCCAGTGATGAAACTTATCCTTGAAATACTTCAAACCGTACTATTACTGGGTTAGCACGAGTAGTATCTTAACCCATTCAGTGCAGATGGCATCAGAATGGCGGTGTTTGTGCGATATGTTTATTAATTGAACACAGGACAAGGAGGACACTCAACAGGTGGACTGCCTGAAGGCATATGCTGCGCTATCACTCACTAAAAACCCACTCACTCTTATCCTCTTGACCTAATCCACACCGGAATCACTTATTCAGCATTATTTTGGAGTGGGGTCGACCCTCTGGTGTTTTCTCGCGGTCTTCAGTTGGTTTTCTCCTGAGGAACGGTTCACCTAGCCTTTTGGACTTGAAGATTTGGACTATGTAGAACACAATCCTCTCTCAAGTTCGCTGGTTGGAGATCATCTTCTTGATCACGTTAGCAGGTGTGATTTGGCCCTTCTTCCAGAATATTTCTTTCTCTTGTCCATCTAGCACAGTGGAAAAACGTGTGCTCAGCATCACCGTTTGGTGCATTGCAGTACCAGCAGTTTGCAATGTCTGCTAGCGTTCTTTGGTGTAGGCAGGAAGTATCCATGTAGTGTAGAAGTCCACTTCCCTGTGCCACCTGTCGAGCCATGGGCGCACCTGTGGGATAAGCACGTGGGTCCAGGCCTCCTGGCATCAGATTCCCACTAATTCTGCCAATACTGTAGTGTTGCCCCGCTCTCCTCCTTCCAGATGTGGGATAGTCACAATTCTGAGGATCGCCGGAGGTAGCAAGGCCACAAGTCCATTGCAAGGAGATAGTGGCAGCAATGACCCCTGTCATTCAACCAATAAGCAGGTCTCCCCCTTTATTAGGCATAGCTGCGTTTCAGGCCTGCTCAATAAGGTTCATGGTGGCCTTGACCAGCTCCTTTGCTAGCGGGTATTTGTTAGTCTGGAGAGAACCCTTCCCAATGGCTATTATGGTTGTTGTAATCAGTAGTTATTAGCTCATATGTATGTTCGACTCGTTCATTAGTTACCTAACATATTGAATGCTATCCCAAAATACTCATTCGAGTTCTGTACGTAGGAATTTTAGCTGATTAAAGCCTCTGCGGAAAGAAGTGGCATCCTCGCAGCCAATGCCAAGCTAGTGGCGAAGAGTGTAGGAACTGTGGAAACCTCGGTAATCTAACTTCAGTCTGTAAGTCCAAGCCCAAAACAAAATCTAAGAAAGTAGCGGCTACTAGCCACCTAGGAGCCATATCAGCTGCCTCAGCGACTCTTCACAAGGCAATTGTCCCAGTTAAAATGAACAATTTTCATTGTTCCGCTTTAGTCGACGCGGGCAGTACAACTAGCTTCATAGATCACGTCATTGTTCATAAGTGTAACGCTCGCACGTCACCATCAAAAGAGCGAATCACGATGGCAAGTTCAGCCCTATCTTCTACAGTAGAAGCTAGTTGTAAAGTAGACGTGGAGATGCAGGGGAACACGTACAGAGATGCCAGACTGTTGATAATGAAAAATCTATGTGCTAATGTCATAATAGGTCATGACTTATTGGCAGCTCATGCTTCTCTTGAAATGAAATTAGGGGGATCAAACGCCCCCCTCCAATTATGCTTTCTGGAAGCGGCTAATGTACCACCAGTCCCGCTATTCACAAACTTGACTGAAGATTGCAAGCCCATTGCTGTGAAGTCCTGTTCCTACTCCAAGGAAGACGCCGACTTCATCAGGTCAGAGGTTTCGAAGCTGAAGACGGTGTGATCGAAGAGAGCGTGTCACTTGCTCCTACTATCTGTGTGGTTCATCCCCACTCTACTGACTTTGCACTGGGATCCACAAAATACTACTAATGCCACCCACGCTTAACCCCAACACCTCATCTGCAATGTTTCAAAATTGGAGATTTGCAAAAAACTCCTCTGGATTTTTCTCTGTTAGCCATTGAATTGCAACTTTTACCCAAACTTTGAGCCACCCTATATTGAAATGAAACTTAGAAAGCGGTAGTTGTCGGTTTTTAGAATTGTAGCGCCCGTAGATCCTAGTATTGGGTAGATTCGTATTAGCAAGTGCATTATGAAATTAACAAATTGACTTCGTGCTGTATAATAATATTATTATATTATGGCACATTATCTACATACTATTCAAGATGTTTTTTTGAAATGATTAAATCATAAATTTTATGACTTGATTCGTACAAAGAAAACTCGGCGCTTCGCGCCTCGCCAGGGGGGCAAGCCCCCCTGGACCCCCCGGATGCTTACCGTTTGGAGCCTGCGGCTAAAAATCGAGAAACATGGAACATGCTTTAGCTATGTCTTCTTTCTCTGTTTGTTTCCCTGGTAATGAAGCTTCGACCCTCGCACATAAGATTGTTTACTAACCATTTATAACATCGCATTGTTGGATTAATATCTCGTAGATAAATATAAAACTGCGACATAAATGCGTGATAAATCGAGAGCTTCCCAACGAATGGAGAACGATTTTTGTCCGATGAAAACTAAAGAAGTTTCATTTCCCTAGAAACGACTCGGTTGTACGTGAAAATCATTAAAAAATTTCGTCACCCATTTTTTGTGACATTTTGCGGCTAGTTAGTCCAAGGCTAAAGCATGTTCCATGCTAAAAACCGTATGGTACAAATTCGTATTGAAATACACTTAGTATCTACACGTAGAAGTGACGAAAAGTCGTTCGTACCTACTTCATATTGCAGTCTACTTCCACCTTAGAAGTACAATTTGTTTGAAATTCGGTAGTTGAACCCCCACCAATATTATTAGTTCGACCTTTAGACCCCTTCGTTTAAATATCGTTAATATAACTAGGGTAATATCGCATAGCCCATGTATTGTTATAGGAAAAAGAATAATAATAAAATGATTACTACAATTATTGTAGTAATCATTTTCCTGTTCTGTGTGTTCTTTGGAGTGCAAGGTGGATTTCATTTTAATTGAAAAGTGAATGTTAGACTTTGAGGTAGATTTATAATGATTTACTTAAAATTCGTATACCTACCTTGAGATTTTGATCCATTGGGTAGAGCAGAGTTGGGATTATTCGAATAAAAATTTAGTTGAACTAAAGTTGAAACTAAAAACTAAATTAGTTTTTATTCGCAACGTCGAAACTAACTTTTGGAACTAAATTAGTTTCAACAGTTGAAACTAAAACTAATTTAGTTCCAAAAGTTAGTTTCGACGTTGGGAATAAAAACTAAAGTAGTTTCAGTTTTTAGTTCCAGTTCGGAACTAATTTAGTTTTAGTTTTAGTTTGTACCTTGAGTCACTCTGCACTAAGGGAATTTGACTGGATTATAGCTTGATTCACATGGATGCGGAACCGCGGACTGCGGCCTGCGTAAAACGATGGGGTAAGCAGAGTCCGCCGTTCACATGGATGGGGAAATTCACTGTTGAAAAAGAGCGGGCAAGCTTATCTGCGTGAATTTCCCCATTTGAATATATTCATTTTGATAATTAAATCATTCAAATTTTGAGGTACGGCAGTAGAACAGAGAACATATTATAAGCTGAAGCGCAGATTGTTGATAACGAATGATAACAAGAAACTGCGCAGTGGTCTACTGCGCACCTCCGGACTGCGGATGAATATTTCTAGAGAGAAATATCTCCGCGGAAACGTTCTCCCCCACCCCACTGGCTTTCTCCACCAATCATCTGGCCGTACGCATTCCGCGGTTCCGCATCCATGTGAATCCAGCTCAAGTCCCTAGTCGAGACCAGAACATCTTGTGTGTAACAAACTTCATTACTAGAGTCAGTCAATCAATGTTGAGAATGTTCCATCTTTTTGCTTGAAACTCCTCAAATCTAAGTTCCCAAAGTGAACACCGTTTCAAATTCTTTGTATTATACGAGTATAAGTATACACCCAGGTGTGCAGTGCTTGCTGTTTGCTGACGACCTGAAGCTCTTCTACCATGTGATTTCTACGAATGACTGTGAGACCCTGCAGGGAGCCCTGCGTTACTTGGAGGAGTGGTGCTCCGCGAACTTCCTCTTCTTGAACCTGTCCAAGTGCTCCGTTGTCACCTTCAACCGTACTGCTCAACCCCTATTGTACGCCTACACCTTGTGTGGTTCTGATCTCCAGAGGCTGGATGAGGTGGTTGATCTTGGTGTGCGCTGTGACGGGAGGCTCACTTTCTCGGGGCATATTGATGGCATTGCGGGACGAGCTCTGAGAGCCTTGGGGTTCCTCAAAAGGAATACCCGCGAATTCTGCAGCGTGAATGCCTTGGTTGTTCTTTACAAGGCTTTAGTTCTACCCCTCCTGGAATATGCATCCCCGGTATGGACACCCTGCTATGCAGTGCACAAATACACGTTGGAGAGAGTGCAGAACAAATTTCTTCGATATGTGGCGTATAAGCTTGGCATTGCTTCTTCCGATGTGAACTATGAATACCTACGTGTAGTTTGCCGTTTGCTGCCCCTTGAGAAGCGTCGTTGCATGGCTGACCTCACTTTGCTGTTTAAACTCATAAACAACCTGGTCTCCTGCCCTGTTCTTCTATCCAGAATTAATCTCCGGGTTCCACGGTTGTCTGCACGTTCTCCGCCGCTGTTTGGTGTTCCTTTTTCGCCAACAAATTACCAGCTCAACCGCCCCCTTCGTCGTATCCCAAGAACTGCAAATCTCTTGTTGAACTTGAATCCCGATTTTGATTTTTTTAATGACTCCCTCTCGAAGTTGAAGACTGTAGTCTGCAATACCCCTAGTGCCGTCCTATAGTGAATTACCCATGTCTCTTATCCGTGGTGCCTAAATTGTAAAGTCTTTATCATTTCTTCCTTTTTCTTAATCATATTTCAGTTTTGTATAATCTGTCTGTATCACTGACCATTAATGTAATTGGGCTTGCCCGTAATAATGAAATAAATAAATAAATAATAATATTATACTCGTACAATTATATACGAGTATATTATACTCGTATAATATTATTCCCCGTGTTATAATGTACAACTCAATGTACAACCTCCTAACTGGTCGCGTAACCTAGGTACCTCCAAAGAACATTTCAGAAATACACGAAAAAATATTCTTTAAAAACTTGTAATTCATAAATTAACTATTACATTTTAGACCTCGTTTCATTAGGTATCCCCTACTTTTTTTTTTTTTTTACGAATTTCAATTATAGTGATTAACCTAGAAATACCAACATTTTTAATAACACGAATGAAATCTAATTTATTGTAAATCAAAGAACCAGAAAAGCGCCTCTTTTTTATATTATTCGTGTAAGTTTTGAAAATATTAATGTGTGGTGAGAAACCCCTTTTATTTTTATATTAACGAAGTTATTTAATATTCGAGTAACGCTAACGTTGTACATAGTCAAATGGGGCGCCTTGGTATACTTAGAGACGTATGTAAATAAAGTATGTTGTAAAATGGTTTAAATTATTGATTTTGTTCCCGCTTACAGCCTGCAGACTATGTCCTCTTGGTAGGGGATGGTGTCCCGACGAAGGAAGTTCTCAATGTTCAAAGAGGATTGTTACATTTAAAAAAAAAAAAAAAAAATCGTGATTGTAATCAATGGATGACAAGAAGAATTTTACGAGATCTGAACGAACAAGATTAAAAAATAACGTAAATTCCAATAAAAATCATTTAATCCTTGAAAATCAGTCAACATAATCCCATTAATTTTAATTAATAATAATACGACGAGATGTCGGAGGGCTTGACCCTGAGGATGACGGGGACGGAAGTGCAAGGGAGGAAGGCGAGTTCTGTGGCGACCGCGTCGACGAGGGTTGGGGGCGTTATGTCGTACATAAGACTGATAGAGGGTGGAGAGCTGCTTTTGGTTAGCGGACCTGAAACAGACAGGATGCACGTAGTAGAGATGAGTAATAATGTGTCAAGCAGGAGGGCGGCAGCTGCCTACAACTGCCTGGGAATGTCGACGATCTCCTTGGAGATTCGTGGGAGTCACCTAAGGAAAAGCCGCGTTGCGAAAAGGCAGTAGGTGATGCAGAGAGAGGCAGAAATGCACGGAAAAAAGGTATTTCTAAAGAAAACTGGGCCAAGAATGAAAACAGTTAATGGAACAATGATTGTTTCAATTATTGAACCATGCCAGCACGTCAATAAGCCAAGAGCTTCTGCCACCTGATTAAACTCACTATCAATACCTAATACCTACCTAACAATACTAGGAAATACCTAACACTGAAATTTTTGGTTCCCGTGACAAGTTTTTTAGAATTTCAAAGTCGATTGATCAAAGGAAGTTCGTTCAATTTATTTATAAAACATTTGTGTTCAGCTTACGGAGAAATATCGAATGTCAGATGATTCAAGAAAGAGAATGAAGGCGTAGTCCACATCATTCTTCGTCCAGACCCCGACCAAGCGAGTGCAACTTTGCAAGAAAGCATTTCAAAACATTCTTGGAGTAGGTAGAAGGAAAATCGAAAACGCTGCTAAGTCAATTTTGATTCCCGATGACCCAATAGTTGAAGGGAGGTGCGCGACTAAATGAGTCGAAACGCGCTCGCGAAGAATGAATTTTGTGCTAACTTATTTTGAGATGACTCCACTATTATTTCAACTCATTAGCAACAATCATATGTTCAGTCATCAATCATAATAATATTATATTATGATACATCCCTAAATTGAAAATGAAAAGTGACGGGAGTGAAGATAATATGTTATTATGTTCTTCACTCCCGTCACTTTTCATTTTCAATTTAGGGATGTATGATACTTCGAAATGTATCGATACATATCGTATCGATATTTCTAAAAAGTATCGAAATATATCATTATATACTTCGAAATGTATCGATACATATCGTATCGATATTTCTAAAAAGTATCGAAATTTATCATTCTGATACTTTGAAAAAGTATCGATACATTCAAGTATCGATACTTTTTACAAACTCAAAATTAGATAAGTTCCAAATTTTTTACTTATTTATTTAAAAAAATTAATTTGAAAAATACTTGAACAATTTAAATTTAAGAAAATTTATTAGGTAGGTCGCACTTTATGGTAGGAGTAACTTCGAGCAAGTTGCACACAGCTAAAACGTTAGATTGTTTTTTGAAGAAATCCCAAACTGAGATTTTTGACATTGCACCTACCTACCAAGTAAGTAACAGCCGACAAACAATGCAAAAAACTGCACAAAGTACTTATGTATTGAATCGGAATTTCTCAATCTCAAACAACGCGAACGCACCAAAGTGGAGTAAGGACCTATCAGTATTTCGAGAGTCTCACGGCAACACCCCGCATCGTCACTTTTGGCCAAAATGAGTTATGCATACCACTCGAAGCGTCTTCCCCCGGCGGATCGATCTAACTAAGTTAGGTACCTAAATTAGGTAACACTAAACCTCACGATTTATTTTACTGAATTACGCAGTAAACATACCTAGTCATCGGCAGATGGTTTTTTGGCTCTGCTGAAAAATTTGCCGAAATGACGATGTGTGAAGTTTAGACCCTCGATTTTATAATTCTGTGGTAGAACTGGAACGCTGGAAGGGGAAGGCGCGAAACAACACAATCCATGAGGCCGTGTTTATTTGTCCTGGCCGCACCCATGCCTGACATAACTGCACAGTTGAGTTGTTTCACGTTTCCAGTCCTACTAGATGCCTGACAGTATCAGTTGAAGAGTGATCATCTCCATTTTTATGTCAAAGTTGTTGACAAATTTTGTAAAAAATATTTATGTAAAAAAATATGTAAAAAATTTTGTAATAAAAATGGAGATGATCACTCATTCAATTTACCATTTAATGGTGGGACTTCAGGCATGGTAGCGATCAGGCTTTGTAGTCTTCTGTGAAACTTGGAAGTAAGAAAAGATCCTTGAAAAAAGTATCGGTGTCGATACCGCGAAAAAAGAAAAAGTATCCCGATACATTGCAAAAAAAGAAGTATCAAAAAGTATCGATACTTTTTCATAAAAGTATCGATATTTTGAAGTATCGATACTTTTTATACATCCCTATTTCAATTCTATGCTTTCCGATGTCGCAGTTTTTAGTTGAATAAAGCCTTATTTTCCAAAAAGTTCAATTAATTTTATAACATATTTTGTGCTCAAGTTGCTATTTCTACTATGCAGTAGCAACCCTTTTCCCCCATTTTTGCCTGGTCATATCGGTAAAGACATAATTATTAGGTTTTGAGATTAGACCTTAGATAGGTATTGACAGGAGGAAAAGATTTGATTCCAAAACGTACTACATCCACTTTGATTTGTTTCAAAAAGTACTAAACGCCACGTTTGATTCCAAAAAGTACTAGGTATAAAATACCTATACTATATCCAAAATCTTGAAATTTCAAAGCTCCGCCGACATTAATTGACGTTTTGAAAAGACTTGCTTCTTTTCCCTTATTTTTAATAATAAAATGTAGAATACATTTGAACAAAGTTTTTTAACATGGTGGCAAGTTTTCAGCTTGTGATGGTTTTCCATGAATTCCTGGCATTTTACCAAAATGGATGTACATAGTACCTTTTGGAAACAAGCTCCTCAATTATACCTAATTCATTGTGGACGAAAGCGTCGGCTTGTACTCGCTCGCAGAATTTGTACGTTTCGCAGCACACGATGACAGGAACATTGTGGCTTTTGGCCACCATTGCCACTAAAGCAGTCCCAGTGCGTGACATGACGCAGCCGTTCGCGAGCAAGGCGTGGGCCCCCAGAAGTACTTTATTTGTCTGAAACAGTAACACAAAATAAACAGTTATAATGCCATTTGTAATGCACAATAAAAGGCATAAGGTCCAATCAAGCAGAATGCCCAAATGAGGGAATTTATCAAGTAAACGGCAATTAACGGCAAACGTTAGCGTGACGACGAAACTGGCCCGTGTGCGAATCAAGGTTAAACCCTTCCAGCTCGGTTTCTACGCTTAACCATGTCTGCAATTGTAGCGTGACCACACTTTACACAAATCCTTATCTAACAGGACCTACTCAATTTTTTCGGCAATTTTCTGATAGAATACCTAATTTTGGTCTATTATCTTCGATAATGAACCATTGGAATCGCCCAAAGAAAAAGAATTTTGTAAGACCATCCACAGCTTTGTACGACCAGCCGTTCGTTCACAATGACGGAGGTCGTTGGAGCAGATCGAAAATCGTCAACATGAGCGTGAATCGTGAGGCAGTCCGTCGGGTCCATTTTCAAACTGGCCCAGCTGATTCAAAATGGTTTTAAATTATCGAGTTAATGAATAATATTTGATAATAATGATTAATAATGAAGCATAAAAATTATTAACAACCAACAATACGTATTAATAATTTACACTACTTGATAATAATTATTAATAATTCATAATAATAATTAATATATCATTCATTAATCGAGACAGAAGGGTGATCTGTACAAAGACGATAATAAACCGATGTCAAGAATTTGCAGAGTTTTTCAATTTTTATCAAGAAATCGGTGTGTTTATAGGTATTTTCAGACGTTTCAATGCTAACTCTTGGGAAAGAATTCATTTAAATTATTTCCAAATCAGTCTAACAAACATACTTGACTAACGATGTAGGAGAATGCGGGGAGAAGGACGTAGCTGCATTTGATGTTTTCGCTGACGAGTCGTCGACACATTTCCTTCCCTTCGTAGAGTGGTCCGCCGTCGACAACGACTACTTCGAAGTCTTTGCCTTCATTGTGGCTCTCGACGAGGATGCGGAGCAGCAGAGAAGAGCTAGAGAAGAAATATTTCAATGAAGCTGACAGGTGTATGGAGACGAGGTCGCTTTCCGAGTCAATTTAAGCCACTTTCTGTCGCAGAGTTTTGGAGCTACAGAAATCAAGAGGCGAGTCATCCTAGGCCACAGGAGACTGTGTCGCTTTTGGCGAGTGATGAATCGGAAACTATAGCCTGTTTCAAACTGCTTTAGTCTTGGGGCGGCAGTGCGTAGCGGTGGTGGGGCGGATACTGTTGCCATAAGCCGGCCATACACGTACCTTCTTTCATCTCCAAAATCGCGGCACGTGGAAACGGGAGAGGATTCGCGAAGGGAAAGAACGCGAAGGGAAAGATGGTTCGCAAATGGTGGCCATACACACACGTTCTTAATTTTGCGAGTGATTAGCGCGGCAGGTTATTTTATTAGGGAAAAAACGTTCGTGTGTGGGATAAAACATCCGAAAATCGTGTGGTGTGGAATGGCGCGCTGTCACTTTAGAAATTTCAAAGGGATAAGGGGAAAATCCAGATGATTCAGTCTGTCAGTGAGCGAGTTTCAGTCGGTGTTGCCTTAGATTTTTTCTCATGATGGCTGATAGGCCCGAGGTGCTACTTGCTTGTGTTCTGCTAACTGTGCCTACAGCCTGCTGAGTAGATAGAGTAAGAAAAAGAGTTTGGCAGAAAAAGTGGCTGGCTGATCGTGCCAAATATATTTGGCATATGAAGTTATTGCGGAAACTTAGGGATAATAATCCCGACGATTTTAAATACTATTTGAGATTCGAGCTCCCCGGTCATTGGCCGAGCCCCTTCTCCAGTACCCGAGGTCAAGCGCTCCTCAATACTAAAGCAGTTTGAAACCGAATGTAGATGTACCTAGATAAAATTAGTAAATGTACAGGAGGGAGTTGATGGATAAGTAGTAGGAGTACTGGGATAAACTATAAAATCCCCAGTCATGCAGCATGACTATAAGAGCGAATTTTCGAAGAAATAATTGGTTTTATGTAAAACGTTTCCATTAAAGAACATGATGTCTATGAAGAACATCTCACGTAACAACCACCTTTCTTCATCTTCAAAGTGCTCCAGTTTGAAAGCGGAATAAGATATAGCAAATCTTACTCCCCTATCTTACTCAGCGTGTAAAATCCTTTAAAATGAGGTGTCACTTGACCGACCGTTTCATGTTTGAAATTTATGGGTGATATTATATTACGTCACTTAAGTTCTAACACCGCCTAACTCAATTTTCTCAGCTTTTCAGGAGGGACACAAAAAACTAATTATTTCAACTTAGAAATACGATTTCTGGATGTTACATAATATGTATCGAATTCTGCATCGAATTCTGGATCGAATTCTGCAGTTACATAATATGACTTAGAAATTTTCTAAGTTGAAATAATTAGTTTTTTGTCCCTCCTGAAAAGCTGAGAAAATTGAGTTAGGCGGTGTTAGAACTTAAGTGACGATTATTTATTTATTTGTATCTTTATTTATCTGTATATGTATATTATAAATTATTTATTTTTCTGCTAAACCTGGAGGAGCCTTATCACCGATTAAATTCAGCCACAAGCATCTGGCTTTACGCTTTGGTCCAGTGCTGGCTATAGTGGGTTTCGGGATTGTGCTGCGCCGGCGATCATATCCTCCCTCCAGTTTCAAACAGAGAGGCAAGCCATCCCACTCTTCTTCGGACCAATTCGCGAGCAACCAAATTGGGATAGCGGTTCTCCTGCATGCCCAGTGCCTTAATCAGATACTTGCCCGCCAAAGAGAGAGTATGGACGAAGGTGGGGTCCGCACCCGACTCCAAGTAGACAAAGTAGTTAGGAGTGTTACGGGGAAGGCTAAACGTTACCTTTATAAAGAACCGCTGAACTTGCTCAAGCGTATTTGACCGAGTGAATCCCCAAACCTGCCCACCGTAGTATAATATGGCCTCAGAAATAGCCCTGAAAACCTTGAACCGCTATACCACCGGCAGAGTTGGCCGGCAAAATATTGTCCTGTAAGTGCAGTTCATCCCAAGCTTTGCAGCTGAAGCTCTCTCCATGAAGTGTTGCCCAAAGGAAAGCCTGGGGGTCAGAGTAACTCCCAAATACATGTAGGAAGACACAATCGCTCCCCTCATAAGTGAACGTGTCCCCGCCAGCCAGACCACCTCCACGACGGAAGACCATAATTTTGGACTTGCCTAAATTCACAGTCAGTCCCCACTTCTCACAGAATACCTCAAGTCCATCAATGTTTCGCTGCAAATCCCTAGACGTCTCAGCAAGGACCACAACATCATCAGCATACTTCAGAATCCGCACAGAAGTGCCGCCCACTGCAACTCCACAAGGTATGTCGTCATCCAACTCGTCAATATATAGGGAGAACAACGTTGGGCTGGCTTTGTCACCCTGTTTCACTCCACATTCCACTGGAAACGGCCGCGATACACCATCCCTGCCCCAGACCGCTCCAGTTCCATTCTCATTGATGGCACTCAATGCAGCGATATTACAACTCTAAACACAACGGAGATGTCAGAATTGCAATATCTCATTCCGTTATCAAATTAGAGCAGACTTAACATGAAGATCATATCAAGTAACAACCACGTTTCTTCATCTTCAAAGTGCTCCAGTTTGAGAATGGAATGAGATATCGCAATTCTAAATTCAACATCGTGTTCAGCATAGAAAAAACCTTTAACATGAGGTGTCACTCATCAGAATGTTTCATTTTGGGAATTTCCCCCCCTAAAACTCCCCAAAACCCCCTCTTACAGTGGCCCGATTCTGCCCATCTACGAACTTAGCCTGTCGATTGCCAAGACAGATTTTTTGTGCAAATTTGAACTTTATATCTCAATTCTATCGAGAGTTATCGTCTGGAATGACATGTATATAATATATACATGTCATTCCAGACGATAACTCTCGATATTATATATTATATAAGCTACGATCGGGGATGGTTATATGTCTTTGTAATTACTTTTTACTACTAATGCTACTTATTTTGTACTCTTTGGTACATCATTCTATTGTATTTTATTACAGTTTTGTTTTATATATCCTTCTGTTCTATGTACGCCATCTATAAGTGAAACCTAAGGGGGCACATTCTGTTAGGGGTGATATCGAGTCGTCGACTGTGAGAATTGTATCGGTCAGGAGCCTAGCGTGGCTCTGAACATGGGGGTACCGCACAATTCGATAAAAAGCCACTACACCATGATGTTTTTTCAGAGGAAAACAAAAGGTTTTTTGAACTAGGCACACCCTGATAACCATTGGTCGGTATCTAGTTCTCAACATTAAAATATCTAGTACTCGCGGTGACGAGCCCTTGAGATCTGGCACCTGTCGAATTTGTTGCTAAAACTTCGCGAAACGTTTATTTTAAGGCCCCCTTCCACGACATGACCCGTTCTCCCTAAGTCGGGGCTGATTTGTAGGGTAATTATGAACGGTGCACGAATGAGTTTAGCTTGTAATTAACTTGTATTTCAAGATGAGGAATTAACAGGGCCAAGCGCCATACATGAAATCTTATCATTATGTTGACGCATTCGTCGTTGGTACAACTGCCGGCAGAGTGCGGGCAGGTCTATCTATGAATCAAGAGTCACACTTGACTCATAACCTTACACGCTCCTCTTTATGGGAATTCTACATTTACAATAATATTATACTTCAATTTAGAACATTCTAGAACAAACATA
The DNA here is from genome assembly GCA_963920205.1 of Stenodema calcarata. Lineage (NCBI taxonomy): Eukaryota > Metazoa > Arthropoda > Insecta > Hemiptera > Miridae > Stenodema > Stenodema calcarata. The sequence goes on from OY986064.1 coordinate 16,308,250, forward strand.
CAACACTAGATTATTGAACAATTTCAAACCAAGGCACAAGTTCAATTGATCATTATTATAACAAAATACAGAACGAATGTAAGCATATAAGCAATATAAGCATATAAGTAAAATACAAAATGACAACAATTTAAAAAGTTACATAGTCTGAAAGGTCTGGTTTTTTCACAACCCTTGTTGACCTACGCTCGTTAGTTGGTCTCTCAACAACTGGGACATTATCCTGTTTCTCCTCCGTTTCACCATATTCCCTCCATTTTTTCAAAAAGTAAGAGTTCCTGCGATACTCCTTACCATTATCAACCTTAATGACATATGATCGAGGCTCTTGCAACACCCGAACAATTTCACCCCTAATCCACACTTCATTAACTTGCATTTCATTATGGCTGGAATCGATAGATTGTCTCCTGCTTGACCGCTGTGCTAGCAATTGCTGGTTCTGCAAAACTTTTGCATAAGACATCAGATTTGAATTGGAAGTTTTTCGATCTCTCCCCTGAACTGACTTTTCGTGACATATTATTGGCTTTTTTGGCACAAACTTCCCTTCATTGGGTTTCTGCGGTGCTGCCTTAGCCTTTGCAGCTTGCTCTGTTACCATGCATACATGTGTTAAATGTGCTAAAGGCCATCTCACTGAGGAATGTCGGAAGCCCAAAGAGACCCCTGCAAAATGTGCCTATGCATAGCATCTATGGCTACTGGACAGCCACGGTAGTTAGCGGTGTGATCTCCGTTGCAATTGGCACATTTTGCAGGGGTCTCTTTGGGCTTCCGACATTCCTCAGTGAGATGGCCTTTAGCACATTTAACACATCGAGGCGGCCTTGCACAGTAGTTTCTGGTATGGTTGAACTCCTGGCACCTTTTACCCTGAGATGGATGTTTTGATAATTTGATAGGATGCACAGTGACGCGCCCCTTTATTTATTTATTGTGTCGATAGTATTATTCAATTCTTAGGTGAGTTGGTTGTTGACCGAATAATGGTGGTTGATTTGTTGTGATAAAGCTTCCTGGTTTGTTTGAAGATGTTGAAGAATACGGTTGTATTTTTCTTCATCATTAGCATCTAAATTACCAGTGATAAATTTAATTACTGAGCCTAGTCCGTTTAGTAGTCCTCGTTTCTGACGATTGGGTAAGATGGATCCAGATATTCTGTCTTCAGCTAAGGTTAACATAATAGAACATATTATGTTCTATCATTTGAGTACGGGGATGAACGACTTTTTGGAGCTCATTATCAAGCTCGATGAAGTTATTGATTTCATTGAAATGTCCTCTGATTTGATTTATTTAATTTATTTGATTAAGGATTCCCTCTAGTTGGTAGTAATGGTAGTAATGTATGGTAGTAGTCAATTCGTCGTGCGGGGCCAAGTCTTACGGGCAATAGTCCGAGGTTGGTGGTTATGTCTTCAATCTCGAGTCCGTTTGTTATTAAGAGAAGGCAACTGATTAAGAGTAACCTGGAATCGGGTTATATACTAGATCAGTCGTTTACAGGCTAGTCAGAGTCATTGTAGTCTGACTCGGGTAAGGGAGGCAAATATTCCGGGTCTCTATACGTAGAAGGTTGGGGTGGTGGTTTCTTTCTGATTGGTGTTTCTGACGATTCGGAGGATGTCTCAGAAGGTGTTTTTCTGGGATGCATAGTTTTGTTCAACTTAAATCCTACTTCACGTAATCTTGTCAAAAGCTTTATCAAATTGTACTTAATTGTGTTCAGCTAGAGTTTTTCCTGAAACAATTACACCATCTAATAGGTTAGTAGTTCCCTCACAACCTTGTAATGTCTTTTCGACTTCGTTGAAATATTTTGCACGCCGGTTTTGTGCCAAATGGTAACCGGTGTACCCTGTAAATCCCTTCAGGAGTACTCCAAGAAAGAATTTTGGATGTTTCATTGTCTACGCGTGATTGATTATACGCATTGGAAAAATCCAATTCTGTGAAAAATTTACCCTTTTGCAACTTAGCTGAAATCTCTTCAATTCTAGGCATAGGGCACTCATGTTTTCTAGAAATTAATTTAGGGTAACTTTATAGTCGCCACACACTCTTACTGTGCCATTAGGCTTCAGTACAGGAACCAGAGGTGTGCCCCGGAACTAGCCTAGGCTTATGAAATAGAGGTTTAGCGTTTTCAGAAAGCATAAGTTTGACTTCTTCAAACTTGTAGTTGCCTAGTTCCTCTTTGAACAAATCCGAAAAATCGTGAACAATTTTGGCTTTCAATTTGTCCTTATCACAAACTGACAACTCTGACTGACGAACTTCATTGTTTGCTTCACCATAGTTCAAAGGGACGCTGAATTTCGAAATCAAATCTCTACCCAAGAGAGGTCTTGATCCTCCAGGGACAACTAGCAATCAACATACCTACATGAGCTACGTTTTCAAATTGAACCGTTAATTGAATTTTTCCTATGGGCACAATAAAGGTACCATCATAACTTCGTAATTTGGTAGTAGTAGGCTCTAAAGCAACTTTGGTAAAATACTTGCTATACACATTTTCAGGCAATATCGACAATACTGACGCGGTATCTATTCCAAACGTTATTGACTAATAACTCAATAGTGTAGGGGTCGACCGAAGTATATAAATTGTCAGAAATTGGCAAACTGAATAAACCAATCTGATCCAAATCAACAATATCCTCTGAATCACAGGTCTCCAAATACTTATTGTCTCCCTACTACTTTACTTCTGTACTACTTTAGGGACTTTAGATCATTGCCCGCTGACAGCGCTAGGTCATCTTGTGAGTCAACTTGAGTACTGCAGGCAGCCGCCAATAGAGCGCTACCTTGCCACTTGATCCCTTAGACTAGTTCTAATATATTAAGTACATATTGTCCTCTTAAATTAGTTCTAAACAATTAGTTAATTAAACCAGTTCAGTTACCTAGTTCAGGAGCGGCACCCATTGGTATTAAATTAAAGAGCGGGCCACCTGTCGGTATTGCCTTCCTCCATGGGGGGGCTCCATGTACGATCCATCTCTCGATCCATGTTTTTTCTTAGCTCTGTGAAGTGCGTGTAACCTCGCCTTCAGCTCTTGCAATTCATTCTGTTCATAGCTCTTGCCATGTGATAACCTTGAAGTACTGTTCTATTTTGTAATCCTAGTTCATCCGTGAAGTATTCAGTCTAATTTAATTAAAACCATGTTCAATTCAAAGTTTAGTTCTTCTTGTTGCCCGGTAAAATAACATGCTTGTGCTACATAGCCTTGTTGCTTACACATTTTGCAGCGGTAAGTTTTGTACTTACATGATCTGAAATCATGAGAAGACTTGTTGCAAGCAAAACAAAGGGCTTGCTTTGGGGAACCGGTAGATCGTGGAGTCTTGGATTTCTCAGCACCCGCCTTGGGCGTCTGGCGTCCAGTACTTCTCACGGACGTATGGGTCGTTCCCTGGTATGTCTTCTTCCGCTGGCCGTTCTTCGTCCCGATCGCATTGAGGAAAGCGCCTTACTCGTGGAAGGATGAAGATGACTCTCTCTTCACCGCTAGTTCGACCACCTCTTTCAGAGTTTTGTCGGAGTCCTCTACGCAGATTCGGTCCAAGATCGAGCCTTTCTTGAGCCCGGTGACAAACTTATACTTGACGAAGTTGTCGAGTTGTGGCCCAAATTCACATTCCATAGTATATTTCTTCACTCGTACGTAAAAAGTGGCTAACGGTTTCACCCTGGTCTTGCCGTAAGGAGTCGAAAAGAATCCGGTTTCTCCAGACCGAAATCATTGGCGAATACTGCTTTTTTAGCAAATCCGTCAGCTCCTCGAACGTTTTAATTTTGGGTAGATCGGGGTGGCATAATTCCCGTAAAACCTCGTACACGTAAGGGCTGATTGCTGTGAGAAGCAAGGACACACGGCGATCTCCTTTCCAGCGAAATATTGGTCCAGACACTCAATGAAAGTCGACCATCTATCGCCCATGTCGAATGTTGGTAACTCTCCAACAGCCGGTCCTCTAGCAAGGTACTTCATGAGCTCCTGTGTGGGTAATCCACCGCCAATCGCCGTTGGTTGAGGCATTATTAATAATGAAACGAGAAAGAATAAAAATTATACGGGCCTTCCATAGCTTTTCAAATAAATAAAACAAAAACTTTTCTCCTCGTCGCCACTGTGACAAACTGGGATAAACTATAAAATGAAGGATAAATGTGGATAAAAGGATAATGTGAAAAACGGTCAGTCATTACACGTTGATAGAATAACCTCTCTATTGCAGTGCTGGTCGTTGCAAGGAATTTCATTGTTGCCAACACATAGGCAATAAATAATTATTGACAGCCTCAGAAAAGAACATGTACTTGTAGTTTGGTGGTAGGAGCCGTTGTCCCTCGATTACAGTTGTACAGGGTGGCTCATAGGGAGTTACAAGGTCACTGAGGAGAGGATCAGGGGTTTTAGTCACCATGGGGACCTGGTCAGCTGAACATCGAGTTTTCTGAGCGTTATGGACGGATGATTACAGAAATTAATTGAAAAATTAATCGTTTTTGCTAACTTGAAACTCCAAAGAGATTTGGGCACAAAAAGACCAGAACTGTGGGCGACAGGAGACTGGGTCCTTTAGAACGACCGCGCGCCTTAACCCTTGCCCAGCTCACATACTCTCCTGACTTTGCTCCCTGCGACTTCTGGCTATTCCTCATACTCGAAGGACATTCCCGATAAAGGTCATCGTTTTCGGTTGAAGGAAAAAAAAAACGCAGGGGCTGTACAGATAAGTTTTCCTGATGCATGGACGCATGTAAACACCGTTGGGAGGAGTGTGTGCATTTACTTTGAAGGTGACAAAATGGAATAATTTAAAAAAATTGTAATGAAGCGTTTTTGAGAAAGTGCTACAATTTGGTGATCAGACCTCGTATAATAGGACCGTCAGACCAGATGCGAGTTCCTTGATATCTGGAATGCCAAATAGAAATGTTGATTTTGGAGGACGTAAAAATTACTTACCACCCGTAAATTGCTATCGTATCCCCGTTGGAGATTTTCATCGCGACTGCTGACGAAATGGCTTGCCCAGCAACGTCAATCTGTTCTTTAATGAAGATGTCGATGACCTCGCAGAGTTTTTTCCTCGCCTGTTAACAAGAATTGACGACCTTATAAACTCAAATATATCTCAGCTTCGTCTCTAGATACCTGAGACAAACTTACGTCATCGTCTGACGTCTTTTCTGTTGTCAATTGAGTCAAATGAGATTTAACGTGTTTGAGCGCGTTGGTCATCGAGACCGAGCTTTGTCGCTTGGTGTTGAGGTACGCCATAGAGTCGTTCAAACGGGTTTCCATTGCTCTGGAGAATTCTTTTTCGCGAGGCGTCACAAAATCGACAATCACCTGACAAACGAGAAGGAGAAGTTTATTTATTTGAAAGATTTTCACCGCTTTTTTGCATATAAAATGTCAAATTTCCAATTATTTCAATAGACTACTTCATACAAACAAACGAGACAACTTACGCTTTTTAGCGCTCGCAGGAGCGCTATGCACCGAGCATTTGACCCACTAACGACTCTTGCTGCATATTTAGCACCCAACTCGACGATAGCAGGGTGCACGTTCCTGTAAAATAATCACAAAGGTCACATTCTATCACCAGTAAGTCAAACCCCCCAAAAAACACTCCGTGTAAAAATCCCCCCCCCCCCCCCTCGCAAATATCATTCTACAGAGGCCGGAAAAAGTTATGATATCCACTTTCCCCGCCCGCCCTTTTCCTCATTAAGGAGCTAAGTATAATGAAAAGCTTAACCACTTCACAAGCACCGTACCCCTTTCGAAATCTCCCCTTGGCGCTATTGCGAGACATTTTTATTATTTCCACAAGCAAATTGGTGGTGGTTAGGGGAAGGAGGATCAGGTTTGTAGTGAAAGTAATCTAGGGACGCGGGAGCGTCCCGCCCGCCAAGAAAACCGAAGCCCTGAAAACCGAAGCGACTGAGACACTGATTACGCGACGGAACAAGTTCGGGTTTTCACCATCCCGTAGCTCGGTCCCCTGAGTGTCTCGAGAGTTGATTTTTTGTACACCAACTCTCCAGGGGCACGTGAGGACGTAAACCAAATTTCAGCTCTCGGGAACATCAGGTGTCGGGGGTATAACAATTTTAAAACCACTATTTTTCACGTTTTTCGTGTTCTTCTTCTTCTTCTTCTTCTTCTTCTCGTTGTTGTTGTTGTTCATTGACGGGGCTACAGCCCAGCAGACAAATCGGATCGAGCTGAAATTTTGCACACACGTTTGTTATGCTCCAAGGGAGTGCCTTTGGACCATTTTTTCTCCCTCCCCCCATTTCCCCCCCAATTAGGGGGGAAATAGTAATTTTTAGGAATTTCAAATGGTCATAACTCCTTCAAAATTGAAGCTGTTTCAGATTTTCTTTTTTAGTTGTGTTCAGCTTTTGAAATTGTTTAATTTGAGATCAAAAAAAGCTTCCTAAGGGGAAAAATAAAGGAGTTATGGTGATTTTTCTATTTTCAACAATAACTGCCGCACAAATTGATGAAAATTGGTGCGGTTGGTCTTAAAATGTCCGTTAGGTTGTCTAGTATATGCTCAATAATGTTGAACTAAATCTCAATCGATTCGACTACTCCACAGCCAAAAATACGTGAATAAATTCCACATCTACTGATTTGGCTAATTTCCGAAAACATCAAAGTTGAACAGTGGTCAGAAAAATTGTCGTAGAAGAAAAAAAGTGGCGTCTGTTTAAGGATCGATAGGAAATTTTATGGGCTTTCGAATGAGGGTAGCGCACTTTTGTCACTTTTCCCAACGGTTCTCGAGTTATTCGCGATTGTTTGTATAAAAACGTGCGTTTTACCTTTTGCAAACTTTCTCTTTCCACTTTCCTCTTCGACACCAATAATTACAAATTATTGTAATGATTCTCAACAACAAAAATTTGCACAATCCCCAAGAAAAAATGCAACCAATTTTCAAAACATTTCTAATTCAAAATCATTCAAATTTCTAATAATTAGAAATTATCCTTAGAATTATTCTTTCTATTTTTTTAAATGAAATAATAAGAATAATTGTATTATATTTTAATAATTGTTTATAATTGTTAATTGTTTTAATTGATCAAAAACTACTATTTAAACCAATTCGCAAAAATTTTAAAACTACTTATTTTTCAAACACATTTCAGATAACAAACAATAATTTCCAAAAAATAATTATTCTTGTCACAAAACAAGAAACAAAAAGGCAAATTAGTAGGCGTACTAATTTTTACTAAATTTTGACTAGGATAAAACTTCATTTAGGAAAAAATTTACTAGTTACCTCGTAGGTACTTTTGTTAAATTGAACCGGATTGTATAAGTACCACTCGAAAACTAGCCATGCAAAAAGATGTGATATCCCCCCAAAAACAACTCCGTTGTAAAAAACTGGCCCGCCAAAATCCTCAGCCGCAAAAAGGAATGATATCCATTTTGCCCGCCAGCCACATATATAGGATGCTCGGTGCTTCGCACCTCGCTGTTGAGTGTGCATATAGAAACCTGATCCTCCTACCCCTAACCTCCACCGTCAATGTTTTCCTGTTCCCTGTCTCCTTCCCACAACCCCCTCTCACCCTTAGTCACCCTCGGTTTCACCTTATATGTTTCCTCTGTTACACCAGCAGGGAGGTTTACGCTTCTTTCAATGCTGTTGGCGGGAGCTTTTTGCCAGATGAACAAGCCTGAATTGAAGCATTACTTCATTACAGTTGTACCACCGCTGATTACTCGTGACCACCAGTAATACTTATGTTAGCTTGTTCATCTGGCAAAAAGCTCCCGCCAACAGCATTGAAAGAAGCGTAAACCTCCCTGCTGGTGTAACAGAGGAAACATATAAGGTGAAACCGAGGGTGACTAAGGGTGAGAGGGGGTTGTGGGAAGGAGACAGGGAACAGGAAAACATTGACGGTGGAGGTTAGGGGTAGGAGGATCAGGTTTCTATATGCACACTCAACAGCGAGGTGCGAAGCACCGAGCATCCTATATATGTGGCTGGCGGGCAAAATGGATATCATTCCTTTTTGCGGCTGAGGATTTTGGCGGGCCAGTTTTTACAACGGAGTTGTTTTTGGGGGATAAAAATACTACAAATACAAACTTTTTATACAAGTATTAGTTGCTTGTGGAAATAATAAAAACGTCTCGCAATAGCGCCAATGGGACATTTCGAATGGGGTACGGTGCTTGTGAAGTGGTTAAGCTTTTCATTATACTTAGCTCCTTAATGAGGAAAAGGGCGGGCGGGGAAAGTGGATATCATAACTTTTTCCGGCCTCTGTAGAATGATATTGCGAGGCGGGGTGATTTTTACACGGAGTGTTTTTTTGGGGGGACATCACATCTTTTTGTTGCTGAAGTGGGTCATGTTATAAAGAAGGTCTATGCAAAATTTCAAGTCGATTGGTCCGGGTACCCAGGCTGTAGACTCGTCAAAGTTGCCAAAATTAGCCTAAATTTCAGTTTTTTGTTTCTAACAGTTTTTTTGGTTGAGATAATGGGTTAAACCTTTCAAAAGGCACTGGTGATGTTGAAACGAAGCTCTGTGCAAAATTTCAAGTCAATCCTTGAAGATGGAAAGGCCTAACTGATTAAGGAAAAGAAGAACAGGTGAAAAACCGGGTTTTGAACTTATATAACTCGGCTCCCTTTAGAGCTATCGACTTGAATCTTTCAAAAGGCACTTGCTACACTTGAAACAAAGCTCTGAGCAAAATTTCAAGTCAATCGGCGAAGGTGGAGAGGCTGTAGCCTTGACCGACTGAAAAAAGTAAAAAACATGGTAATTGGTTTTTGAAGTTATATAACTCGGCTCCCTTTAGACCTAGCGACTTGAAACTTTCAGGGCTTTCTATTATCCACACCAAGGAGATCCATACCAAATTTCAAGTTGATCGGTCAACTAGGAGCCGAGATATGGCCAAAATTAGCCTAAATTACCCTAAATTTTAGGTTTTTGTCCCTAATTTTTTTTTTGGTTGAGATAATGGGTTATTTCGTTCAAATGGCACTGAGACATGCTGTAAAGAAGGTATGTAAAAAATTCAAGTCGATTGGTCCTTTTACCCAGTGTTAAGTAGTCTCGGGATTAGTCAACGAAACAATTGCGTCGGGAAATCGGTGTTTTATTTGGAAATATTATTGGTAAAACATAGGAAATTGGGGAACGCGAAGTTACACTGGGATGAGCAGTAGACTGACTGAATGGGCGTTCGGTGGGGAGACAAACATGGCCGTCACATGACGACATCGGTATTCATAAGGTAATTCATCTGTTGCCCGTTTTCTCAGCATGTTACCC